>VZTM01005297.1:5964-58427 GCA_013400555.1 Jacana jacana | reverse complement strand
GAGTTGTGTTGAAATGTTATAGCTGATATATGATTTTGAGAAAAAAAAGAAAAGAAGTCTATCTGATGGAGAAAATAGTACTCCCTGGATTATTCCTTGTCCCTTCCTCAAAATTGGCAGTAACTTAAATCACTTTCTCTCTACTCAATGGAGAAGTGTGATGTGATGTGTGTCACAATGTGATGACTCAGATCACTGTTGCATAAACATGTCAGACCATTGGGAAGCCTACTATGAGCTGAGAGGACAACCAGGAGGAATCACCACCATTCTGCAAATGAAGGCTGGTGCTGGAAAACCCTTCATGACCCTGACTCCCCATCCTATTTCTGTTATGCTTCCCTCAACCAAAAGGGTAAGTCCTTTCTCCGTCCATTCTCCTCCTCCAAAATGCTCACACATTTTCAACCGCACTTTTTCCTACTACCAAATATACTTCTTGCATACCCTTTACCTCTTAAAAACCCAGAATCTCAACCCCACTGGGCTCTGTCCCAAACCCAAGGCCTTCTTCTCCAGGAACGCTGCCATGAGTTCAAGCCTTTCATTACTGTAGGTAGAAATGAACCTGGGGCAAGAAGTACAGCCTAGCTCATCACTGGTGGAGAGTTGCTGAAAACCTAGATCTCCCTAGAATTATAGTCTCCTTGAGTAATTAAATGTTAGTCACAGTTAAACCAGAACAACTAGTCCAACAGTGGGTCTGCCCTCTAGTGGCAAACTCACCAGTACCATCTGTAAGGATGAACGCAATGTGCTTTTTTGTCCATCCCTACCAACTTCAACATTACTCAAGCAAAAAGGCAGGCAGTGGGAAAGAAAAGTGGGATACTGAAGTACATTCTGGCATTGCCATCCTCAAGTGCCACACAATCAGTTCAAGCACTTTCCTCTGTGAAACCCTCGTGTTTCAGCTCCCTCTATGCACTTTAGTTTCCTACCTGCCTTGAAACACATCCACTAAAGTTTAGCTTTCAGACAACCAAGATGTGAGACTAGAGTATTCTTTCATTGCTCTTTCTCTGACCTAATCTGGATCTTGCTACTCTCATTTAAAAATGACTGGTACTGGAGAGGCAGCATCAGAGTCTTCCCTACCACACATGGTAGCATTGTCCCAGCAAAGACTATAGACCTAAAAAGCTTATATCAGGAATAACTGAAATTAAAGCTCAGGGTTGTCTGAAAAAACAATAAAAGGGGGAAAGGCACAAAGTGGGAATCCTGAATTAGCCGGCATAGTACTTTTGATCCATAGGACTTCCTTGTGCCTTCCTCTCTGCAGCATTAAACTACCTTTTCTTGCAAAAACAGCCAGAACCTTTGAATCATTTTTGTATACTAATCTTCCAATCAGCATCAGGACTTAATCCAGTGTAATTGAAAGTGTCAGTCAGACTGGTTCACCCTATCTAATGAAGCCATTGTCATGTATATAGTTTCAGGGAATATCTACAAGTCCAAACTTAGAGAATTTACTAGGACTAAGTCTTCCTCATAGCCCTTCAGCGTCTCTACAACTCATTGCTGTAATTTAAATTTTCAAAGTTCCCATGAAATGCAGCAAGCCCCAACTGTTAAAACACGTTCCTCTTTCTTCTTAACCAAACGGCATCTGGAAAGGTGTTCCCATGTTAAGCCAAAGGACAAAAAGGAATAATCAGGCATACCACAGCATGGTTATCAACAGGCAGGACAGAAATAATTGCAGGGATAACCAGCAAAGGGAGAGCTGATCTTCACAAAGCAAATAATTGTGGCCATGAGGCTAGCAATTCCAAAGGCAGCCTCCATGGAAAACACTTCAAACTTCAAACATGTAACTGTGGTGTAAAACAAAGCTATGCTGTAGTGACAGTAAGCAAACTAAATCAATACTGTTCAGGGTCAATATTGGCAAGTCACAAACCAAACGAGCAGCAAGCAACATGAACCTATTGATTCTGTAGAGCCAAACTTCCATGCTGTTTTCTTCACCTTCTGAATGAAACATTTCTATCACCTTGTAAAATGGAAAAGTGGAGACTGAAATTCCTAATTAATACTTCCTAAAAACCTGAAGTCACACTTAGATAATTACAAAACCCCTTGGTAACATGTTCTGCATTACACATTTGTCAAGATACTTTACGTTAAGAACAAAAATTGGTTTTTAATTATTCTGCTGTAGATTTATCAGGCTGAACACTTAGTTATGACAACCTCAGGCAACTCAGTGAGGATACCTGGATGGGTTCATGACATGGTCTGCCTGACTGACAACTCCTCTGTTAAGCACACAGGAGTGCAGACAAAGCACATCACAGGTAAAATTAATGCAGGGGCTTATTTTAACGTGCATCCAGAGGCAGAGAAGTTTGTAATCCACTGAAGACTTGCATGTCCCAGTCTTCTGTCCCGGCCAGGTAAAAGGTTTCTAAGGATGCACTTACCTTTCCCTCCCTCCCTGCTGCTCCCCTGGTCTCAGGGTAAAAAACAGGGCAGGATTAGAAAAGAGCTGGGGGATAAACACATCAGTAAAACAATAAATACCAGCTAGACAGCTATGAGGGTCAGGAGATGTTTAGGAAGATTACAAGTTCAAAGACAACAGCAGCAGCAAGTACTAGCAGATAAAAAGTGTACTTATCCTTCTGAAAAATATATGCAGGTTGAATAAATATATATTGTGCATACATACTATTTGTCATACACATCTTGACAATTTTACTTTTATTTGTAAAGAAGCCCTAGAACCTGAAGGGCTACCTTACTAGCGCTTTCCTACCGCAGAGTGCATCCCCACAAAGTGGGGACATCCAAAAGAGTATCTTTAGCAAGTCAGAGATCTGGGGGTTTTGAAAGCAGCAGCACCAGGGATAGGACAGGGCTGCACACGTTCC
Source organism: Jacana jacana (assembly GCA_013400555.1). Lineage (NCBI taxonomy): Eukaryota > Metazoa > Chordata > Aves > Charadriiformes > Jacanidae > Jacana > Jacana jacana. The sequence continues at coordinate 55,545 of VZTM01005297.1, read as the reverse complement.
ACACACCTTCTAAGTGGCATGTCATGGAAAGCCCTGCCTGGTCACTGGGGGTACCACCCCTGGGCCTGCTCCCTCCCCTTGTGGAGGATGCAGTAGAGGCCCTGGTTGGGGCCAGCACCACCTCAGATGGTGTGGAGCCTGCCCCATGGCCTCTTTCCCAGGCCCCACCATAGGATCCCTGGGCCCCACAGCGACCCCTGACCCCAAGGCCTTATTTGATGGCCCTCAAGCAGCAATTCAGTACTACCATCCACTTTCTTCCAGTTCAGGCTCCACAGTGACCCACTGGAAAGCCCCAACAACAACCAGGCATGATTTCTCCAGCAGCCCCATCCCATACCCACAGCACAAATAAAGGCATCCTCACTTGTGGCCCTCTGTGGAAACCTTTGTGGAGTCTCCCGGACATGGAAGAGCGAAGACGCAGATCCCTAATGCTGCTCCAGGACACATCAGGCACATCAAGAGACCATTAAATTGCTAACCTAGCTTTTAGGCCAAGCAGGCAGGAATAATGATTTGCAGAGCAATCATTCCCTAAGATCAAGTGACTTGAAGCCTTGGAGAGCCCCAAAGCACCCCAGTCAGCCAGAAAGTGTGGTGAGAACATGGCTGCTGTCCTGCACCAGGTGAAGAGGTCAGGCTGCATATAAAAAGTCAACCGACACCTACAGAAGCACTGTAAAAACAACACAGCCTTTGCCAAGGTCTGCATCGCTTCCTCCTTTCCTCCAAAATAATCAGATTTTAAACATACCCTTCAGAGAAATGGTCCTGCCATTAACAGTAACTGTTTCTTATGTGCATCAGTAAAAGATGTAGCACTACAGAGACTAAATGGGACTTACAGAAAAAAAGCCATAAATCTTTGTCAGCCTCTCAGAAATTAACACTTAATACAACTGGCTTGGAGTACTTCACTTCTCGCTCAGCTTAGGTACCAATTATGGTACCACTATGATAAATTTTAATCATTGTTGTTAATGGCTCCCCCAATTTATTTTATCCCCTCTCTGCACTAATGAGCTGTGCTCAAAGACTCATGATTCAAGTACTTCCCCCATCACAGTTGAATAAAGCAATCTTTTGGATTTCGACCTATAATACTGCTGACCTATTCAAAGACATATGAAAGGGCTCCAGATATTTGGACATACAGAAAGTTTGGGTCAGAAAGTACAGTTACAATGAAGCCAGCAGTCATTTGTTTTCCCTCTTCTTGCCCCTCTTTCAACTGCCATTCTCCCTGGCTTCTCCCCCCAAACCCCAGTGCTTTAATTTCCTTACCAGCAGGCAAATACTTTCTTCTCATATTGTAAAAGTCAGTGTAAAACCAACACATTGTTTAGGGCCCCAAACACAGAGTTGCCTACTAAATCTCCACCACCCCTTTAGTTACTTGTTGGCACTAATTTAACAAGCAGTTTTATAATCTCAAAAGGGGGAAACACATTGCATGCTAGCAAGAAGCCTCCTCACTTCTACAGAACTTGGCACAAATCCAGTCTCCTTATCGCAGTAGTGCAAAGGAAACTAATGATTCAGGCTTGCCAAAGCAAGACCAACTACAGGTATTGCACACCCATACATCCTGTGTACGATGGAAGCACATCACTTAGAACAGACACCACCTTCAAAGCAACTGCAAAGGGGCTGAGTAAAAATGTGCAAAGGGAGTCAGGTAGCCTGGGCACTGATGCTCCCCCAGATGAGATCAAGGGTCATGCAGTAGTGTGAAAATGCCGTAAATCAAAACATCTTGAAGAAATCCCCCCAGTCCCACCTAAGTTGGCAAACTCAGTGCCACAAGAGGGTGATGAAGCCAATTCACAAAAGCAGCAGTTGTTTATATCCCAGCCCCTAATCCTTAAGGGCTCACAAAATCCTTGTGACAAGGTTACCCTAGAACCATTTATTAGATAATCTCTTTACTGCTCAGGATCTAAGGAAACGAGAAAGGAAAGTCACATACAGAAGAACTTTTACACTTATTGCAACAGCAAGTGGGTAACATCAATGCAAACGTACTCTGACTAGTTTTACTGTCATTCCCCAAGAAGCTTATGACAAAGTCATCCAAGCAAGAGGACGTCACAGCCAGCTTCTCTTCTATGTTAATGACTAAAAGTAAAGAAAAAAGCAAGCTTTTATTTATTTTTCTCTTCTCCCTCCCTTTGCATCCTACGAACTACATATATTGTTTCTTGGCTAGTTCTAGGTGGTTTTGGTTTTGTTTTGTTTTTAACTTTCTTCGTGCTGTGTGACAAGTATATGGGAATTTAAAGCAAAAGCCACTTTCAAAACTGTTCTTCCTGAAGGTGCAGTGAGTTTGAGGCACAGTGTATCCCATATCAGTCTTTGGACTATCTGGCTGTCTAAGCTCCAAAACTACAAGGAAAATACATGGATAAATATCCTCAGTGCCCTCTCCGCATAGTAACAGCTGTCTTCATAGAAAGAAGATCCTAACTGTTCTCCACAGTACACCTTCCCTCCAGGAGAGGCAAAATCTTCCTTACGATAAACTTGTGCTCATGAGCTGTTATATCGTTCACAGAGCATTGGCACTCCTGTGACCATGGGTAGCTGTGACAGCTCAGAAGCCCTGCAGAGCTCTAATTATGAAGAAGCACCACCTCGCTCTGTATGTTCAGGGGTCAATTTCAGGGTTCGATCATGGCAGCATCTGGGTAGGGAATGGTTTCATGAAAACAGCAACACATTTTCTTGTGTTTTTTTGTTTTACTTTCTGCCCACAAGCTCCGTGCCATATGGAGAGCTGGCAAAAGGGAGAGGACAGATGTCTGGAGACATTATAGTTACTATGTTAACTGCCTGTGAGTTTATTCATCAAAAGGTGATCACCCTTTGTTCTGTTAATTTATTTTAACTTTCTTTGCAGCTTTGAGAGGTTGACAGCAAATCACTATTACACAGTTCTCAAAAAGTACCAAGTGATTTGCAGCCTGATTAAAAGGCATGGTTCTTGGCCTGAAATAGCAAACATTAAGCAAAACCTACAAAGGCATAACACAACTAAAAAGTGACAGCGGCAGCAAAGGAGATGAATGGAACCTCTCTCTGTAGTTAGGCAGGCTCTGTACAGGTTTGCACACACAAGTATGACACTCGACCAGGCTGGATGTCACAGACACGCACAGCTACAGAAAGAAAAATTGCTGCTACAGCAAAGAGAAGCTTATTTCTCTGCATTCAGAGAAAAGGCAAGTTTGAAGCACTTAAGAAAGCACAACAAAAACACTCCCTCTTTTTAAAAATGGGACTTGGATGTGAATGCTGCAATAAGAAAAAAAACTCACTGCAGAAGCTATTCACTTTCCATCAGCGTTTCACAGAGACAGCTCCCATGAGATGTCCTTTGATTCAACTTGGAGTTCATTTACCATGGCATTACATGCCCATGTGGTTCTTGGAAATAAGAAAACAAAATTGGAAGACTCAATCACTTAGAAAATCTCTTTCAACAATAAATCTGCTTTTGGAGTTTGTATCCTGTAAGCAACGCTTCCTGTGGAGAAGTGGCCATTGGCCATACGAATCTGAGATCTCACAAGCTAAAGACAGAAGTTCAATTGAGAATTCATCTCATGGATAGGCACAAAGCCCCAGACTTGTCGCACTATTTGGAGGAATATCAGAGATAAAAAATTAAGTCAGCTTCATCCAACTCATGTGAAGTTGAAGGGAAGCAACCTGGGCATCACCTTCACCTGAGCATCAGATATACTGCAAGAGAGGTCACAGACATTTGGTGAGACAAAAGGAAGAAGTTAACTAACCCTTTTCCCTAGAAAGTCATATTCTAGAGGAAACCTTGTAACACTATTCACAACAGAGAAAAGTCAGAAAACAGATAAAGTTCATAAGAGGGAAATGAGCTGGTAGCATTTTCCTCAGATTTGTTACTAAGACCGCAACAAGCTGGTTTTATGGGTCAAGGCCAACAGTACGAAATTCAACAAGGCAAAGTGCCAGGTCCTGCACTTGGGCCACAAAAACCCCATGCAGACCTACAGAGTTGGGGAAGAGTGGCTGGAGAGCTGCCCAGCAAAAAATGACCTGGGTGTGTTAGTCAACTGTCAGCTCAACATGAGCCAGCAGTGTACCCAGGTGGCCAAGAAGGCCATAGCATCCTGGCTTGTATTGGGAATAGTGTGGCCAGCAGGTCTAAGAAAGCGATTGTCCCCATGCACTGAGCACTGGTGAGGCCCCACCTCAAATACTGTGTTCAGTTTTGGGCCCCTCGATACAAGAAACACATTTTGATACTGAAGCATGTCCAGAGAAGGGCAACAAAACCATTGAAGAGTCTAGAGCACAAGTCTTATGAGGAGTGGCTGAGGGAACTGGGGTTATTTGGCCTGAAGAAAAGGAGGCTGAGTGGAGACCTTATCACTCTCTACAACTGCCTGAAAGGAGGCTGTAGTGAGGTGGGGGTTGGTCCCTTCTCCCAAGTAACAAGTGATAGAGCAAGAGGAATTAGCCTGAAAGATGTGCCAGGGTAGGTTTTGTTTGGATATTAACAAAAATTTCTTCACCAAAAGGGATATGAAACACCTGGAACAGGCTGCCCAAGGAAGTAGCGGAGTCACCATCCCTGGAGGTATTTAAAAGATGTGTAGATATGGTGCTTAGGGACATTGTTTAATGGTGGATTTGGCAGTGCTGGGTTTACAGTTGAACTTCATGAACTGAAAGGTCTTTTCCAACCTAAATGATCCTACGAGTCTATGCAAAGAGGCTGCTCTTCATCACAGCATAACTATCCGGTATCTTCTGCAATTAAAGGGTTATAAACTTTCACCCAGTCCAAGTATGGCCATAGAAGACATTGCAATAAAAAGGCTGTTTCTACAGAAACAACCTTCATTAAGTCAGAGTGGTAGGAAGAAAAAAAAAAGAATAAAAAAGTTGAAGAATCCATTCTTTATATAAGAACCAACGTATCTTGGCACTTTCTACAGCACAGAAATGATTGCCCCATTCTTTGGAGGGGTTTATCATTTACCATGGAGGGGGAAAACAACTAGAAACCACACTAACAGCTCAGGGAATTAAGAGTTGTGAACTTCTCAAGATAAAACATAATTTGCCAGTCCATCATCTGTTTCTTCTGGCACTTCATGAAACTGTCTGCCCATTTTTTTCCACCAAAATTCAGGTCAGTCACTGTCCTCCATTCAGCATCACAGATGCTCTGAAAATACACATCAAAACATTAGCTGAAAAATTGAACTGCCAGGCACTTCTGCAATGCAGGTCAAGCACACAAACATTTTTCTTTTTTGCCTGTACAAAAGGCCATGTGTATTCCCCTGAAGAATACAAATCTCAGCCACCTGTGAGAAGGCAGATAGAATGGGCAAGAAAAAGCTGCCTTCCTACTGCCCCACATCGTGATGCTCTTGGTTAGCACAGAGGTGGGAAATAATACATCACCATAATAGCTCACTTCAACAGGACGAGGGGGAAAGGAGCAACATGCAAACAAACAGCACTCACATACAGAGCCTTCTTTCTCCTCCCAACTACCAGTCCACCCAGCCCATAAACATGCAGTGATCTTCCCAAGGTCCTTGACACAAGAGTATTGTTAAATAGGTGCTTCTCTGAAGGAAAGAAGAACTCAAGAATGAAACAGAGACTATGATAATAAACTGTTCACAAGGGTTTTGTCTCCACAGGGGAGGGATTTGCTGATTTTAAACTCTCAGCCAACAGATGATGAAACTCCCTTCCCCAGAGTTTACTGACCAACTGTAAACAGTGTGACGTATGCATGCATCACTTTTCATCTTACATCTCATTCCCTAATAAATCTGTGCAAACACTTAATACTATGGTAAGCAGGAAACAGCTCTCACAGGAGAGCAAACTACCCCAAATTATTTCATATTCCCTATAGTACTACAGCGAATTTGTGTCTGTAGACCACAGTGTATCAGCAAAGGATATCTCACAGTAATTTGCCCATGAATCAGGTATCTTGCTCAGGTACAACCTCCATGAGAAAGAATGCCTTAAATTTTTCCATCCAGACCTGCACTCATGAAGAGCGGTGCAAAATCCTGAATCAGTCCCCTTCTCTGCTCTGCAACTCTGTTTCTTCCCTCAGCTTATTTTAGTTTCTTGGATGAGAAGACAACTCTTATGTATCTGGCCATCAGCCAGCTGTGGCTGCCTGTGGATATTACTCCTAATACAAGTGCTCTATAAAAATATTATAGATTCACAATATATAAAAAAAGAGATCTATGTAACAGCCACGTACCTTATTCTTTATTAAAAAACAACCCACATAACAATATAATAACCCATTTAAAAGTCACTTCAGAGAGAAAATGAGTACTCAGAGCGGGTACACACTGCTGCCCTATGTTCCCATGCATCCAAAAATTTGCGTTTTGCTGCAAGTAACTATAGGACCAAAAGCAGCCCAGAGCAATCAGTGGACAAAGCACCCGAATTAAAATGAAGTTTCAACACCAAAGATGAGGGGAAAAAAAACAACCACCAAAGAAAAACTTATGCATTAAGATTATTTTTAAGAAGTACAGGAATGAAAGCCAGAGAAGCAAGACCTCAGCATTGCCAACTCTCAGACATGCTGCTTGCACTGGTGCTGTTTGAGGTTGTGCTAAGGGGAGAAGAGGGAAAACACGGCTTTGTTCAGTGCTCTCAGAGTTATAACAACACATTCTTGAGTACAAGCAAGGGCATGGGCAACCGCAATACTTATGACCAGCTAAAACTCACGCTACAGAAAGCAGCACCTTAGAAAGCAAAAAAAATTGCAACATGCTGGAGGGTAAAATGCATGAGCTAATGGTCTCTCCTAGCTGTAAAACCCATAATAGCCAAATCCAGAATGCCAGGCAAATAATTCTCCATCAGTTACATATTATAAAACAAGCTGGCAAGGCACACAATGGTTTGGAAGACAAAACCATGAGAAAAGTTAAGGGACTTGCAGCAGACAACAGAGGAAATCACTGGCTCTAAAGTAACCCACTAGATTACAGCTCTCCTTACTCCACAGGCACCTCTGTGTTTATTCCTTGTTCAGATTGCCTCCCAGTATTTCTGCTCCATTTTTAAGGCACTTACAGCATGCTCACTGCCAAGAACCTATTAATTTCAATGAAACACTCTGTGGAGCAAGCAGGGAAGGTCAGTGCCGCCAGACCCTTGGCTTTGGGAACCTTCCAGGGGGAAGCACAACTACACCAAATTTCTTCCTACTTGTTTTGGTCAGGTTGCTCAATGTGCTGCCTGTGTCTGTGCCACACTATAAGGCCTCTCTGAGAGGGGGAAGATATGTCAATAGGATTGTTTAATTTGAATTCAATAGCTACAGAAGAGAACAACCCTGCTGGAACTGATTCATTCTTGGGAGCTGAGCTACCGTCAGCATTATTTCAGGCCCCCCCCTGACCCCCACCCCCCAAAACTCAGCAGGCCAGAATACAAATTAAAACATTATAAATAGCACTGAGCAAAGGTTTTTGTTACCATCTCTGAGGCAGCACTGTGGTGACCTGCATTCAGGTTACAAATCTGAAATTCAGCTCGAGTCCCCAAGAAAAGTTCAGGGAAGTGTCAGCACCACCCCAATGAGGGCTGTGAATTGGGATAACCCCCTCGCCTTTCTCTCACAGTGCCTGAGAAGTATTTACAGCTTCAACTTGAAGCCAGATATATGTGGATAATTTTGTACAGTCTTTAACCACAACCTGGCATTCATGCAATGCATTCAGAACAGTAACTCAGCATTCTCCAAAGGAAGAGAGAAGGCACATGATCTCAAACTAGTAAGCACATGCAAGCTTCAAACTCTTGCTCTAAACTTCATGCCAAATCGAGATGCTTGTCGCATCCCAATGGAAGTAAAGCTTTCTTCTTACCCTGCTTCGTGATGAGAAGTTGCATGGACCATGAGGCAAGACAATGAGCTGAGATTTGGGAACCTGTGTTCTGCTTATGCCTCTGCCACTGATCTGTGATATGGCCTTGTCCAGCCACCATGACATACCCATGCTTCTCACCACTTACACCACTAAAATTTGTATGTTTGGTTTAAGGTCATTCTTCTAATGGAGAGCACATTCTAGTTGACTTGGGACCATCAAAACAGAACTGGTTACCATGACTAACAGATATATTATTTTTTTTACTTTTCATGCCTTCCAGTTGCAAACTAAAATATGTTCCCTGGAATTATTTGAGCCAAATGAAAACTTCAGTCCTGTCTCAGAGCCCTGCCTCCCTAGGTGGAATAACTTCAAGTAACCTCAATGATACTTTCTATTTTAAAAGCGCTCATAATTTCCGTATAAAACAAGTGGCAACACCAAATAAGCTATAGTGACTAACCCTGCCTTCACACGAGGAGACATCATCAGAATAATGGATCATTTTGCACGACTGCTCTTCACAGCCCCAACTCATTTTGAGTATGGTAAGTATAGCAGGTTTGAATTCATGGTCACAAACACACCGGTTCCTAGCAAAAAAGAAAGAAAATGAGTAAGACACCTAAAACCTTATCAGTTGTGAGATCTGGAAAATGCTAAAAATTGATCTCTTAATGCAGTGTTTCCCAGATCAGAGCAGAGGGTTTCTTGCTCTCGATCCTCCCCTTCTGAGTTTTGGCAGAACTGTGGAAAGTGACTGATCCGAAAAATGGGATCCTTCACGATTGTCCAGAAGCCTTTATAAAAGACTGATATTAAGTGTCACCTTTTATGCTGCTATCTCACAGGCATCAAGGAAGAATGGAGCTTATGTGAGAGTCAGTCTGCGGTGATGCACACTGTAAAGGCTTTTCTCAAACAGATCTATTTCTTGAGCAAGATAGTGATATGAAAAGGAGAGTGCTTTGAAGATTCCTCTCCCCCTTTTAATTACAGAGTTTTAATATAACACTTGGGAGTAGTAAGACCAGACTATTCCACCAATATCCAAGTTGAGCAGGGTTTAGCACACAATTGCTCTCACCAAAGCCCATGAGATTCCAAAAATCAAGTTGCTGAACACAAGTGGAGACTGCAGGATCTAGCTCAAAGAGAATTTGTAGAAATAACAGCCTCTTATTTCCACAGATATCATTAACAACAGATACCAATAACAATGCTGCTGCTGCTTNGTCAGTCAGTGGAATCAGCTGCCCAGGGAGGTGGTGGAGTCACCATCCCTGACTGTGTTTAAGAGCAGATTAGATGTGGTGTTGAGAGATCTAGTGTAGGGGGGAACTTGTAGAGTAGGGCTGATGGTTGGACTTGATGATCCCAGGGGTCTCTTCCAACCTAAATGATTCTATGATTCTATGATTCTATGAAATAACAGCCTCTTATTTCTACAGATATCATTAACAACAGATATCAATAACAATGCTGCTGCCGCTTGCTTGAAGATGGACAGTTTCTGATTAATAACATCGCTGCTCTGGGAGGCATCTCTCCTCAGCAAGGATTCAAAATCTCCCAATTCTCTGGTGCTCATGACCTTTTCTTCCCCATCACCTCCAAAGAGTCACCGTTAGCCCACACACGCACCCTGTACCTGCCCTACCTACCCTATGACTGTCTTTCTACCTAGGCTGCTATTTCTAACTTTGCAGAGAGGATCAATGACTAACATAGCAGTTTGCAAACACAACCAGACTTGCGGCTCTTCCCACAGGCATTTACCAGTGTATTTTCAGAAACGGTTTGCACAGATGGCAGCAGGCTGCTGGAAAACTGTTTAATCTTCCTCCATGTGCTTTGGAGTCGGCATTATTCTTAGAGCAGGCAGCACTGCCTTGATCTGTTGTACCAAACTACAGATTTATCAGTCTTGGTATTATTAGACACACTGGTAGTTTGCTCAAAAAAAACCAACAACAAAACAACCCACAAAACCCCCCAAGTGCTAAGGCACTTCTCGTAAGCATTGGTCACTGTGAATATGCACCCCTCAGCAGTAACACCAGAAAAGCCCTGTGACAGGAACAGCTGGGACTGCAAAGTGGCAAGGGCTGGCCTGCAGCAATCCCTTCCAGACATGCTCCCACAGACAGCAATGAACGCAATAGTTGCTTGAACAACAATGTTCTCATGGATGCAGCCCATGGCTGGCCCCACAGCAAATTGCCTCTGCTCATCTAGCAACAAACCCCATAGGACAATCATAGAATAGAATTATCATAGACTTGTTTGGGTTTAAAGGGCCCTTAAATCATCCTCATTCCAACTCCCTTGCCATGGGCAGGGACACCTCCCACTAGAACAGGTTGCTCAAAGCCCCATCCAACCTAGCCTTGAACACCTCCATGGGTGGGTTATCCACAACTTTTCTGGGCAACCTGTTCCTGTGTCTCACCACCCTCACAGTAAAGAATTTCTTCCTAATATCTAAATCTACCTTCTTCTAGTTTAAAACCATTACCCCTCATCTTATCATTACACTTCCTGATAAAGGGCTCCTGCCCACCTTTCCTGTAGGCCCCCTTTAAGTATTGAAAGGCCACTATAAGGTCTTCTTGGAGACTTCTCCAGGTTGAACAACTCCAGCTCTCTCAGCTTGTCTCCAAAGGACTCTCCAGCACTCCAACTATCTTTGTGGCCCTCCTCTGGACCCATTCCAACAGGTCCATGTCCTTCTTATGTTGGGGGGCCCAAAGCTGGACACAGTAGTCCAGGTGGGGTCTCACCAGAGAAGAGTAAAGGAGAAGAATCACCTGATGGCCATGATTATTTTTGTGCAGCCCAGGATGCAGTTGGCTTTCTGGGATGTAAGCATACACTGCCAGCTCATATTCAGCTTCTTGTCCACCAACACCCCTAAGACCTCCTCAGGGCTGCTCTGCATCCATTCTCTACCCAGCCTGTATTTATGCTTGGGATTGCCATGACCCAGCTGCAGGACACTGCACTCGGTATGGCTGAACTTCAGGAGGCTCACATGGGCCCACCTCTCAAGCCTGTCCCTGTCCCTCTGGTTGGCATCCCTTCCTTCCAGCATGTCAACTGCACCGCACAGCTTGTTGTCATCAGCAAACTTGCTGAGGGTGCACTCAATCTCAACATCTATATCACCAACAAAGATGTTAAACAGCACCAGACCTGAACCTTGAGGAACACCACTCGTCACTTGGACATCAAGCCGTTGACAGCAACTCAGTGAGAGCATCCAGCCAACTCCTTATCTACTGAATAGTCCATCAGTCAAACCCATGGCTCCCCAATTTAGAGACAAGGAAGCCATGCGAGATGGTGTCAAATACTTTGCACAAGTCCACATAGATGATGTCAGTTACTCTTCCCCTACCCATCAATTCTGTAACCCATTGCACGAGGCCAGCAAGTAGGTCAGACACAATCAACCGTGTTGGCTGTCAAAAATCACCTCCTTATTTTCCATGTGCTTTAGTAGAGTTTCCAAGAGAATCTCCATGATCTTGGTGGGCACAGAGGTGAGACTGACAGACCTGCAGTTTTCCATGTCTTCCTTTTATCCCTATTTAAAAAAGGATATCCCTGTTCTGCCATCACCCTAGCTGGCTTGGGGACAAGGCAGACCTTCTCTGCTCCTTAATCCATCCAAACTCCACATGCAGGCCATCAACTGGATGTCAGTAAGGGACTGGACCCTACCCTGCAGCAGGAGCATACACAGTCTTCCAGAGTTTAAATTTTTCCCCCACTCAGACAACATGCAACATGGTCTGTGATATTCTTGCTACCCAGAGATACATCTCAATACTTAAAACCAACATGAACTAGTAGCAAAACATCAATGTCCTTTCAAGCTATACTGCACCTCTTTTTCTCCTGGGCATCCAGCCTCCACTGCACAAATCTACAAAATGACCCATAACCAAACAAAAATCCAAAATTTCCTTCCAACAAGAACATTCACCTGCAAAGCCACCTTTAACATCCTGAATTCAGAGACAGAGTAAGTGCTTTAGATGGTTCAAGAAAGGAAAGCAGTATTTTAAAAAAGTGGGTGAGTGAAGTTGAGATCAGCATAGTCTGTTTCAACACTTCAAAAACCCACATTTCTTTCAAGAGGATCCTCAAGCTGCCTCAGATGCTACACCTGGACAGAGCCACCTGCAGCAGTCTGCCATGATAAGAGAAGAAGATAGGCAAGCAACAGCTTGAGGAAACAGTTACAACAAAACAAAATGTCATGGCACAAACCCTGATCATCTCTTAATCGCCATCTGGAAACTGCAAATTTAATTTAATTTTTTTATTTAACAAAAAGAGCCTTACTGTTCTAAAAGTCACAGGGCCCAGCATGAACAAAGACTTGCACTCAGATGACACAGACCATCTAGTTAGAGGGGCACATGCATATAAGAGAGTACATCTGGCTGAGCTTCTTTCCTACAGATTGTACCCAAAAATATTTGCAAGTTTCTATACAATTACAGAAAAAAAACATTCTAAAAAAGCTGTAAATGAGAAAAATTAAGCATAGACTACATTGAAAGCACTGCTCTAAAGACATTTCCTCTCCTGAGTCAGGCTTTGTTCCATCACTGCCCATACCTGGTAGAGCATCCACTGATGACTGAGGAGTTAGGACAGAGCCCACATGTTGCAGTGATTTTATCACCTTGTGAATGGGAAAAAGATACACACAACTTGCTTCAATTTCTAGGCTTTAAAGAAGATAAACCACATCCTTCCAAAAATGCAGGAGCCTCAAGGTACATTCATATTTCTGTCAAAGGTGCAACTAACACATCAACATATCTGAAGTATGTTTAATCAACCTGACTGAAGTATCAGAAAGAGTGACAAGGGAGCCTTGACCTGCCACAGCTTCACTACTATTGCTGCCATGACAGACTTGATCAGAAGTAAGCCTCACACTGCAATTAAAATTACAATTTGAGTACTAGCATGTTTGTGCTTCACAGACTTCCAATATGATTTAAGCTTCTACAGGAACCATTTTTCTAACTAGTGCCACCTTTAAAAGTGTTCAAGTGACGGAGAAGTCTAACTTTCCATTATTTTTAGTGGAGCTACCGGCCCTGACAGGCATGCAGCCAAAACCTAGAGGTCTGAGGGACTTTTGTTAACTCCAAAAGGAAAGATACTAGATCTTCTGAATTGTCTGCAGCCACTGCAGTTTTCTGCTGAGGGCTTGCCTCTGTGTGCTGGTCCGAGAGCTGCACTGCCCCTGGGACTAGCTTGCAGGCAGATGTGGCACCCCAGCCTCACAGGTAGCAGTGCCATCAAAAAGAAAAGAAGAAAGGAAATCTCCTTTATAGCCCAGAATTTTCCCACGTTTGTAAAAAACCCAAACGAAACCACCAAACAGATTGGCTTCTTGATTACCTAGGCAACATCCAAAAAACTGTCTTGGGTACCCTAGCAATATATTGTTGGTATCTAATTATCTTCTTCAATTTCTTGCCTTCTTAGATAGTGAGATAAAAAGGCAATTTACTTAGGGCTAACAATGTGACATTGACATCTACAGTCTACAGTAAGGTCTTCTTGCAGTGACAAATTTTAACAGTACCTCTGCTCACATGCAGTACCTCAGGCTCATCTCTCCTACTGCAACACCTATTCTTTATTGGAAGCTTCGTTTCTGCTGGCAGCCTTTGAGACAGCCAGACCACAAAGGTTAATCCGATGAGTTGATTTTCATGATTTATCTCCTGAAAAGTAGCTTTCCCCCCCCACCATTTGCAACAATAGTTATTGCTTCTTCATTCATCACATCAAATTTGATTTCTTGCATCACACTCTGACAAGTTGAGGATAAAGTCATGAATGAGCACTGCCTTATGGCACATCAGCTAAGCTTAGGGACAGCAGTCAAGATGGAAATCTGATAGTCTGTCTTGAAATTAGCTACAAAGTCAGCCCATTGCCACAGAGAGGCATCTTGAGCTACAGGGAGAGATGCCTACATGAGCTGGTTGTCTTGACCCACTTGTCATGGCACTGATGAAAGGATGATGAGAAGACAAAACACAACCTTCTGTTCTCTAAAGAGGGAAAGTCCTTTCTCTCTCCATCACCCTGCTTCATAGCACAAAGGGATGATACTTCCAATACCACCTTGCCACGCTGTGCCTTCTAAGTCGTGCTGAACTGGTGACAAAAGAAGAAATTGCCAGTGGGGATTATAACGAAGACAGCGGTGGCCACAAACAACCTAATTTTCCCCAGAGGAAAGCCATGTATGCATTTTGTTGTTCAGAGCCATCTGCAAGGAACTGGATATTTGCAAATAAAAGGAGATTAAGACAAGGCATTAATCCAGCATCTGCTGCTTATTCATGCTGTCCCCTGAAAGAGAGCCCAAATACAACATTTAATTCCTAACACTCAGTGCTCAGCTGCTGATGGTTTAAAAAAAGAAAATTATAATTAACAGACACACAAAGTTGGGATATTACTTTTTATTACCAAGTAAACCCCAGGAGGACCATAAGACGTGGAGCTGTTAGGGAAACAAAGTAAGATTCCTTTTGAAGAAGGGCAGCTGAGCCATTCACTGAGTCCCAGCAGTGAAGACACAGTATGACCAGGAATAGGGTGAGAGCAGAAATTACAATCTTGCTCTTAGGAATGCATAACTTCTTGAAGCCTACCAAAATAGCAATCAGGGTGATAGTTCCCAGACTTGAATGGCAAAGGTTTCTGTTACCCCTGGGAATTGTTTCTGCTATTGAGTGGAAGGGCACAGCAGAAAATAGCATCCACAGTTTTTACAAAACACTCTAATCTATGCATTGCAACAGGACAGTAAGGGCATCAAACAGCAAGCTCACTTCTGTTTATTTGGGTTTTATTCATATCCACAGTAACTATGTGGCTGTCAGTACTGCTTTTGCGGGGAGAAAAAAAATGAAAAAAAAATTAAGCTTGAGGAAATACATCCAGTTCAGAAACACAGATGAAAAGCATTTAATCTCTGTGTACTGTCTGTTCTTCTACCAGCAGCCACTCTCACAGAGGATTTTGCCTGACAGAGCTGGTAGGCGCTCACCACTGCTGACTGTTGACCAGTGCCATCTGATGCTTTCTATTCAGCATTTGTCAGGTAAATTTTGTTTAAGATAGAAAAAAGATGGCTCATTAGAGACACTTCCCACGGTCTGCTTAAAGAATCGATGAGCTGACATACATTTTCATCAGTTCAGGTCTCATTGCTTTACCTTTAGTTGCAGGTCTTTAGCAGATAGTAACAAGCCAGCCCAGTAAGCACTGCCTTGCAGTACCTCCTGGATACCTAATCACAGCACCTCTGCAACCTGGAGTAATTCCACATGACTAACGCAGCAACATCCTGCGCTCAGCAAAGCGAGTTTTCCTGCCATTGTCATTCATTTCACTAATGTCTTGGAAAAAAAACAAATTTGGTTTTCAGGTGAAAATTTAGGTCATATGTCAGGCAAAAGACATGGACAGTTAGGAAAGACATGTAAGCACTTTAGAGAAATGCTCTTTAGTAATTTATGGAACAGACTTAAAGGTGTTTTTACAACATGAGCTTCAAATATGTGGCATATTCAATAGCTGGCGGCAATCAGCTCCACCACTCCACAACAACCAGGAAAAGAGGACAGAGACCCAGCCTAATGGGATGACTACAGCTGATGAAACGTGGTGCAAAGACATGCATGGGGGAAGCTTGGGTACAGGGATGGTCATGTGACCGCTTTTCTGCAAGTAGTGTCTCACAGCCCCATATGTGACAGACCCTTCATGCCAAGCCAGGCCCAAGGTTTAGCCAGGCTGTGAGGGAGGTACACCACCACTTAACGTTCAACCCAGGAAGCTTTTTGGTCTACCATCATTCAGTCCCAATTCTCCCCTATGACCTTCAATTACAGCCCTCAGCAGCTCCAGCCCTCCAAGCCTCCAAAGTTCAGCCACAATCTCCCTCTTAGAAGGGTACCACTTCTTCCTTTTCCCTGGGACCAAGCTTAATAACCCTTTAATTCCCATTTGGAACCAGCAAATCCCAACAGCCTAACTGTCTTATGAGGCAAAACAGGTCCCTGGATGTTGACATTCAAAGCAAAATAAACATCTACAGCAGAGCACATCTCTCAGATGCAAAGACTGAAAGGAGGTAGACTTGCTTTAGCCCAGTATGGCCAACTCCTCTGAGGTGACTGCCAGGCAAGTTGGCAACACCTCCTGGAGAAGTTGCCCTCAGGACACACAACCATTTCCCACCTCTCTCTTTTAAGTGTTTGCAAAACTATCCCAAACATCACTCAACCCAGACTTTTGGCATCCAAGTGGCATTAAACCAACCTTTGTGATGTCATGCCATTAATTTAATTCAGTTTTACAGCTAGTTGCCTGATCAATAAAATGCATGACCAAAGAAAGGAATAAGTATCTGTAATTTCATGATTACATAAATCCCTCTGGTCAATCAGTTATTAATGGCTGTTGTATTTATTGGGGTTTATAGCAAGCCCACAAACCTGAGCCATTAGAATTAGACACCAAAGAAGACAATGTGAAAAGAAAAGCTATTTGATTACTGACTCCTCAAAGCAAGTGCTGACAGAATACAAATTTGGCTTGCTCTCCCTCCTGTTAGCAAGCCTACTAATGAGCTTGCCAATTAAGAGCCAATCTGAAGACCTTGGAGAGGAAGCTGTCAAGAACATGAACTCCCATACCTCTGAGGAGCAGCTGCAGGACTCGTGATGAGGGCCACCTCAGATACTTCTTGCTGATGGCACCCACTGACCTCTTTATCTACCCTAATTCATTCCTCTCACCCAGGAAATACAAACACTTGTCACACATGCACATTATGAGTTCTAATGCACAGACACTGAAAATAAACACATGCCAAAGAGTAATAAAGCCTCCCTTGCTCCTCATCATTCCAGAGACCTTACTAAGTCAAATACTGTAACTACTGGGAAAGTGCATAAACTTCAAAATAATTGTAATACAGAGAAAAAGTCACTAACTACACATCATCATATCTAATTATTTCGGGATACATTTTTTATTATTGGATGTGTGTGCTTCTATTTAAGGAATCGAGGATAGTTTGGGCAAGAAAATTTTGGCTCTTAACTTCCTTTTGTTATTTCTGTGCATGTTCCTCCCCTCATCATCAATTACCTTAATGCAGTTTATGAAAGGAAACATAAAAACATTAACACTACACCAGGCCAAAATCTCTGATAACAAAGCTTTATGACTTTCAGTGCAGCTGGCCCCAGGGATGCATACAATCTGCTGCTGGCCACAGCATGCATCACTGCAACAACTGGACAGGGTGCAAGTATGTGAGGGCTGCAACTGTCTCACACAGCAGTTCAATCTTTAAGCAGCTATTTCCAATACACCCATTTGACTACCTTGGCCTGTCATTTAAGCAAATAATTTCATTTGAGAACCACTCGATGCTGTATTTCTTTGCACTTCTCTTCCTGTCCAGTCATTCAGCAGCTAACTAACAGTGGCATTTCCAACAGAGAACTGTGACCAACACACTTCACCCCTGAAGTACACCCTGGTGACTGCGTATGAAGGTTAAATTTTATTGCAGTGCTCATCACCAAGGGACCGGGAGCTGGAATCCTGGTCTAGGCTTTCTTCCAGATTTATCAGTTCCCTCATTTATTTCATCACACCACATGAGCAACCCTCTTGAAATAACCTTTAGCAGAAAGCTCTGTTACTGAAATAAAGAAATGCCATAGTTTCTTTGAAACCATATCCTTCTGGTGAAACTAATTATGAGAAAGTGGCTGCTTAATGAAAGTTTGCTTTAATATGACTTATGTGATTCATAAGTTTGCTTTGGACAGCATCCAGATTTTTAAAATTAAATATTAGCAGTCTGTTAGCCTATCAAACAAACCTAAGCATGTCAAGTTAGTATTTTAATAGTGTTTTTTCTTCTCCCCCTCTCTTCCCAACCTAGATTTGGCTTCCTAATTGACTTGCTGCCTTAAAGTCAGGAAACTCAAAAGTCTGAGAAGATGTCACACTTCAATGGTTCTTCAGGAGTGCACACTTTGTCTGGGTGATTGATGGATCAAATGTGTGCTGAGGAATGCTGCAATGTTTCTTTCATCATTTCTGTTTCTCACAGAGCTGAGAACCAGACTATCTCTAAACCTCTTTGATACTAGTAACAATAATCAAATTATCTCATTCATTACAAATGTAAAATTTTTACTGTCCTGGAAGGGATGTTATTGAACTGACATGACTGTGTGAGCACTGACAAAGGCATACATGCAAATTTATCACCTGGTTTGCTGTTGATCACCTAGGCATGCTAGGTGCTCTCTGGCTCATTACACTCCTTTCTGGTTATTGCCAGCCCAAACCTGTTTGGCAAATGACATATGGAAGAACTGCACAGACACAGCAGGTCCTTCAAAAATGCAGACGATAAGTGAGGTAACATTCACAGGTGACTGGTAAAAAAAGGCTGACACGTTAATCAAGGGTTGTACATGTGACAAAAAGTACAAATGCAGATGGAGAGCACTTATTAAAGTAATATTTACTATTTTCAGAGTGCTTTTCCACTATAGTTATTTACTTTCAGTGCTGCATAATCAGTAAAAGACTGCAATGTAAGGCTGAAAGGTAGAAAACATTTTAAAATAACATGTGTGCTCTACAAAGTGTCTAATATAAACTGTATATATTCACATGCCTATATCAAATTTGGTAGTGCAAGAACAGTACTTCTGACTGCAAACCCTGGCAGTGGGATGTGAAAGTCAGGCAGGTTTTCTAAAGCGCTGACATTGTAATTATTAAAGGTTTTACATATAAAGCTTAGTTAACAAATCTGCTGACGATGCACAAGCCGGAATAAATGCCTGCTCCTTCTCCAAAACAGAATGGTTCTCCCAGATGAGAGGTAAGGAGAAGAGACATTGAAACTCACCGAGGTCAGGTAAGGGGGCTGGCATTAACATCAAGGCAAGTCTGCCCAGTGGATCCCAGAAAGAGAGGGCTCGGTTGCAAGAAATTTACTTGGGATGCAGAGTCCAATGCCCCAAAGTGTAAGCAATCAGAGGATAAACAGGGCAGGAAGGACTAAGAGCACTGTCAATACCCTCAGGCCCTGAAATAGCAGAGGATTTGTTAAATCTCAGGGAATAGCCTTGACTGTATTTGGCAAAGGAAGATAAAGCAAGCCCTGGCAGCGCTGGCAAGTCTAAAGGAGGTGGTAGTTCCCTTCCACTCTCCAGATCAGGGGAGAACAACTGCAGGTTGGACAAGGTTGGACAGCTGGGTGCCCCAAAAACATTCATGCTGTCATAAGGAGCTGCCAGCAACTGCCTACCACTGAGGCTCAGGTGTTTCAGCAGGACTCAGCCTGCACCGGAGTTGCTGCACAGTGTCTGTTATTGATGTTGATTGGGCATTCATCTCCAGTCCTCATTCCCACCGCTCCTTCAAAGGCCCTGGTGAGCCTTAAGTGGGATACAAGGTGCTTTATCCTAGAAACACCTTCCTGTCTTGTCCCAAATGAGCATGGTGCCATTGCAGGGGCTAGGTCTCTTGTTCTTTTACGGGTTTTTTTTGCACATTACCCATGGCACTAAAAGAATGAAAAAGTGTTATATCCAGTCTCGTGGTGCATTACATACCAGCGGTGAGGTGGACTCACAGGTGCCAACTGTGATTCTTCATTTGCTCTCCCCACTTCTATCTTGTACAATTGCTCTTGCACATCTTTGCATTTTAGGCGTGCATCTGAGACTGCTCATTTATTTAGAAATCATCCTCAACACAATGACAAGTCAGGAACACTGACTCCTCACCTTGCTCTATAAAGAGGCAGAGAAAGCAAAGCAGTGGTAACACAAGTATTACCTGATTGTGTAGGTACCTGCTTCAGCTTTTGCCTTCGTAAAGAATCAAGACCAAGGCCACCCAAAAGCAGCCTTTCTCTCTCATTTTTGGGGAAGGGAGGTCAATCCCACCCGCGTTCACACTGCAGCTCTCATGTCATTTTCACAGGACAACCTTCGAGTACAGCAGGGATTCAGTTGCATCCAAACAGAGCTTTGCTGCCTCACCCCAGTCAGGGCCATTTGCAGGACAGTCATGCTTTCCTTTGTTCCCCATCCCTTTTCTTTAAACCTTCCATATTCTGGCAGGGATGCTGAATGCTGATGAGACAATACTTGATCCATCTTCAAGCACTTATTTTCGGGCAATTAACTTGGCATCATAGAAGTACTTAACAAACCTGGCTTTCCGGAGTGGGAGACAACCAACTAAAAAGCTAAGCAAGATACTAAATTATTGTCAAATGACCAAAAAAGAACAGGAAGGGGAAACAAAATAAAAAGAAACTAACACTTAAATAGAGGATGTTTGCTGCTGGCGGACCAAACTTTAAATCTGACATAAAAAGCCAAACTAACAGCTGAGCAGCCATTAGTGTGAGTCCAATACTGGACACTGTCAATTGTGTCTATAACAATTATCCTTTGCCATTCAAGGGTGGATGCTCTATTTTCTGACATCTCCTGATTGTATGTCACTGATTCACCCTCAGAATAATTAGCCAAGGCAAACCATTTATCTATCTAGATAGCACACATTACTGTAACATGCCAAGGCCCCATCAGCACTGGTCTTTCATCACTAGCTATCCCAGCTTTAATACTTGGTTTATAATTCCAGAGGAAATAATTTACACATTATCAAAACTGTTCTTATTTACTGGGTCTTAAATTCAATTCAGGAACACAGAATCAGAAGCAAATAATTTAATTTTCAAAAAAACCCAGAAATTCTCGTCTTTCTTTGGGCATTATTTTTCTGTCCCCAAAATGAGACTTCGAAGATTCATTTGCCTTTCAACCCCCAGATGCCAACATCAGAGCTGTCAGGGGTATCCAGGAACAAGGTATGAGAAAAGCCAGAGTGGTACTCCCCGAGCTGTCCCCTCTGCTGTGCACCTGGGTCTTCCCTCCCACTCTACTTGGCTTGGGCAACAGTGGGGATTTTCTGGACATCAGAAGCATGCTACAAAACACTACAGTCACAAGAAACCTACTGACATCTGCATAATAAATTGTCATTTAAGGAAGATTGGGCAAAGGGAAGGAAGGAAGGAAAAGTTCTTCAATTTGCCGTTTATCTTACTGACCAGTCCAACTATCTTGTTATCTCTTACGTGAACTGCTGCCATCACTGAGCAATGTCCCAGAGCTGGACCTCCAGTGCAGCACTCTGCAGGCACAGGTACCCAGGCTGCTTGCAGAAACAAAGAGGAAGACGGTAGGGACAGAGAGAGAGGGAAAGAAATTCCCCTATTCCCCATGCTCTCAAAACTCACCATTTAAATTTTTTTACTTTTACCTTACTGGATTGACATAATGATGTAAACCAAACATATTACAGTCCACAAGGTGCATAAAGAAAAAAAACAGACCTACCATCCTCCTGTCTGCAGACTCACACAAAGGAGCAGGGATCTCAAACACCCAGTAAGCATAATGTTGTAATTTATGACTTAGTAACCATTCGGTATTATAAATCAAGCCTTCCACGTTCTAATTCTTTTTATAAATACATCACAGCTCTTGCACAATAACATCTTACTTGCATACATTTAAATTATCTCCTCAAAATAAATGTATATTAAAAAAAAAAATTCCATTAAATACTGTCTGTGCAATTCTTTCCTTTAAGGAGTTTAAAGGGAAGAAAACCTAGAATAAAGGCAGGCAGTATCCTTAAGATGAAAATACCTTTAAGGCAGGTGATCCAGGTGGGTCATACAGCAGTTCCAGGGCACAGCAGCAAACTTGAAGCCACAACCCATTATGTATTATAATGTACAACAAACCAAGAGTCAGGGCATGTTAAAGAGCCTGAGCCAAACAGCCCTGCTTTTCTAACTTGCTCTTCTTTCTAGGAATAGACATCCTACTACCACCTAGTATCAGGTGGTACAGGATACAACAGGATCAAATTCTGAAGTGCCCAGCTTGCTGTTTTCACCAAGAAATTAATTTTTAGGGGTAAACATGGACACTTGAATCAAGGCTGAATTATCACTATCGCTGCATACTAAGCAGCTGACCAGTGTTCAGGAGGAATTATTACATCCTTCACTTCCATCTCTCACACCTGTGTACACTGGGCTTCAAGGGCACCAATCCATGACATGGATCATTGCAAACTGCCCCAGGCCTGCTTCCCGGGACCTCTAGCACACCAGTTCTGCTGCTGTGAAACACTTTGTCATTAAAGTGGGATGGTCAGGGTTTATCTGTCAGTTTTCAATGCCGGAAAATAAAAAATACTTGCTCTCCTGGACTTCTCCCAGTCTTGGGCATATTCTCATCATCCCTTCATTGAACTGAGTACACCACATACTTGAGCCATGACAGTATCAAGGGAAACAAAAAGCTACTTTAAAACCACTATTATCTTTTCATTCATACAGCTGCCCTAGGCTAGACCAGAGGACTAGACACGCTATTATCTTCAAACCTCACCTACAGTGGATGCCCAGCCCAGAGCATTAGGACCAGACAACCGTGTGGAGTAGGCCTCCACACAGTCTCTCAGACCCAAGCAGTTCAGGGACCTGAAATTAAGTAATACACAGTTCTGCACACAGGTCCTTCCAAAACTAACTAATCCAGCTGCAAAAATATTTGTCAATGCTTCATTAATGCCAAATGAGCCCTGGAAGCATACAGGTTTTGTTAGGAGATCCTAAGATACCCAAAAGGTAGGGTAGGCTTTTTCCTCACCTGTTTTGGCTTCCTTGGCCCTTCCATCCTCCCCTTATGTTTAGAAACTGGTAGAAGTTTACTAGGTATGCATGTATATATGTGTCTGTGCACACACACAAGCCAGAGAAGTTGGCAAGTCTCTTACAGAAAGAATCCCATTGCAAAAGTCTGGACTTGGTCCTCAATGATCAAAATGGGGCATTTACTGGCTAATCCTAATGAAAGCCTCAGGCAAAAGAATTTATCCAGGCAGATGTTTCTCCAGAAAGAACAGAGCAACCATTATATACCAGAACAAAATCAAATTTGGAAATGCTTAAATCTCTCTGCCCTGGAGTCCCAGGTAGCACCCACCTATAGAGTAGAACCCTTCTGTGCACCAACTCTACCTTGCCATTGCCCCAAACAGGGAAAGCAAGGGATTTCAGACCTGCTCTTTAGCACTTACTGACTTAAATACAAGCACATTGAGGAAAGCATCACAAGATAGTTTACCTTGTGATATTTATGCCATTCAGGCATTTATTTAATCACCCCCAAAGTCCCCTAAATACATGTCCCAAAAAAGACAGGCCTCTCAACTTCTTAGAGGTTTTCCACAGGGCTAAGCAAGCAAATGTTTCATTACTGCCTGTCTTCAAGTCCAGTGGCCACAAGTCACACTTTTCTCTATCTTCCACTTACACCTACGCACCACTGTCTGTTCTTACATATGTAATGTTTAAATATGTTTATCAGACAAGAGACAGGCACTTTCACCCTATTTATTTGGGGTCTCTATCTGCTCAAAGAGATGCATTTTGCCAAAGACCAGGCTTAAGTCATGCAACCCACAGGAAGAAAGAATGATGATAATAAAAAGATCTTTGTTGGGGAAACCAAATTAAATGGAGCAGAGAAGATGGCAGTCGCACATGGACATAAATCCATGGAGCCTCAGAGCAGGATTAAGAACACAACTTGCTTTCATCACAGACTTTGTAGAAAAGGATGGATTTCAGCATGTTAAGACCCTAAAAGAATAACGAAATAAATGGCATCCACATGTAGTTATATGATCTTATGTTTTACCAGAGGATTTTGTGAACTCCCCCAACACTTTCACCATGAAGACTATAATGGACATTCATACTGTGTGGGGGATTTTCAAGTCTCTTGACCTGCAAAGACAGACTTATGACTTATGACAAGTACTGCCGACTGGCTGCCTAGCTTTTAAATTTCATGAGCCCTGAAATGAACAACTAACTCATGGAGATTATAAAACATATCATTTTGCTACAGCATTTTGTTAGCTCAGTAAAACCAGAAACAAAGGGCTCATGGAGTATTTTAATTTCCACTGAAAGTGTTGCCTTTGGAGATTACAAGGTACATCAACAAACTCAGATGCAGACACATTTTGTAGTCTCAGATTTGCACAGGTTAGGAGGAGCCCACTATAACCAGCACAGAGTTTATGGTCTGCAAAACTTACAACATCAGCAAAGGATAAAAAAAGACTATTAAGTTTGGCATTTTCCTTCTGCAATGCCAGGGGACCTCACTAACTCAACAAAGTACATACTGAGATGACACACAGCGAAAAGATAAGGTGTTTGCCTTTTCCTTAGATGCTGATGCAGAAAGGGGAAAAAACCACAACCCAGCACTTTGCAAATTCTAGCACCCAATCCATTAAAGCATGCATACTTGCTCAATCGGAAAAAATGGCAGTAAATTGATGCACTGGGGGCCTTTGTGAATATTACAAGATCTCCTACATATCAAGGTATGTTTTCTGAAAATACATCAAACCCTGTATCTGAGCAGTGCTCTCCTTTTCTCAAGCTTCTTCATTGGTCAAGACAGAAACAGGTCACACCTTCAAAGAAAAATAAATTAAAAAAAAAGAGCCTTCTAATCCTCACCTCCTTCCTCCAGGAATCGCTCTGAAGAATTAAAAAAATAATTAAAAAAAATTATATTCGAATTGGTTTATGGTTCATGGTTTTCCTGCAAAAGTTTTAATAGCTTCCTCCCAGTTGTCCACTCAGTGCATCATACCCAGAGCTATCCAGACAAAATTCCCAATCGTTCTGCAAGAATTCTAATTGCACCGCCTAAAACACTGCCCTGTTGGGGGCCCATGTCAAAAGCAGGTTAAAGGCTTTTGGATCAAGGCTATTTCAATGGGTAGATACAGATTTAGAGATAAAAAGGCAAAGTGAGGAAATACACAGCATTTTCATATACTGTGGCTAGCTAGTGTCTAAACAAACATCTGGGCTTTGTAATAGCCTCATTGTTATGCTTCTGCTAAGTTTTCAAAACATCACTTATTATACATCTTTGCAGAACAGGCAGACTGGGGTTATTCACATCTTTGTAAATACACATTTTAACAGACCAGAAGTCTACATAGCTCAGAAGTATCTAATGAAGAAAGAAATAGGCTGCCTCCTAATAAAGCTGAAAATAAGGAAAGTATTTAATTATGAATACTCCTCCAGTACTTGGGATGCTGCCTTTAAAGCATAGAAAGTGTCATAATTCAAAAGTATTTAATCTAATAAAAAACCACAATTGTTCAGGCTGTTTCCATTATATTCAAATAAAAGAAGATGGGTTGAGATTTCTCCCTTCAAGAAACACTCAGGAAATTACATCCCATCCAACCCTTCCCCCTCATCTTTTTGTCAGCAAATCCTATAAATCCACAAAATGCCAGGAATTAAATGCTAAGGTTGGCAATCTGTCATTGACATATGTTCCTGCCATTTCCCCCCCCCTCCCCCCCAAGTCCTGAGATAAGGCTGCAGTCTCAGCGAGGAATTTCTTAGGACTGGTTAGTATTTGGTGGCTTTCATTCTCTATGTTCCCTTTTCTCCTTCCTCTGCTCTAATCAACATGATTTACTTTGCAACCCCACAAACCAATTTTTCACAAATCCTTGGGAAAAAAAATAACACAGCCCAACTTGCAGGAATTTGGAGGCACTCTGCACATGTGACAGTGTGCTCTGATGCAACATCATCGCCCTCCAGCACGACGCAGATAGCCCCGAGATACGCTGCTATGACAAAATAGTTTTTTTTCCCTTTGGGAAACCCTCAGCACAGGCTATCTAAACAGTATTTACTGTTTCAAGTGTTACTTTATTTTTGGTTGAAATTCTCCCTGTTCAAAAGGGAGGGCAACTGAGTAACGTATTAGGAACATTCCTGGGGAATAGGGAAAAGAGGGAAATGAGATCATTCATAACTCCAGAAACATTTCCAGCTTTTATGCAAAATTTAAAATTGCATCATTATCAAAATTAATAAATAAAAATTTTTAAAATCCAAACCAAACCCAAACAACCTTAAACTGGTAATCTGCCAAGCTACAGGTGGGCTTTGTAAGGAGAGAGAGGATTCCAGCTTTCTTGTTTGGAATAGAGAGGAAAGCATGACTTCTGGGACGATGAAATACTTGAGATAGATATATTTACACAATATGTGGGAAGTGTGAACAGATGCTACCTAGGAGGCCTCTCTCATGACAGCATCTCCAGAATGCAAAAGGTTTTTTCATTTGGATTTTGTCCGAGTGGTGGGGTGGGTTTTTTGGAAAAAATAAAATAAAAAAAAAAATAAGAAGTGTTTTGCCACAGGAAATACTGACTTCTACAGCTTTCTGAATTAATCTATTAAAGCTTTTCCAATAATTAATATAAATAAATATGGTAGTCTTCTTACCAGTAGATTGTCAGTACAGACAGATTCAGCTTGAGTGCTATACTTGGACTATCACATGCCATTTGCAGCGGTGGTAAACGCCACTGCTCCCACTGACATCTCTCCTCGTACAGACACTCCCCACAGCTGCAAACTCAGTCCAGATCCCAACCTTCCCAAAATACCGGCCTGCAATTTTGCCTACAGCAGAAGTTTTCAAATCACCAGTAAGGAGATAATTTCTTACAAAGATACCCTAAGATAGGAAAGGTATGATGAGCCTTGCCCGAGGCCCAGTAGGCAAAAACTCCATGGGAGAATTTGGAAGGGCAAAGAGGATACACATCACCAGAACTCCTTGTGTTTCATTATAAAGCAGGGCCTATGTCAGTAATGACAAAGAAACAGTATCATGATTTGTTTGGCTACAACTACAGGCATCATCATTTTGTCAAGAGTTGGCAGCTCCCAAATAGTGACTTCCAGAGAGTTCAGTTAAATATAACCCTTTCTGCCTGAGCCAGGAATAAAATCTATCCCATTTAATGTGATTTCCGCTAAATCTGAAGAGTTAACAGCCAAAGAGCTACATATTGATTATGCCACTTCCATTCCGATTAAAAGGACTTTGAAATTGCACCCAGAGTCCAATATTTTCCTTGATTCCATTAAGTTCCGCTACCAAAGATTTTCTATTGTTTCTTATTATAAAGTAGCATACTCCCAACTATCCTTTCAACAGTCCAGGTCATCTCAGACATTTATCAAACCACACAACAAATAGACATATACTATCACATTCTCATGCACAGAAACACTCATTCCTCCACATACGCACCCCTTTCATATCATAAGGGTATAAAAAAAATAAAGGAGACTGAATTTGTTTCAGTGTCTCAAACTAGCATGGAAATTGGGCATGCTATATTGTTTTCACACTGTTGGCTAGGCAAGGGCTACTCAAGGCTGCTAATGGGAGCACTGTCATTCATGCTGCTTTCTAAAATACAGAGAAATTAAAAAAAAAAAGGTGTTATATGCACATACATGAATAGTGTATACACCAGAGAAAATGCCTCTTCTAACACTTCACAGTTATTTAGCTCTCTACCCTGAGGGCCTGTATGCAGACAGGCAGGCAGTTTTAAAACTCTCCCCTAGCTCAATAAAAATATCAATCAGGGGAGCCCTCTTTTGAAGCTAAGTGAACATCGTCTGCATTAAAGTAATCAAAAGTACTTCCCTCCAAGGTCCACGTCTCCTTGTACACGGCCAATGCAAACACTCGTTTGACAAAACTCTTAAAATTAGAAAGATATTTTCTTCCATCTTATGTCACTGCAGAAAAACTTAAAGGGAGGAAAAAATGTAATTCCAAGAGAGCCATAAAGCAGACTGTTTTATTTGCTGTAGACATATTTTTAACTGATCTTTATCAAAAGAAATACCAGAAGTAGCATTCTGTTCTTCTGGAAACCCCTAAGCTGCCTATGGATACCACAGTGATATAGGTATAAGGCGGAGCTATGGAAAGGAAAAAAAGACAAACTGAAAAAGAAAAACATGCAGCAAATTCACAACCGAGGTCCATGTCTTAACTTCTCATCTGTAGTAGCACATTTTGATAGGTGAAGTTTTCTTGTACTTGATACAATTCCTTGGAGTAACAAGCAGCAAAAGTAAAAGTAAAATCAAAGAAACCTTTTATTAGGTTCATGAAAATAGCTGAGGTGTAAATATAATCCCATCCACTTCTTTCATCAGCCTGACTTCTTTTAAAAGATGCCCTGAATGTTTGCTCACTGTTTGCCCTGTCCGTGGTTTTCAGATTCACCAAATTCAGACTGAGAACTATCTTCATGACAAAAATAACATCACTATGAAAAAATAATCTAGCAATTCCCATTAGGACAGTGACGGTACCTAAACAGCTGCAGATGAGAAAGCCAATCATAGAATCATAGAATTATCTAGGTTGGAAGAGACATTCAAGATCATCTAGTCCAACCATCAACCTAACTCTCATAAAAAACCATCACTAAGCCATGTCACTAAGCACTGCGTCTACCCATCTCTTAAATACCTCCAGGGATGGTGCCTCAACCACTTCCCTGGGCAGCCCATTCCAATGCTTAATAACCCTTTCAGTGTAAAAAATTCTCCTAATATCCAATCTGAATCTCCCCTGCCTCAACCTGAGGCCATTTCCTCTTGTCCTCTCACCTCTGACTTAGGAGAGACTTAGGAGAAGAGATCAACCCCCACCTTTCTACACCCTCCTTTCAGGTAGTTGTAGAGAGTGATAAGGCCTCCCCTCAGCCTTCTTTTCTCTAAGCTATACAACCCCATCTCCCTCAGCTATTCCTCATAAGACCCCCCGAGACTGCTCACCAACTTTGCTGCCAAATGATCCCACCTCTGTACAAAGTTGAAAAACCCTCTTCCTGAAGAGTGCAATGTCGCTTTTCACAATCACCTTTAGCCAGGTACACTAGGAGAGCACTCCTTCACCTTCTGCAAGGAGGTGCAGAAATTCTAATGCAAACATATTCCAATTTTTTCAGATTTCCTCCTATAGAAAGATACTTGTTATAGTAGCAGTGTGAAGCTAATCTGCATTTTCTGCTCACTTGGCTGCATTTTCCAGTCCTCCTGCCTATGCTTACAGAAGGCAACAAGATATCTGAGGGGAGAGGCCTGGAGATTTCATCATTTTTTGACTTGTTTATCAGCCTGATTGCAAGGTGCTTCTTGAATTAAGAGCTGCTTAAATTGGTGGCATCTAGTTAACGAAAGAAGTAAAGATTTAGCACCTAATTAGTCTGCAAACAGCTCAGCATGACGAATGCTAAGCTCAAGCATAATTCTTCTGTCTTCACAAGCCTCACAAGCAGCCTTAACTTTTCTATATGAAAAAATATCAAGTGAGACACCATCAACACAAATTGAGTGTGTAAATCCTGCACAGTCACATTACAGGGAAAAATGAGCTGCAAGAAAAACAATGTATAAGGACTTCATATGTTAACCATTCAAAGTAGGTATGAAACCCCAGTAATTATGTGTTTGCTGAAAAGGTGGATTTCAAGACAGACCTAATCACCAGCAAGAGCTTCACTAGGACCAGATGTCCCAGTATTAGGCCTGCCCCCACCAACTTCTCTCTTCCTTTGCAAAGAAAGGAAGTTAGGGTCTACAGGGTGTACAGTCTACAGGGTCTACAGTACAAAAATAAAAGCATGACCGCCTTCCACATCCAGCTTCCTCCTCTGCTCTACATGGAAAGCTTCTTCTTCCATACTCCATCTCAAGTCAGAAATCAAGGAAGTCCAATACAATTTTTCCTTTGTTTCTTAATTTTTCTCTGTACCAAGCTACGGACATGAAACAGGACCTACATGCAGTTCCCAACCAAATCACTTAATGCAACATCCAAAGCCATCCCAGCCAGAGTATGAAGCACAACTTTGGAAAAGCCAGAGAAGAAACTGTTATGAGAAAATCCGTCCTCCCTCTTCTTTACCCAGAGCCAACAAAGCATGGCAGCACTACTTGTTCCAGAAATACTCCTCAATCAAGACATTGATCAATCAGTGAGTGGGTGTTAGGTAGTGGTGTTAGGGAACAGTGTACCTGAGTTATGGTGACCAACATCTGGCTCATAACTCTGAGCCACATTTTTGCTCCTCTACTGCTTTGTTTATAAAGCTCCTACCTAGCAATCCATAAAGAATTGAAAGCTGGGGTATGTGGGTGGGTGGGTGACACCATTTATGCGTCTTTTAGCATCTTTCCTCCGTAATAATTTTCAGCCCTCTCACATCTTCAATGTGACCAGATTTTAAAGACAAACAAAAGTTACTTATAGTTCACTGGGAAAGTCCCTATAATTTCTCAAATTATCCTAAAGATACCCCTTAACTCAGAGATAAAACATAAACCTGCTCTGTGTGGTCAGATCAGAAGACACGAACTGCAAGTAAACATCCAGCAAGAAGCAGTACAAGAGCTACTGCTACAGTTCAGTGAAGATCATAGAATCATAGAATGGTTTTGGTTGGAAGGGACCTTAAAGTTTGCCTAGTTCCAACCCCTCTGCCATGGGCAGGGACACCTCCCTCTAGACCAGGTTGCTGGTTCTACTGGACAGCTCCCACTAAACCAAGGTTCAAGCCCCATCCAGCCTGGCCTTGAACACTTCCAGGGAAGATGAGGCAGGGAACATTTTAAGTTATAAAGAACTGGACATAGCGTCACTTGAGGGATAGTAATGTCTGTCATACGATGCGTTAAGTCTCCACATGCCTCTTATGAGTAATTCTTCATTTGCTTATAATTCACTTACTTTGTGTATTAATATCACCACTCATTAGAGATCCTGCCTATGGCTATAAACCGGATTTTGTCTGACCTTGCACAGAGCGGCCCCAGGTTTGGCTTCTGCTCAGACAGAAGAATAAATTAGAACCCCAGACACCAAAAATAAAGGACCATTGTTGGTCAACTGATGTTTGTTCAATTGTGGAAAGGTTGGGCAGAATCTAACAGAGAAATTTTAGCAGCAGCCAGACTGGAATCGGTACTGCAAACACCATCCATATCCAGGTATTGATTGAGTGGTGTCACTCATTAGAGTCACGCCAGCAGAAAACACCACAAGGAGAAAAGTGACAGGTTCATAATCTTTGAGTTTCGTCTGTGTATCTCAAAGTTTCAGACTTTGCCTCTCCATGAAGCTGCTGTTTGAAGGAGATAATAGATGCCAATTTGCTTAATGTGTAAAAATTCAGCCACTCTGAAATTAATTATAAACTTTTGCCTCACTTAGCTGAAATCTATTTGGAACAACAGTCAAGAGTCAGATTAAAACTCCGGCCTGTCCAGCTCATTTCTCTGACTTAAGAAAGTAATATCTTGTCATATTACAGGTAACATGCTCACCTCATTCCACTTTGTATAATGTTAACTGCTGATTTTCTTCAGTGCCTTGGTTGGTAGCAAAATTACCTATATGACATGCTGCTAATGTATGGCACTGTACAGAAACCATACCCAAGGATCCTCATATGGAAATGCTTGCACAGACAGGATAAGACTTTTCTTATTTTAATACTTATGAATGTATGAATATACACACTTACACCAACATAGAGAGTAGTTTGCTTGAAGAATGGTGGGTGGGGGTTTTTTTTGGCAAATACTTGGCTTGGCCTCTTCTATACCTGGAATATAAACTGAAAATGCTCTCGGAGCTTTCCCTTCGAAAAATAAGAGGGAATTTCACTCCTCTATTCCATTATGTTTCTCCAAATGGGATTACTTTGCAGATTTGGAAGTCTACAGAACTAGGGAACTTTTTTTTCCTTCCTACCTTGAATGAAGGATAACTATTTTGTCTCACCTTTTGTCTATCTTGTCTACCTAGAGCTGTATATTTTTCAGTACAGAAACAGTGAATATAATCAAAACTAAAGGGGCTCTCACCTTCACCCTCACAAAGAAATAAACACTAGCTACTTCGCTCGCATTTTGAACTATGGATACAACTTCATAAAAATTTAGAAAGAATTAAAATATTTCACTAAACACAGTATACTGCATGTTGGGTTTGAGCAAAGGAAAAGTAGAGAATCATAGAATCATTCAGGTTGGAAGAGACCCTTGGGATCATCAAGTCCAACCATCAGCCCTACTCTACAAAGTTCTCCCCTACACCATATCCCTCAACACCACATCTAATCTACTCTTAAACAGTCAGGAATGGCAACTCAACCACCTCCCTGGGCAGCCGATTCCACTGCCTGACCACTCTCTCTGTGAAAAACTTTTTCCTAATATTCAGCCTAAACCAACCCTGCTGCAGCTTGCAGCCATTCCCTCTCATTCTATTGCTAATTACCCATGAAAAGAGACCAGCACCAACCTCTCCACAATGTCCTTTTCAAGCAGTTGTAGAGAGTGAATGAGGTCTTCACTCAGCCTCCTCTTCCTCAAACTAAACAGTCCCAGCTCCCTCAATCGTTCCTCATAAGATTTATTCTCAAGGCCGTTCACCAGCTCTGTTGCCCTCNAGAGCTTCCCTGCCCTCATGCAGATCAACACTCCCACCTAACTTAGTGTCATCTGCAAAATTACTGATGGTGCTCTCTATATCCTTGTCAAGACCATCAATAAAGACATTAAACAGAAACGATCACAGTACTGAGCTCTGAGGAACACCACTTGTGACTGGCTGCCAGCTGGATTTAATTCCATTGAGCACCACTCTTTGGGACCGTCTATCCAGTCAGTGCTTGATCCAGCAGATCATATGCTCATCCAGGCTACGAGCAGCCAGCTTTTCCATGAGAATTTTTTGGGGGACAGTGTCAAATGCTTTTCGAAAATCCAGGTATACAATATCCACAGCCTTCCCCTCATCCAACAGTTGGATATCATGGATGGCTTGTCTACACTGGAAAATATCACTGTATTAGAACATGACGCTTGAATAGTACTATTAAAAGCTGGGAACAGCCTCTCCCATGGAATCATCTGGCACTGCTCCTGTAATTTTTTTTTACACAATACTTGCCATATTTGCACCAGACACCAAACTCCTTATCAGTTGATATGGGAGTAGCTGACTGAAATCACAAGTACCCTCTGAGGGCACAGTATTTTGGGACAGTTCAAACAAAATGGACTGACACAACATTCCCCCAGAATTTAATTATTTTTTTTTTTTATATAAATGCTTTTCCAGATCTAAAGTTTAGCCAAGCTAAACCAACAACAACATAAGAATTCATACCATGCCTGCAGAAACACCGCATCTCCAAAAAAGAAGTGCTACAGAAAAACAATCAATCCAACATACAGTTTACAGTCAGCTTACATACAGCATATGCAGGGTGGCACCATCTAAAGAATGTTTTCTCCTGCCAAATGTTGAGTTTAGTTAGAGTATTTCTGACTGTATGTAATCCATAACCACATGTATGACATTTTACCTTCTTCCAAATACATCTCAAGTTTGAGACTGGGGAGAGGGGGAGGAAGGCAGGCATAGTCACCACCTTTGCTATTATTTTAAAATTAGACAAAACATTGTTCTGATGCTCTTTCAATACAAAAGAAAACAGCACAATGTTTCTTAGGGTGTTTACTCCCCAGAAATCTTCCTCAACTACATTAGATAAGGACCTTCTATGCTAGAAGTTTTGCTGCAAAATAATTTTCATTAGTATTTTTTTCAAAAATATGTTTATCAAAGTCAGCAAAGGTCCCAACGTGTGCTGTTCACAAGCAGAGAGCCACAGGATTTCCCTCCTCCATCAAAACCCTGTCATACATTTCCCCATGCCTTCACAGTCAAAACCACTTTCTCTGAGCAATGAAAAAAATCCGCTCAGAGCGAGAAGAGCCTTGCTATGTGCAGAAGAATAACCACCGCTGTGGATAGCCAGGTTACTTAAGATGGGCACATTTCCTTTTCCCTGTGGCAAAATTGTTTAAATGTGTAGGAACAGTAAATTGATAGTCACAGAAAAAAAATATTCTTTTTTCTTTGCCTGTGCTAACTTACAAGTAATAAAAAAACAGTAAATTCAGACTTATGTCCTGATAAACAAAACCTCAGCACAGCGCGGCATAACATCTCCTCTTTTGCTGCTATCTGCCTCAGCTTTCTTAATTCATGCCACACTTAATGTTCATGTAGGAAGTCTACATCTGTTTCTAATAAGAGAAGGAAAGTAATGAGATGTCAAGGAACCGTTTCCTTAGACCAGAGACATCAAAGGTGAGCCTGGCAGCTTGTCCTGCATTTATTGTTTACGGCAAGTTTAAGATTTTCTAAAGAGCAACTGCCCATTTAAAATAATTATAAGCTGCAACTTAAACCCCAACGGCACATAAATGTATGATAAAACTCTTACACCATCGTCCAAATATTGGCATCAGCCCTATGTCAGAGAACACGTAGCTCCAGTTGCCAGATCAAAACAATAAGTACAAACTGAAAATAAGCATATAATTCTTTCAGCTAATGCAGAAGGGTCATGCTGCTTAATGCAAAACCAATGTTAAATCACAGTATGGACTACATTATCTCAACATATGAGCTGCAATAACAGCTACTTCTTGGTGTGCCTATTGGCTATCCTGGACCAAGAAACAGAATTCCCAGTCAAAAAGAAATTCCACTGAGGATTTTTTTCCCCCAACTATTCTTTTAGTCAAACTTCTGAATTACAGCAGAGTTGGGAAAAACAGGAAATATATGAGGGAAAAGAAAAAAGACACCCTGCTTACTGCTTAACCTGCAAAACTGTACTGCTCCTTCGGGACCGAGCCTTGCTGCTCCTGAAGCCAGCACAAAGGCTCACCCAGGAAGGTGAAGCCCTTAAAGCCAGGACCATAGCAGCAGATAATTAGCATTAGGATCCAGGTCCAGTACTAAAACCCAAAATCAAAAGGTGCTACCTCTGCATGGATAAGCACAACACAAAGCACCTGCAGGGTCTATGATGAGCAAACACTGAGGCAGCCAAAATCATTAAATAGGCAGTCAGTTTGTGCACCACTGAAGGCACCACTGCTAAACAGAGTGTACCTTCTAATTGATACCATTTTTTAATATGTGTGCCCGCATGTATTTATAAACATATCCACACTTTATTATTTATTGTCTTTCAGCACACACTCTGAGTCAGCAGACAGAGAGGAAATATGTTTGAGCGGTGTTTAAAATTACACCCTTTACAAATGAAACCATCTAAATCCGGTGTTAAAGAATTAACGAGCTTCTCATGTAAATCACGCATAATTTACAGTGGAATTTGTCCTTGTGCCAACAGCCACTTGCGCTGCATGATAATGAAGGCAGGGATTTGGAAAGGCAAAGCTATCCGCAGCCTATTTATGTCCTGCCTCTGCTTTTCCTCGAGTAACCAAAACACTATAATCCTTTTCACAGAGCAGTAATACAAAGTAACAAATAATAGGGTCTTCATTTCTCATTTCTCCTTTCCACCTCTGGCTGAGGAACATTACAACCATCACCCAGGGACACTCATTTTAAGAGCTATTCATTCTCATTCAAGAGCATTTTAAGTTTGGGCAGAGCTCAGTTTCAGGTTGTATATTTGAGATGAACATTAAGCATTTGTAACACAACTGAAGGCATTACTTGTGTTTTGGCCAAAAGGAGGGGCAGTCAGAGCACCAAGAGGAGAGCAGAGAGGACCTTCACACACCAGCTAGGTATGCATGAGAGATGCAGCTGATATGCGTGGAGCCACAGCCATGATGTGCAAACACACCAGTTTCATTTGACCCAAACACCATTTCTATCAAGGGAGAAAGCATGAAAGACCTCACAGAAAAAGTCTTGAAAAAGCACATTTCTTCTTGCTGATTAGTAGGAGCAATCACTACTGCTATGATGCGAGCCACTGCCTCACATAGCAGTACCAACCCCAGCAGCTCCCTCTCACCATCATCAGACAGGAACACTCCAACAAGCTGGTGCAAAGCAGAACCCTTTCTGGTATCCAGTCTAGCAGCCTCCTGCCAGAAGAGCTAAATTCCTCCTCCCCATGCACGGCTAGGGTCACAGCTGAGACCAATTACACCTCTTTCTAGGGGAACAAGACAGGGCTGGGGGCCTGAATTTGGCACACATGGGCAGCCCAGGCAGTGAAACCTCCCTACGTTCTTCATGCAGCTGCAGCACCCGAAGCAAAACAACATTTTGCTTCCTGTCCTTTCCTTTCCTTTTGGGTGGATTGAGGCCTGTGTGGGCTCAAGGGGTGCACGGAGACACCAGCTAAGCTCCCAGGGTGCAGGAACGGGAGCTGCAGTGCACAAACATTTAATTGTCCTTCCTTTCCAAAGCCTCTGCTTCTCTATTATCTCCAGAGCCTCTTCTAAACATATTTACAAGGGCTCCCCTGTCTGTTCCTTTCTGTTATTACAAAGCATTCATATTTGATGTCTGGGCAAGACAAAAAGGCACTCACCTTTCCTACAGCTCTGCTTAGCAGCCACAGAAAAGAGCTTATTAATAACCACCACCACCTCCTGCACCAAAAACAGACAAAGGAAGCCCATGTTATAAAACCTGGAGAGATCACACTGTCACATTATGTGAGGCTGTGCAAGAAGAAACAACATAAATGGGAGTTTGACAGTTTGATTTTTTAAAACAAACAACAGATTCTGCCCAGGCAAGCTCATGACGCCCAGTAGCAGCAACAAACACTGGTGATGTAGGCAGGAGAGAGGCAGGTGGAGGAATATTCCAGTTAGCACAAGTTAGCTAACTGGGATCTCAGCAGTTCAGTCCCAGCAACCATAAGATGTTTCTCAGGTGTCACATGTTCCCCCCAATTTGTGCTTTTGTTGCTGAAGGTCTCATCCACAATTATAGGTTAAAGCATTTATTATTGAATGAGGGCTTAGTGGATCATATCTGGATTTCTCCCCCTTTCTCCCTTCATTACTGGGCATCACCTGTCCAGTCCATTTGTCTTCATTCTTGAGATCTTCCTGCTGCCTCTTCTCCTTTCAAGCCTTCTTCTCTGTCATCCTGACCAGCCAATAACTTTTATTAGTACCAGTCATTAAACATCCAGCTCTGAGACAAGACCAGGGGCCCAGTGAAGTACAAAAATCTCAATTTACAGATGCAATGTATGTCCTAATGACATTAAATGATAGTGCACCTACAGCTTCAAGTGGAAGATTAAATAATTAAAACACATGAGAATTTCCTATTTCACTATTGGTTTCAAAACCTGATGTCAACAGACATGAGACTACACCTCTTCTGACACCTACATCTGTATTTCTTTCTTCTTCTTCTTAACTGAGTTCGCCCAGCAAAACCTATAGGAATTTTCAGTGGTGAACTCTGCTCTGTGAGAGTGAAGATGGCATGATCTGTGCCTCAATTTGCACAGCAAATTCAGCATAAGCAGAAGCACACCTCAAAGTTCACTGCCATTAGGCTGCAGAGCATCAACATCAAAGCTGGTGCCAAAGTCCACTTGGAAATCCTACCAGGATATCCCAGCCAAGCAGCTGCTGTACAAACTTCTTCCAGCCACTACTGAGATCTGGGATTTTCTTCCAGTTATGAGAAGATATCTTGTGGCTGGAAGCAAAATTCTCAGGCAGCCCCCCAGGGCATGAAGCAAGTCCTGTACTCATCTGAAATATTCATTAAATAAAACTATAGAAATAACGGTCTCTTTGTCTATGTGTGGTCAGTTAATAATGAGTTAAAGCTCTAAGCAGCCTTGACTTCCAGTTACTTTATCTCAGTGGTCATTAATTGGTCATTACTGGTGGAGGCACAGGACCCTAATGCTTCTCCATAACGCAGCATTGGCTGCACACCTCCACATTGTCCAACCATACCCATGTCTGCCTTCATGGCAGAAAACAAAAGTGTAACCTCATGCACGCATCCCCTCATAAAATAAAACCAAAGAGGAAGCGAATCCCTGTTAAATGGTATCTCAGAAATAGAGCTGGTAAAGAGGGAGCAAGTATTGCTCTCCCTCCACTTTGCAGCCGTTCCTCAGGACCCATCCACTCTTCGTTAGATATAAGTAAAATTAATTCCTGCTCTTGTATTTCTCCTAATGAAGCTTCTCAGATCTTAGAATTACAAACATTTACATAATTACTTAATGTTTAGAATAAATTAAGAATTTTTAAGAAGTTTTTCCATCACTAAAGCCAGGTGCTCTTCACGCCTCCCTTGCAACTGTGAGCAAGTTTCCTTCAAGTTGCAAAAGGCAGGCAATGCTCCTTCAGCTTTAAAACTCATCAAATGAGAAACATCATGACTGCATAAGAAAATTCATTATCTTGAAGGTTCTGCAGAAATTCCACCACATTTAAATTAAATGGGGTGGAGAAACAAACCAGCAAAACCAAAAACAAACAAGTCAAAATAAAAACCAGCCCACCCCACAGCAACAGTTAAGTTTGTTTAAAACTGAACGCAATTTTTCTCCAGCTCACCCAGATTTTGCAGTGTAATGCAAGTGCCCTTTTTTTGGTCTCTCTTATTTGTCATTCCTTCCCACCCTGAACCTCTGAACCAATTGGTTGCTTTCAATCACATTTGAAAGAAGGGGGGAAAGATAAATTTATTTATTTCCTGATTTGTGAACATTAGCAGCTGGACAGAGGAAGAGACGCCAATCAGCCTGCTATGGAGTGAAAGGCAGGTAAAATTCAGCTGTTAAGCACAATCTGAAAGTGGATGAGTGACTAATTAGTAGACATAAGAAATTTAAAAGCTAATGTTTCACCTAAATGAAAACAACAGAGTTAAACAAAGCAGGGACTACAACCTGCTGCACACAAGATTTTACATTAAAATTAGCTTGAGTGCCATAACATAACTAAGAAAAACAGACTCACTGCAGCTCAAATTGATGCTGTTCCTACACTGGGGAGCACAGCTATGCAGCCCTCCCTCCTTCCAGTAAAGTTTTATTACAAAAAACATTAATCAGTGTGTGAGAAGCAGTCTGGATGGCATTTTATGCCCCCCATACTCCACTCCCCCAGTTTTATCTTTCCTCCTCCACTCCCCGGGGACACGGCTAGCCTCCTCACTGTGGCCCTGCTTTACATGTGGTCCCAGCAGGTTATTCAAGCTCACCAAAATCCAGGGTACACCCGGAATACTAAGGCCATGCAGTATGTGTGCAGATTTCCCTTACTGTGCCCAAGAAGGCACCCAGCTTTTTGCTATGGAGCTCACAGCTCCATAAAGAGTTTGAGCCCTTCCTCTCCAAGGACTCGTATTTTGGTTACTGCAACACCATCTCCTGTGGTGTTGTAGAAAATCACCTCGACGCATTTGTTTTCTTCCAAAACTCTGCCATAAAGAAATTTTCCACACCTTATTGCTTTGACCACATCCCACTTTCCTGTTCTTCCTTCGTGGTTACCTGTGCATCACACATCCAGAATAAACAATGTGCTTTTAGCAGAAAGTTCTTTTATTCCATGGCTTATCTCCAACTTGAACATCACCTCTCCTGCTACTAAGATGTACCTCTATTCTGCCACTAACAGCGACTTTTCCTCCTGAATTTCTGTATTTTAAAACCAAACAAACACGCTTTCTCTTACACTGGCATGCAGAGAAGAGCAATACATTGCTGAAAACCCCTGTCTTGCTGCAATGCAGTAGATAGACCCCACATCTGTTTTTGAAGGCCCACAAAGCTATGCGCTGAGTAGGGTATCAAAAATCATCTCTGGCCTTGTAACTGCCACTAAAATCAACACATGCAGCTCTACTTCCAGCTATAGTGCATTTTTATAGTTTTTATAGATCTCACTTTCTGGCATGCTGAGGCTGACAACTGATGAGGGCCGCTGTCCCACTGCCTCCCAACACCTTGTCTATACCAACACATCACAATGGTGGGGCTCTGGGACAAGCACCCCTCTTTGCTGTCGTACAACACCTAGTGTATCTGGTTCTGGTCCACATCTGGGGCTCCCAGATGCTACAAGAACTGGATAATTTGGATAACAACAACATGCTCTGCTGTTTGTATTACAGCATGTTTGCAGTCGTTAGCCTGCATTACATCTTCAACTTGCCCCTTGCCATCTCTACACAGCAATTTTGGTAAAGTCCCAGAAAGACTGATTACTCTTAAAATCCCTGAGGATACAGAGGAAGGGCTTGGAGTGGGAGCGGCTGGCATTCCTAGCAGCTCTCAGCACTCTCCCTCCCCTGTAATACAATTTTATGCCCTCACCCTCTTCTAGCTAGGTCACCTCCTGCCAGTCAGAGCCCTGTTTATTTTCAGCAGAAGGAAGGAGGAGCCCAAATTAATAGAAAACAGGTAGGTTTCTGGTTTTCATCAAAATCCACAAGGTATGGCCAGTATGGGCAGGAGAAACCACTTGACAAGGGTTATGGAGGACAGCAATGCAAAACCATGGGGATTTTTGCTAGAGTGAGCCCAGGAGACCCAAGTGTTGCTTCAGCTAGGGCAGTATCCCTGCATCCTCAGGGAGCAAGCATCCACGTTAGAGAAAAACTGAGGATTACCCCATCTCTCCCAGCTGAGCCTGCTGGTGATCAGTGCATTCACTTTTGGAACTTAAAAACTTGTAATTCAGCAATGAGTGTGCAGGTGTAAGCCAGTGTCCAGAGGTATGCTGAATGAATAGAAATGTGTTGTTTGGTTTTTACTTCTTAATAAACTTAACCTCATTAAGGCTTTTTGGTTACATCTACTTAAAAGGCTGTTGTAATTTCTCTGTATGTTTAACAGGAGAGATGAGATGTTGGCTGGCTCGGTCAAATTTGGTGTCAAATTTATAGGAATGATATGAAAGCAAAAAGAATCATTAAATTTAACGTACTTCTGAGTTCCTTAGGCTCCTTTAAAAGAGATGTAATGAAGAAGATTTTTTTAAAAACCAAACCAGATAGTTAGGCATTATTTTCTCCTTGCACACTGCGTATCTTGACAAGCTATTTGGCATTCTAAACCTTGTGTCTGCAAAGAGAATAAAGACAAAATGTTCTGCAAATGCAAATATACAACTCTACATTAAGCCAAGTATCTCCTGATATCACTATATAAAATGAAAGCAGTGCTTAAATTCTAGTTCTGGAGTACCTGAACTCCACAGAGGAAAAGCAGTTCTTAAAAAGATCTATTATTGAGCAGCCGGCAGGATGACACATCCACTTGTTAATATATAGGAGGCTGGGAAGGCTGTGGCTGTGAGTGACAGCTTTTGAAGTATTGCCTAAGTACCTCAAATCAGATTGCTTTTTGCCAAAGGAAAAACAGAGGTCCTAGAAACTAAGAGTGGGAGAGAGAAGTTTTAACAACAATAATATAACGGTAGTGATTATTAGCTTCCATTGTTTCTGAAGACAAAAGGGCAATCACTTTAAATCTTCTGTGTCTTGCCAAGTCTCTTATTTCTTAACTCTTACAATTAGCATGCCAAATGACTATGAACCAGGATGAAATTACTGAAAAGCCAGGGACAGGAGGGGGAGACAAGGGCAGAATGACTGCATGCTCAAATTATTCCACTCTAAGTTACATCTCAGTGAAACTAGCTCAAGCACACTATTAAGTGAAGTAAAATGAGACAAAAAAACATGGTGGAAGGATGTGAAAATATATTTCCCCCATTCCCTTTCCTATCTGGGCTGTGTGGGAGAGAGAACTATTCCTACATCCCTACTGAGGATTTAATGCTTGTCACTACTGCTCATGTCTCCTCGATGCAATGTTGATGGGATCTGAAAAAAAACCAAAATATTTCTTCTTTGTTCTTCCCAGCTGATGTCTATGACATATGTGTAACTAACGTCACCAGCATTCTCAAGCCTTAACAATCAGTTTTGATAGCTTTTCTCTTTTTAAATCAGAAATTAGGTACATGCAAATTCTATATTATCTTGCATCTTTGTGAGCCTCCATCCCCAAGATAAGCATAGTTTTCACAAAAGTTCTGTGTTCAGGTTTATATTGACATCATTTTAAAAATGTTTCACAGGGGAAGAAAAGTCTAAAATAAAATCCCAGGAATTAAGATTAAATGCATATACATAGTGATTTTATTTTGTTTCCAATTACCTTAATCCAGTATTAACAGTTCCCATACACACATACTCTTACAAATGGAAGTGGGGGCAGGGGGGAATAGTGGCAGGACATTCATAACATCACAAGGCAATCAGAGCCAGAGGACAATTTGGAATAAGGGTCCAGAGGACTGCAGGATGAATAAATTTGGGATTCTATGCAAACACAGCTCACACAGTGTTTTTTAACCTTTGTCAGCCTGCGGAAAATTAAAGTGTTCCAGTCAAGCTCATGCAATCCGCCATTACTGCAAAGGTCCTCATTGGCTCCTGTGGCCATAAAGATCACCCAGGACACACATTTTGCAGTTAGGTCAGCTCTGCTGAGGAGGCAGAATTTTCTTGGCAGCTCTTCTGGATGAACAAACCTCTAGTTCAGGGGGAAAGGGTAATTTTGCACTTCCCTTTTCTAGCATAGCATGTACACATACATTAATGACATACACATGTGCATGATTATATAAACCTTCCCAACGAAAACACTCAACTCCACATCCTTCTTTCCCTGGGTAGCAGATGAAAGAGCACATACAGATGTGCATTGCTGGAAGCCATTTGGAAACTGCAACAATAAGAAAAGTATCGAGAAACGACTGAGGAAAGAAAAACAAAACCACACGAAACCAAGGCAAAGTGGTGTGTTGTCCACCCAACCTGGCCAGATTGATCCAATAGGTTTGGTTTCAGTTAAAAATTACCTTAGACAGAGTGTTATCAGTCCATATAAGTGGATACATAACACATTTTTTTTATAGTGCAAATATGTAAGGAAGAAAAAAAACCTGAGGGTTCCTGCAGAAACCCTAACCATCAACTTCCCAGCATAGCTGCAGCTAAGCCCCTGCCTTAATCATCCATGTGTTTTGCATTATTTTTTATTGACTTCTGAAAGTCATAAAAGGAGAAATGAAAAGAAAATCACAATGACTAGTCACATAACCGATCTTTTGGGGCTCATAATCCTGCAGATCTTTACAACACAGTCTTATTTTAAACACCTGGGTAATCCTGTTGAAGTCAGGAAGATTACTCATGGACGTGAAGTCAAAGATGTGAATCACTGGGTGTCCCTACTGACAGACAAGGCATGACTCCCATGGAGACCCTCTTGAAACGCAGAGCCATAATGATAGATTTTTTTTCCATATTTTTTCAAGGGGAAAGCTAAAATAAGAAGTGATGCAAATATGAGACACTTTGGCTGCTCATCTCCAGTCTGTGGAAAATCAGAAATATCTCAAAGATGACTGGGGAGCCCGGGACGGGACAAAATGTTAACGCATCCCTTGCCTGACCGACATTGCAATGTAACTGCCAAACCATAGTGGATTCTAGCAAAAAATTACTATAACCTGCAGTGTCTTTAGAGAGACTTGGTGAAACAGAGGAAATTCACCAACTAAGTAAGCATCAAAGGAAGGATTATCTTCATTTATAAGGAAGCTATTCCAGAAGGAAACTGGACCAGGCAATTTCAATCTCCAGTGGGATCACATTTACCTGTTTGAGATGAAGGGAATTGACTCCACCATCAGTAATCCCACTTAAGGTCAGAAACTATCAGTCTGCTGCCCTGGAAGAAACACGTGCTCCACAAATACATATTTTTTTCCCCTTTTGCTGATCTCCAATTCAAGTGTGGAACACTTCCAGCTCTGATTCTTGTTTAAAGTCACAGAAACGCAGGTATAATATTTCAAGCATCCAGGTTCGGGTTCTTTAATTGCAATTTTCTGTGACTTACTCATGATTTATTCATCTCAGGATGCACTCAAAAGTCTAGCATATCACTGTGATCCTTGCACAGCATACTGTTAGCTTTAAAATTTCATAAACCACCACATTCTTGACAAGTTGAAAAGTTAACAAGGGTTGTAAGGCAGGGAAAAAATAGGCATGCTGAGCTCTGATCAGCTCAACCCCCAAAACTCCAGACTTTTCAGAAGTGCAGCACACAGCTTGCTATTAAAAAGGGAGACTATTACAATATCGGCTTTATGGCCCATGTTTCCCCATTCCTCAGCTGGGATAAAATACGAGACGTATTTTATCTTTAATGAAAGCCATACTTACTTCATACACGCTGGCTGTAAACTATCAAATGGGATCTCTGTTTAATGAATAAATGAAGTATCACTTGCAGCTTTTTCTAAAGACCTTTGAAAAGAAGTGGCTTGTAAGGCTACTCACTCCTACATGTGCATGTGAGCAGCTAGGAGCCACAAA
The DNA here is from genome assembly GCA_013400555.1 of Jacana jacana. Lineage (NCBI taxonomy): Eukaryota > Metazoa > Chordata > Aves > Charadriiformes > Jacanidae > Jacana > Jacana jacana. The sequence goes on along the minus strand of VZTM01005297.1, from coordinate 11,222 downwards.
AACCTGCCCTTTACCCCCAGGCTAATCAATGATCATCTCTGCACTGACTTTGGGGTACTCTGGGGGAAGAGAGGAGAAACCTTGCACATTCTGAAATGCAGAATCCCTTAGTTGAAAGCACTATCGAGACATTTTATTTAAAAGAAATAAAACTTCTTTATAGAAAAGAAGTGCCAGAAAATTCAGCCTGGGAAGATTTCTGCAAGGGTAAACTGAAGTTCTCAGCCTACAATCAGTAGAGAAGCATTACAAGCAGACACAGAAAACATCCGGTAAAACAAAAATAAATACATAAATACCTTAGCAAGATCATGGTCATTAAGTTGTACCTAGACAGACCCAGAGATTTTTGGGTTTACATTTACTGAATTATCCCACAGTATTTGTGCTTTCACCCTCATGCCAGGGACTTTGTAGCTCTTTCCCAATGAGCAGGCAGTGAAATGAGTAAATGGTAAATCTCTTTCTATCCCATCAGTGATGATGCAGCTCTCGCACACGTGCTTAGGCTCAGCATCAGCTAGCCCAGGTCTCCCTTGGGGAGACACAAAGAGGCTTCGGCTGTACACATGATCCATCATACGAAGTTTTAGAGGATGAGAAAACTGCTTTTCAACTGGTTTTCAGGTCAATAAACAGCACGTTCAGAGCAGCTTACAATTTCAGTTGTCCTGTGAATACACTTCTTCGATAGGTAAGCAACAACAATAATTCAAGTTCATCCCAAAGAAAAGGGCCACTGCTTAACTAGATACTGTATGTGTATGGCACCAGAATATTTGATTACCACTTCTGAAAGTATACCTGTGTGGCATGAAAAGTCTCCCAGCAGACTGTGCTGCAGCGTGTTTTTATTTTCCAAATGCAAATTGAATTTAAGCGGATTTGCAAAAGCCTGTTTGGTTAACAAAATCAATGTGTGGTGTGATGCATTCCTGCCTCTTTTGCCTAGAGTAGCAAGGACAGGCTCAGATCTGTGGGATGGAGCAAGGGGGGAAAATACAGGCAGATGGTCGTTTGTTTTCTGCACCAAACTTAGAAATTTCAAACTCACTTGGTGAGCACTGAGTTTATGAGAAAACACAGATTATCACAAATTGGGCTGCAGTGGGCTCTCTTGAAGAAGCAATACTGCAAACTTAAACAGAGGAGCAATTTAATAAAATGCAGCGGGATTAAGGCTAATCATAAAACTTTACATTATAAGACTGAACAAAATTGCTTCTTCTTGTCCATTATGCCTTTATTTTTGATTAGGGAAACAAAAGCTGGGAATAGAAATGTCAGGCTTTTTCATCCCCCACGGGTTCCTATGGATACTGAAAAGGAAGAAAGTCCTTGATTCTTGTAATGACAATTCGCATACCTTCAGAGTGAAAAATAGGTAGAGCCATTAGCAGCAGTCAGACAGCTTACGCTTGGATGCAGTTCTGGAAAGACCCTTTAATAAAAAGTTGAATCTTATCAATACTCATTGATTTCTAAAACAAGTACATAAAAATATGTTTATTTCATGCACTTGCCACAATATTTCATTACTTTCTGGAAAATTATATGCACTGTCTCTTTTTTCTTACATGCTTAAATGTATACCATACTGCATGCTGGCTCCTTTCTTACATTCTGCATTTTGAAATATGGAGTAAAAATCTCCTTGGGCAGAGAGGGTAAGGAAATGCATGATTTAATAGAAAGTTTAACAAAGCTAGCTGGCATTACACATAAAATTTTCCTTGTGCTACACTCCCCAAAGTCTTACCCTTTTACTGTTGAGGCCATTAAAGCTGTTAAAGTTAGGTTTCTTCTAATTTCTAACCTGACACTTCTCAACCAAGAAAGAAAAGGCTGATTAAAAATCTCTGATCCTTCCTGAAATAATACTCACTTGCATCTGCTCAAGTATTGCAATAGTGAGCCAGCTGTCATGAATACTCTCAACAGAAATCTGTCATCACTGGCTGACTCTGTCCAAGTCACGTCACTAGATTGTTCTTTAATTACTCTTATTTATGAATGTCAGTGACATCCAGAAGACCAAAACTCGAGTTTTGCTGGGCATTTCTTTAGTCATCAGCATGTGAAGTTCACTAGAGTAAGACAGATGGATTTCTAGTCTTCCAAGTCAAAATGTGATTGCATTGGTGGTGGTGTTGCTTAAGGAAAAAAATATCCTTAAGCAGTTAAGTCACTCTCAAAATTGTCAATACAATTGTATTTCACTAGGACTGCTGCAGCCTATATGGATAAAATGATTAATCACTTCAACTCTACCAGCCATTATTTCTAATTAAAAAGTGTGCCATAAATACCTATTTTATTGCTAGGTCTCTATGGTAAATAAATTCAAGCGGTCAGTAAAACATTCACAAAGGAAATTACTGCTAAAAAATTACTTTATATTTCTAAGCGTATCTCCCTAATTAAAAAGACTGCTTCCCATACATATCCCAGCAGCACAGTCTGCAATAATTTAAGAGTCTTTGAAAGCACAGTTCTGAACAAATCCATTAAAATAACTTCTTGCCATAATCTGTTCAATGGAAACTATAGCATTTCAATATTGTAATACACTTTTCAATGTTGACACTGTACTGCTTCTCTATCTCCCAGTCAGGTAGTGAAGAATTAAAGCACAAGCAAAAAGAAAAACATGCAAAATGTGCAACTTCCTAAACAGACAATTGTATATATACGCAGATTAAATCTCCCCCTCTTTCCCCTAGCCACAGTGCCGATGACAGATGCAAATCTTATGGGTAATTATATCATCCTTACTTTCCAAGCACATCTCAAACCTAAGGGTTTCTTGGGGCACCTTGGGACTTCCCTGGTAGGAAAAAAGCCCGTTTGTTTACAGTGCAAAGAAGCTGCTTTGAAGCAACCCCCCAGGGTGGGACTGCCAGGCCAAGACACCGTGTGTGGTCAGCAGGAAAATGCAGATGTTAACACCCTTCTAGTCATCACTTCACATAGTCATAACTTACTTTCTCTATATAAGGAACTCTTAAACAATCTTCTCTTCATTAGGAGCCCCAAAAGGACACACTCCGTAGAAAGCAGTGCAAACTCTTCCATTCTGAATGGAGCACATGGCAGAGAAATGCATCCCTGGTCTTTAGTATGACTTCAGTGACCAGGACAGAAAATGGGACGCCAGACCCTGAAATGTATTTTTCACAGCTTGAGAGAATGAAGGAGAAGGACAGTGCTGGGCACAGGTGATGTTTTCAGTGCAAAGGAAGGAAGGAAGAATGGCTCAACCAAGACGTGAAAAAAGGCAAATGCTGCAAGCAAAGCACCAGCTGAACTACCATCTATAAATAGTTGAATTATTCTGTGTAACGTTTCAAAACATAACAAACAGACAACACTAGGGTTTATATTAAAATTATCCCTCTGTGTTGGTTCCTGTATGTGTATATGAAGCATACATATTCTTCTTCAGATGCCCTGCCTATAAAAACATAGATCATATAAAAAGCTAAGCAAGGGGTGTTTTCCCTGTTTCATTAACTGCAAGGTGATTACCAATCAGTTGTGAAAGTTATTAAAGCAATTTGTAACTTCAGGCATCTAATGGCATTTATGCAGGAGGGAACTGGCAATCAACACCACCTAATGCAGCTTGAGGTGTTTCTGTTCTTAAATATATTGTAAGAGAATTATAGCTGCACCACCACATCTGGCTCTTAGTTTGTGCTATTGATTTGCACACTTTGAGCTGACTGGAACTAACAACCAAGGATGGCATAAGATTTTCTCACCCTCCTTGCTCTCTTTTTTTTTTTTTTTTTTTTTTTTGACACACAGCCAAAAAATTCCTCAACCCCATCATTTTATTCTAGAATAAATAAAATTACTCTTGAATATGCAGAGCTCCTTTTAATGATGTAGAGAGGTATTTACTAAAGTATTTTACTCCTACTAAAGTAAGTAGGATTCTTTAATTCTCCAGCTTGGAACAAGATGCAGCAGAAACAAGACCTTCATCAAAGCCAGATGAAGGGTTGCTGTAACAAACATGCATTATTCCACAACCAAGTCAATGAGTCCATGTCACCCAGATATTCCTCTAGCTACTTTATACCTCTTCCAGACAGACTTTTCCTCCTCATTAATCACAGAATCACAGAATATCAGGGATTGGAAGGGACCTCAAAAGATCATCTAGTCCAATCCCCCTGCCGGAGCAGGAACACCTAGATCAGATCACAGAGGAATGTGTCCAGGCGAGTTTTGAATGTCTCCAGAGAAGGAGACTCCACAACCTCCCTGGGCAGCCCCTTCCAGTGTTCAGTCACTCTCACTGTGAAGAAATTTTTCCTCATATTTAACTGGAATCTCCTATGTTCCAGCTTGCATCCATTACCCCTTGTCCTATCATTGGATGTTACTGAGAAGAGCCTGGCTCCATCCTCCTGACACTCACACTTTACATATTTATAAATGTTAATAAGGTCACCCCTCAGTCTCCTCTTCTCCAAGCTAAAGAGACCCAACTCCTTCAGCCTTTCCTCATATGGGAGATGCTCCACTCCCTTATGAGTTATTCTCTAGTGAGTTACTGAAGATCACCGAAAATATGGGCACAACCAACCAACCAGAGTCACCTTTGACAGCAACCACTTCTACCACACCATTTCACAGTTTTAGCAGACAATTTTAATGAATCCAAATAACTTATGGTATCTTCTTCAATTTCCTTGGAAAAATGGTTGCAGTGACTTTAAACTTAACTATGCACGGAAATGAAATGCAAAGTTACAGGCAAATATTACCAGAACCAAGTATACACCATCTTACAGGATCACAATTAATCTGTGTACCAAACACAAAATGCTGATAGAAATTAATTACCCATTGAGGGTTTCTTGGCTTTTTTTTTTTTTAAAAAAAAAAAAAAAAAAAAAAAAATTCTGAATAAACAAATAAAACAACCATCACATAAAATTGCCCATTTAGTCCATAATTTGCCACTACAGACTATTCCCACCCAGGAGACTATGGGCTATTATGTTCTCAGTTGGAGCCCTCTTGCTAACAAATAACTGAACTCTCAATTGTCTGACATTCAAAAATAATATTGCTTTTGAATTGCTATTTTAATGGAGTGGTTAAGCAGTGTGAATACAAATATGTTAAGCAGAAATAAACTGATGTATTTCCACCACTGAAGAAAACCCCAAAACACCCCACGGCACTATTTTGACTGCAGTAAGCCCATTATTGCCTTCCCCAGTATCTTAAGATTTTATTTT
>VZTM01005294.1:105005-145974 GCA_013400555.1 Jacana jacana | reverse complement strand
GTAACAAGGCTCAGGCCTGAGATTTACATTCTGCCTGACAAAATTCAGCAACAACATTCACCTCTTAAGAGGTGAATCATTCTTAAATAGACTAGCCTGCTGTGTAAAGGAAACATCTGCCTGGACAATACTCTGGTGTTTCTAAACTAGAATTACTCGAGAGGCTGCTTCCTTAGAGCAGGCATAATGTGCACCTTGTTACTCTCGGTTGCTTCTGTTACCGGCGGAGGAATCTTCCATCAGCTGTCAAGATGCCAGCAACAAGTCACCTAGTGGACGTTTATAATCTTTGCACCTGACAACCGCCGGTTTGGCAGTGAAGAATATAAAGAGGTTGTTAACCATCCTCCCCAAAAGCCATAGCTGCAGTTAAGTAAGATTGCTGGTTAATGCTGTATTCTATAACAAAGCTAAAAACCAGATTTAACAAAAAGTAACAAATCACAGACAAATTAAATTATGACTGGGTTTTAATTTGTATTTTCACATATTTCAGATTTTTGTTTTTCTCAGAATTCACCTTTGTATCTTATTCCCCAAAGTACCCACATGCACTCTAATCTTTAATACTTTGATTAATGCCATTTCTTCACCAAGATTATTTGGTGACTCTAGTAATAAGCAAATCATCAAGTGTTTATGCCAAGCTAAACACACCACATACATATCTTGCAAGTTATCTATTTTTACTTTTTTATATAGATGTATATTCAAAAAACAAAACAAAGAACTTTCAGAAAGTATTCTAATACACATTTGAAACCACAGCATCTGCATCCAAAGCATCAGCAATGACAGCTTATGCATTTTCTGCATAAGTGTATCTACCTATACAACATGAAGTAAAGTTAAACAGAACAGGATTTGGGTGCCTATGTTTTTCTGTTTCAACAAATATCACTGTATGTTGTTTAAGACATGGTTGTTGAAGGGGATTCAGCAGTATCTGCCTAAGACAGACTGAGCCTGAACTCCTACAGTTACATACGTACATTGAAAATTTGGAGAACTGGTATGCATTCCCTGCCCAACCTTTTGTTCTAACTATACCAAAGTAGAGCCAAAATACCAAGATGGAAACCTCTGTATTTGCAATAAACAGACCCAATTAAAGGTCTGCAATAGTCAAACGGAAGTGTCAAAATTACTCCATGGAATAGCATAAAAACAGGTGTGAAAACTATCCTGACAACGCTATCTACATGTCAATCACACATACCACATACACTCATCACCACACTAATGCACACTAGACCACTCCACTAATGATTATCATGAAAGAGTTGCCTTGGTCACTTACAGTTAACAAAAAAGGGAAACGAGGGAACACTTATAGTGAGACATCATCAACTGAAAACTAACCAAATGCAGTGGAGAAAGGACTACAACTGTCCCATTTGACTTTAAGCTCTTCTCCAATGTTTCAGAGAGTTCATCCTTCACACAGAAGTATATGCAAAAATTGATAGAGTTCTGCAGACAACTAAATAGTCAATTTCAACAGTAGCCTCTAAGAACAGCTGGAGGGTGGCAGAGGTTTGCTGACGCAGAAGTACAGTGCTGGATCCTGCAAGACTCTAACCACCACCGTCCACTGATATCAAAATAAATGAGGCTGCCAAGTACTTGTGTTTATAAACCTGGTGTGACATCAGGGTCAGGGACTTTTTTTGCTCTTACTGGAGTTACAGAGCATGATGAGTTAGAACATAAATGCTCTAGAGATTCCCATTTTACTACAACAGACTTTTACACGCTTCATACTTTGCACCACAGGCTCCCAGCTCAGGTGTACAATTTCATCTCTGTGGTCTATCTTCTTCAAGTTGCAGTTCAGTTCTCTCTTTTATACCAGCCTGGGGAAAAGCAAGGGTTTGATCTAGCTTTTCTGGTTAAGGCAAGCCTCTGAAGTGGCCTTTCCCACCATAAAGTTTATATGATGTATTTCCTCTGATATACGAAGCTCTAAAATATAAAATCATCCTAACAGTTACCAAACTGAAAAGGGAAATCCCAGTGTAAACAACAGCTTGTTTTATACTCTTAATGACATGCTGCCCATAATCTCTGCAAATGGGATTAAGGAAGGATTCAAGCAGGGGACAAATGGAGGACAAAATACTATAGCTTGAAAGAATCCAGTAATTTGTGTAAATTTAGATAAACTGAACAAGTACTAAATCATTTAAGCAAATTTTCACTTTTACTGTGTTACTGGTGTTTTATTTTAAGCACTAGCAACAACTTTATTGTCTGAATTACGTTTCAAATTGCAATGAATAACAGCAAATCATCTGCATTTCTGTGGTGCAACTATTATGCGTTACCAGAGTTTTACATTTAAATGCTAAACAGCCTACTCTTATTAATTAAAATACAAACTAGAATATATGACCCAATAAAGACCTCCCCCACAGATACGCAAAACACGTACAAACAAATCTCACCAACCTGTTTACAGTAACCGTTGAGATCACCAAAACTGTTCACAGAGCATGGTACTACTCTCAGTGATCAAAACTGGCAGTATTACACAACAGAGAAAGTATGCTGGTACAAAATTTAAAAGTTAAGAAAAACTAATCAACCATACAACCACAAACCAACAAACCTACTGCTGCTGTAAGAAGCCTCTTTGTAGTGACTGTGTATTAACTAAAGCCAACAGTAATCAGATCCCATGACAGCTGGATTCAGTTCTTGATATTAACTACAAATCCATTACTCTAATCAAACACCAGTCATTATTAAGAAGCAAGACTGCTCAGCTGTAAGCAAGAAGTTAATAACATCAACAGTAAATATTTGTAGTTTAAAAAACTATTTGTCAGTAAATATTTTAAAGAAGTTTCTTCAAAAGTCTAATATGTTGTTTCACTTCTTTGTATTAGGCATACCAAAAAAACAGGGATTCCAGTTTGCTGGAAATATTTTCCCCTGCTTTGTTCCAAACTAGCTTTGGCTTCAAATGAAAATGATCTGCACCAACTTTTTCAGGATGATTCAAGATTGACCTGCCTGGATGCCACTGCCCCATGCCAGCAAGGTTACCTCTTCCCACTCCCACGAAACCCCTGCCCGCAATGCAACGAGCAGCAGGTACAGCAAGTTTCAGGGCAGTGACAGTTTTAGTGAGACCTGCTGCTGGACTTTGGGCAGCCTCCAGAAGACAGACTACTCGTCCTTCAACATCTCCATACCTCTACAAGTTTCAATAAATGCCTATTTTCTTGCCAATTTTAACTTCACCTGGTGACAGCTATCTCCCAAGAGCACACAGCCACCTGCCCTAATACATGCTTACAATGCAAAGCAGGGCATGACTCTCCTCTCGGTTCCTCGGGCCAACGAAACTCAAGACGGCCTGGAAGTTTCACCCTGGTTCTCAGAAATAAAAATTCACCTCCTCTCACTGACCCTGACCACGTCAGGCTGTCAGAGCCCAGAACGCGCCCTACAGGAGGCAGGCAGGACCCCCATCTCCGCACACTCCACACCTGAGCAGAGCCTAGCCCTGCAGAGCCGACCCCCCGTACCCGCCAGGAAAGGCCACCGGCAACCCAGCCCACCTCAAATCAGCCTGCGGGCGGACAAGCCGTCCCGTTGAGGGATGAACGACGCTCCCGGGGCTGCCCCCTCCTAAACCGGTATTTCCTTCAACCTGCCGTACGCTGGCGCCGTCTCCCTAACGGCAGGTCAGGCTCAGGAGCGTCCACCGCGTNGAGCTGCCTGGGGAGAGGGGGCAAGGTGAGACCCAGTCAGGCATGTGGCTCGCAGGATCCGCCCCCTGGCGACAAGGAGCCGTGTCACCTGTGCCCGAAAGGTGGCGCCACAGTACACGGTATCAGTTTGAGGGTGCGGGTAATACCGTTCCTGTTCGCGGTGACTGCGTGTGGCAGCGGCCAGCAGAGGCCCTGTCTGCTCGAGCTTCGGACAGAAGTTCGTCCCTGGAACATTCACAGCCGTAATGACGCCTGCCAGCTTTTTCCTTTCATTATTTATTGCAAGCAGTTCGTTAAAATGCATATTGCTGATATTGATGCGGGGGGGGGGGGAACTCTGAATGCTATATGTATTCTAAATATATATATTTTTTTATTCCGAACATAAACATGCAGTTTCTTCTCGGTCCCTTGTGACCCACATTTTCCCAATGGGAACAGAAGGCACGGTTAATAAAACTTGCACCCTCAGTGTCTGAGTTGAAGAATAATTTTGGCAGCGGAGTCTCATTTTAAGCTTTAACGCTCAACATTGGTTTGAACTTTTTGTATTTTTTAATGTCTTTGAGGGTGAAGGGCAAAGGAAAGGAGATCTCGTCAACGCAGTAGCTCCTGGTGGCCTCATGGAGGGGAAAGGCAGAAGATTGTTTTGGAAACTCAGATTGATGTCTGCTTCGGCAAGCTGTGACAGCTTGGGCTCACTGAGCAAAACCGGGGAGCTGTCTTAATCAGACCTTTGCCCCCCTCCTTCTTCCCCATGAACGGGTGAGGTAGCTGCCTGGCGGTTTAAGCACCGTTGACAGACGAATTGCTTCTACCTCCAGTCAACTGTGTGGAACGTAAGGCTACGGGAATTGGTTTTCTGGAATCCCAAGGATTTGACCGCTCACACAGTTTGCTGAAATGAAAGTTATGGAAAACAACATTGTGTTTTCTGAAACAGAATATCCCCATTTCTTTTATTGAAAAGAAAACATCAGACGTGCCTCCTGGGTAATACAAAGTTTAAAGGTGAGACTTGGACCAAAGGAGGGAGAAGGTGCCATCACCCACACAAGCAGAACTCAGGCAGGAGTCGATCATACGTAGCAAAGCCTTTAACCATGTGTTCGCCTGTAAGGATGTGTTTGAACACTGTTACAAGCATACGTGTTGTGTGTGGAAGTACCTCTCTACCATCAGTGCAAATGGTGCAGGTTGCCCTGTGACGTCCCCTCCCTGTGCTCCTGTCCTTTCCTCTCCTTTTCTTCAGTTGAGCCTTGTCCCACAACAGCCCTTCCTTCCCTGTGGTGGGGTCCTCCCTCCTCCTCTGGTGCTGGCACACAATTTTCCATGGATATCCTTCTGCATCCCTTCCCCTGCAGGGCCATGAAGTTAGCGTGAGGCTTGCTGGGTCCTTGCTGGGCTTGTGTGCCTGAGTATTAAGTGGCCTGCCAGACTGGTTTGTGAAGATGTAATACCTTCTCTGAGGAGATTAGACCATGTAAGGAAAGGAAGTTACAGCTGCCCTTTAATGCTCTTACCTGGGAGGTCCCTAGAATCATGTTCCTGGTTGTTTCTGGGGCATTTCTAGTCTAATTACAGCAACTTACAAGAAATCCGGCACTGACAAGGGGTCTGATATTTAAACACTTTCAATACCAGTTTTGCAGAGGTGTAGCACTTAAGTCTAAATTCTATCACAGGGATTTTGAGTGTGTCAGTTATTGGTACCTTCTGTAATGCTCCCCAACATCTCACTTGGGTGAAGGCTGTGGGCAGAACTTGCCAGTGTTTATGCCAAACTGCAGCATGATGCACTGCAACCCAGTCATTTCACACTTCATTTTGTCACGGGGACAGGAGAGAGGTGCTGCGCTGTGCTCTGGCTGTGAACTGGGAAACCGAAAGAAAGGCAACAGCCTGGAACAGAGAGGTCCAGGAGCTGCCGGGATGTTTGTGAGCCTTGTGAAAGGACCCCCAAGAAGTCACCCTCCTGCACCTGCTTCCCTGCTCGTTTTACACAACACCACGAGCAGACCCGCTGCTAATTTTCTGCTGAAAGAACCCTCTTTGGTTGCGGTCCCAAAAGGTGTTGATACTTTGCTCAAATGCCAGCCTAAGCACCCGAAACTGTCTTTTCCCAAACGCCATCACAAGTGCCAGCACGCATGTTGAAGACAATAGGGGATTACGTAAACTTCACCTGGTTTCTCTTTGAATGAGTTTGAGCGCTGCTTCTGCAGGGTTACCTGCTTGCACCTGTATCATCCCACTGACATGCGCGTTACATATGGACCCCTGCCAGCCCACAGAGGTGCCCTGTTGAAACGCGCTCAGCGTTTCCCACAATCCCAGCTGTAGCCCTACATCAGTGGTAACAGGTTCACTCTCCCTTTGCTCATATCTAACACACAGATATTTACTTTACGCAGCTAGAACACCTAAGGTGGTTACCCAGACATGGGACACCACCATACACCAGTCTCATTACTTCTCGGGCAAAGGGCTTTTAATCTGCCTGGACTAACTTTTCACTCCTAGTGTTGGGAGGAACCACTCCAACGTTAAATGTCCCAGTTATCTCCTCTTTATCTGCATGTTACTGCTATGAATAAGGGTGGAAATGCTATGAACTTTCCTAGACCTGTCTCTAGAACTGCATTGTGCATCCCGCTCACGATTGTCTCTCAAGAAACATGATCTACTTTCATGAATGAGAGTCACTCAGTTATATCAGATAGCTTCCCCAAAAAAGACTCAAAGAAAAACCCTAGAAATCCAGAAAAAAATCCCAGAAAATCCTCAAAAAAAAAAACCCACCCAAAACATCAAAACACCCCCCAGCCCCCCAATGTCAGAAATCAGATTCTTGTCTGTCGCTTTGTCAGCATCTATAGAGTAGCTCTGGTTTCCACCTGCAGAACTCAGACAACAGCTTGCCACTGTTTTTAAAAATGATATTCTGTACCCTAAAATGAGGACATCACCTACTTGAAGCTCAGTAAGCCCCAAAGAGCCAGTGCCTCTAGCATTTAGTGCGTTTGAAAAGCCTGGAGGTAACCTGCTTTTGGTAGAAGAGTGAGGGCGAAGCCAATTGCTTAGACTCTCAGTGGAGGTCTTTGGCAGGACTGAGTAGACACACATGGCCGTGGAGTGGGGCAGTGTGTCCAGCTCTGTCCTCCTGGCAGGGGGAGACGGGACCACAAAACAATGCCCATGTGTAGTTGCACTGGTCAGAAGTGTGACACACAGCTGTGTTCAGCAGGTACGCAGTCAAAAAACATTGTGAAGCAGCCTCTTGTCTCTGGGAGGCATCCATTGAACACTTGAGCTTTTAAACTTTGCCATTAAAAGGCTGGTTTTTTGGTACAAGGGGCATCCTCAGCATGGGGACAAATGGCACTTCACCTCAGTAGAGCCCTTGTAGTCCATATGAAGCTGGAGCCACAGGTGGCTGAAGTATGAAAGCACCTTTCCCCGCCTCCAGCCCCAGCAGCTTTGCCATAACAACTGGAATTTGCTAGATGAAAATGTCTGCCACAGTACAGGATGCGGGCTGGCAAGGAGGTCCTCATGTGCTCAAGACAGGACCAGAAACCACACTTGAAGGGGATGATTAATGGAGGAGAAGCTGCTTACTCAGGGACTGAAGGGAATGCATCTTTCTTCAGGATTGCTGCTTGGTTGAGAAACATGCTTTTAAAGTCAATTCTACATCTATATAAGCCAACAAGAAGGCATTACATTTCAGCTTTTTTGTTACGGAAGTTCGCATTGCCTTTACATTTGTATATTTTGGAGAGAAAACTATGTACAGCACTAGACTTTATCCATCTGATCTTTTATCTGAAAAAGGTAACGTTCAGCTATCTTGTTCAAGACACTTGGGCACGAAAGGGAGCAAAGTGAAAGAAGACTGCAATAACCTTTAGAGTGGTTTTATTTGTTCTAGTGCTACAGATGATGTGGTGAGATAATTGCTACCATAGCTTTTAAACTGTGCTTAAACAGACGTCACGTTTATTAGAAATAAGTCCACACCCAAAAAGTAGCATCTTAACACAACTGGCTACGTTCTCTTAACTCAGGTACAAAGTTCTGCATAAAAGGTTGTCTTCAAGAGCATAGCATAATGATTTCAGCATACCACTACAATGACAAATTTTATACCGGTAATATTGACATCACAAAACCTGCACAGCTTGTCTTAATGTTTTCATACACTTGAAGCTTGTGTTGTGGTTGTCTAACTCCTCTAAAACTCAATATAAAAAGTTTACTTTCAACTCCAAAAAAATGGAGCTATTTAGAGCTTTAAATTTTTCTTTGACTTTCACATCTCCTGTGAATCTTTCCTGATTTTTTAGTCATTTTATTTGGCCTTATTCCCCTCTAATATGTTTCTTTTAAACTTAGAAGGCTGCAAATATTAATTTTTATTCTACGTACCAGAAGCTTTGATATGATTTGTAGTTACAGATGAGAAATGTCATTTCTGCGAACTGGCATAATGTTATATATTCCTAAATTCTAAAACTTTCAAACTTTGCAGGAGTCTTTCTTTGTGGTAACTTGGTGGGGGTTTTTACCACCACCTCACCCCTGTTTTTTTGGGGTTTTTTTTGTTTTTTTTTTTAAGGTTAATATCTGGGGTATTTATCAAACTGATGTTGCTCACCTGTATCTCTTCTTGTCAGGAATTTAAAACACCTGGTAGAATTGCTATAAGAGTTTAACTTGGGCCAAGTAAGGTATACAGCAAATACCCTAAAAGACAAGGTGAGCTTGCTGCAGATTAATTATTTTTGTAAATTCCAGCTTCACATGGCTGGAATTTTTGAAATGCTGGGCAATCCACTACTGAAACAGGACGCTATTAGCTAAATTCCTGCGAGGCTCAATTTCACTTAGTCTGTGCACATTGTTTTCATAAAATTACGAAAAGAAATAATTATTTTAAACTTGGGTATTTGTGCACCATGTTTTGCAAGTAAGATTTATTTAGCATCACAAGGTTCTGCGTGTTGAAGCCAACTAGCCAGCTGCTCACATTAGTTGATGTGATGCTTTGTTTTTAAGCATGATTTTGTGTTTATGAAAATGGTACAGTAGCATGCTGTTACTCAAAACATAGCAAAAATATACATAAACCAGCCTTTAAAAAAAAATATTTGAGCATCCAAAAAGTTAAAGATACTTGGTAAGTTAATAATAATAGTCATGCTATTAAGAAATTCTGTCATCCTGACCAATCCCCTGTGTCTATATAGCTCCCTTGCTCGCATGCACAGTTTGGGTAGGGGTTCCATTCTCTTTCAGGCACCTTTCAGAATACCTAAGTTTTTAAACTAGTGGTACTCATCCATTTCTTTTTCTTCCTGGCCTGCTGGAGAAGTAGTTCAATTAATCAGGAATTTGGGGATGCAAGTTCTTACATCTCCTTTGTTTAGCTCAGTGTCTAGAAATTTTGTTTTCTGACCTCTCAGTTTGTTTGTTGCTTTGTTTCCAGGAGAACAGTGCTGTCCTGGAGAGTTACAATTATAGAAAGACAAATGGCTAGGAGAAATGTCTTGGAGGAAGGAAAAAGATCTAATGGAGATGCAGTGCAGAAGGGTAAGCACTGACCTGTACTGCTAAGCAGCTAGCATATTGCATTTTAGCCAGGGTGGAGTTGTATTTGTGGGTAAAGCAAATTTCTGCAGCAGCACCTGTGCAGTAATGGTCTGACCAGCTTGCTGGACCCCTTCAGACAAAAATCAGTTTCACTGCAAATGCTTTTCAGGACCGTGTATGTAACCGTGACACCTACGCAATGCTGGGCGTGCTTGGTGTGGGTCGCCTGAACCCCCTTGCCTCCAAAGCCATGGGTCATGACAGATAAACAGGCCATTCAGGTCAATTATTTGGCAAATTGTCTTGCTTTCATTTCTATTATTTCTTTAATTTTCTGTCATTTCTTCCAATTGACTATAATCTGTAGCCACCTTCCTTGATCTTTCTTTTGCCTTACCTAGTAAGCATTTTCTTTCTTAGAGATGGAACGTTTTCTCCTAAAGCCAGAGGCATCTGGCAGGGGTTGTGGCTACAAGTGGATTGCATCCCCTGGCAGAGGCAGGCATTGACTTCCAGAGGTGCTGTGCCTACACATTACTTTCCTCCAGGCATGTCTGGTGCTCAGCTCCTCATACCATTTTAACAAATAGACAGGGCTGGTTTGAAATTTTGTGTGAAATACACTTCACTCAGCACAGCTGCAGGAAGGCACTTTTGGGGAATAAGCTGTTGTGATGTACTGCTTCCTCACCTCTCCTCAAATCCCAAACCACTGTGCTTAGCATGCATTCAGTCAGCAGGAGAACATGTTTTCCAGCATGCATGAATTTGCCATTTGGGCAACATTTAGTCAATATTCAGCACTCTCAAACCTTAAAGTCTCACCTTCGTGCTCAGCATAGCTGTTGCCCAGCAGTGGTCCGTACCGATAGGTCTCCATGCTCTCAGCTGGTTCGGACTTTGTTGAGACTGGGTCATGCTGGTAGAGCAACGCCGACTTTATCATACCAAAGTCCTCCTGAATCTTCATCCCTGAATAGATAGTGCCTGAGATGTTTTCTGCCACGTGGGTATAGCTCTGAAGATTTTTCATGTCACAGAGGTTGTCATTGTATTTCAGCGTGGACGGTTTGTAGGCCTGGTAGGACACCTTGGTGGTGGTTGTGATGACAGTTTGCAATGGTGGGGCTATGGGAGAAGGGCTGGGACCATGCCTGCAGGGGTAGTCTCCAACATAGTAAGGGTGGTTAACGCTTGTTTGCATCTGTCCATATTCACTCCACTCTCCGCTGCCAGTTTTGCCCCAAGCTGATTTCAGTCCATAATGTCTGCCAGGGTTGTCAAAGCTCTTATCATGGGTGGTCACAGCACTGTAGTGAGATCCATTCAAACTGAGGGGATCAGCATCAACGGCAGGACTTGTCAGATCTTTGTAAAATGTTGGGTAAGGGCTGGAGCTTATAAAGGTGGGAACTCCAAACTCATAGCTGCATGGCCTGGGCATGTAGATCCTTGGATTGAGGCATTTTGAGTATGGCAATAGCTGGTCCTCTTGGAAACTAGCTGAGTCGTAAGATGCTTTGTAAAGATCAGAGTTCTGCAGCGAAGGGTAAGACTGGGCTGGAATCGAAAAATTGGTGTCTGTGATGATACCAACCCTTTCTGGGCCATCCATGCAGGGCATATTCTGTAGGTTATTGGCATAACTGCCACTGTCCTGGTACCTTCCTGCCTGACAAGGACAAGTAGATCTTTGAGATTCAGGAATCAATACTGCCTGCACACCCGTATATGTCTCAACACTTTTGCTACTGCTCATTTCAGCCCCAAATGAAGAGATTTGTTTTGCCCTGTGATCCCCAGTACAAGCTTATGACACCTTTTTAATTGACTAATGACTTTGACTTTACCTCTGAGTTGAGAGGTCTCTTTTTCTGGGAATGGTGAGAAGAGGTCACTTGCTTCTTAATTGCACTTCGCCTTGCCTCTGCCTCCAATTTACTCTCTGGCCTGGGGTGGTCATGGACTCCCTTAGCCTAAATTAGGATTGGCAAAGAAATAAATGAGAATGGGGAGTGGGTAGGAGAAGAGAAAATGAAGTAGAATGAGAGGTAACCACAGCACAATCTGTGGTTTGGCATAAGAGAACAGGCAGGAGAAACTAACCAACAAGGAGGGATTAAATGTAAAAATAAAATCATTCATGATTTGCAGATAGATAGAAGGAAAAAGTGAGGGAGAACAGTGAGGACAGCATGAACAAATGAAGGAGAAAAGGTGTTACCCATGTTTGTGACATTCAGGAGCAGCTGATCAGAACCAAGGAGAAGAAAAAAAAAAGGTTATAACTATAGCTTGATTGGTTTTCTGTGGTTCAGGGTCTCAGTTCTGCTTTATAATAGCCACCACTAAACCAGTATAAATAGGCTTTAAAGAGGTTTCTTGCCACCAGATGACAAGTATTGTCTACAGTAAATATCTTCTTGAAAAGGACTGAAAAGCGTACCCTGGAAAGCCATCTAAATATGCTCTGCTATTGAAACATCTATGGATATGCAGATCTTTGTACCCAAAGGTATATTACTATATGATGAAACAATGTATTTTACATGTCCTTAACCATGACGTTTCCTGAAATGGACCTGTATATGATCCCTAATACAAAGTAGGAAACTTAAAATTGCTTTTAAAATGCTGTCCTTCCTCAAATAGAAATTAACTTCTGGGGAAGGATTCATCAACTACTTGATGGTGAAAATCTTCAGTTTTCATGTCTGAAACAGAATATCTGAATAGCAAAATAGCAAAACGGGAGAACTTAGGCATGTGGCCAGTTTGCTTTCAATAACTGACTGGAGAACAGAATTCACTGCAGCGTGGGTCAGGGGAGAAAAATAATCATCCAGCAGAGAATGTAATCTTATAGAACAGAAGCTTTTGGTGATTTTTTTTGTCCTGATATTGATAAAAAAAGAACAAAACAAGATGAAATTTCAAATTTTAGCTTTCTAAATTTCCTTTTTTTTTTTTTTTCTGGCAAGTTTTTAAATCCTCTTAAAATTCAAAGGATATTTTCACACAAAGTAAAATTTTCCCACTTCAACTTGTGCAATTTCAGTAAGGCATTTCTTTCTCCATTGGTTTATTTTCATAGGAAATAAATCTTAGGTCCTTGGTGACATGCCAGGGTGCAGGACAACCTTTTTTTTTTATATATTTGTGTACTGTAAAAAGAATTTTAGAAATCTATAATGATATTATAGTTGAAATTTAATAGAATTAACCCTCAAATGCTGCTTTTAAAAAGACAGGCAAGTGTTATTGTTTTATTTATTCTTGCCATGTTTGAGTTCAGTCAAGTACCAGGACTCCACTGTGCTCACCATGCTCAGTGTTAAACAAAAAGAAAAAAGGTAAAAGGAGAGTGAGTGAGAAATAACTCTCCCTCTGGATATAACCTATATATGGATATAATCTATATATGTGTGTGCACATATGTATGCATGCTTTTTACCTGGAAAAATATTGCTTTGCCATCAAGCCTCCAGAAGTTAGTGACTGGGTAGCCGTTATGTCCTCGGCAAGGAATGAGCTCAAGGGCAGCGTTACAGTTCGGGCAGGCTTTCTCTGTGAACAGAGATAAAGAAACTACTGGAGACACCGGTTAAAGGCAAGGATGTTGCCTGAGAGTTCAGATATGAGCAAAATGATCAGCCTTCACTGAAATTCATATTAAAATGTGATGTTTGAGGAAATGCAACATAAACACCCAAGCACGACTGAATGGTATGGACTAGAGCTGCATACTTCACGTAAATGTTTATGGGTTAAAGGATTTTAGATCTATTTCCCCTTCAGTATTTACAGACATTGATGAAATTTGGAAATAAGTGTATTCATCAGAGTCTTTGTAATTATGCCCCAGTCTGCGTGCAAGTAAGGGCGATCACAGTTTAGAAGTCAATCCTGGCTGAAAGGAATGGGGTCTCTTGAGCATCCCAACTCTCCTGGGGCACCCCTCACTTTGCTGCTTCTGCCGAGCCTTGTCGCATATGGCGGGGCGAAGTTGTAGCTGGGCACCACCGGGCAGAGTGCAGCTCCTGGCACACACCACCACCCCCAGGCAGGACTTCTTGAGGATCTGACAGTTGTGGTTGTTGGTGTTGCGCATGGCCCAGCCACTGAGGTGCCTCTGTGCATTCTTCTCTTCGCTGGAGTAGATGAACCGCACATAGCCATCGGGCCATTCCTGGAAGATGTCAAAGTGCTTGGGCTCCTGAGGGAGGGCAAGAAACTGTTAGCAGAATATTGCAACCTGGTGGTTATGCCACGTTACAAAATATGTAATGGAAGAAAAGGGCTTTTTGTGTGACCACCCAAGAAACAGAAAAAAAAAATATTTTTTTGAAAGAACAAGTTATTCTGAATTGCTCTATAAAAATGGAGAAAAAGTGTGAGCTTCCATATTTCAAAAGCCAGCAACCTTTCTTCTTTTGCATCATACTCCATAATAACGCTATTTGTTTTCACAGATGCCTCTTTGCAGTGAGGTTACCCAACTGTAAGGGATCAGCCTTGTTACTGGAACTTAATGACCGGTGTACTACCAACGTGCCCAGTCAGGACAGAAGCGACCCTGCTCATACTTGCTATTAAGTTCTCCTCGTTGTGGGATTGTGCACCTGCAGACTGGAAAACAGAAGTTTCATCTAAGGAATGGTTTCTTAAAGGGCATCTAATATAAGTTGTATAAGGCTTCTCCCCAAAAATAAAAGTTAAAAAATTTGTCACTGTAAATATATTTCAAATATACATGTAGGTTGGAGAAAGAAAATCTTAATTTGGGATGGCACCGGCTTTCTAGAGTTCCTCACCAAAACGTAATTACCAAGTGCAATTAAAGATGTTAAATTTCATATGTTTACATTATAAACAAGAGTTCTTGCAACACTGATTTAATGCACATCTGTACCACATGTGAGCAGTCCCAGTGAATGCAGGTAAACTACCAGCATTTACAGCATTAAGTCATTCTCTAGTTGCGTAGGCTCTGTAAAATTAAATAAATTCAAAGATGGAAAAAGTTGTGAATTAACAATTTCTTTGGAACTCACAACTAGAAGAAAAGTGGAGTGCTCTTTAACAATAATATATTACATCAACAAACCCATTAAATGTTTCGATAGCTTGAATTGTAGTAGCAGAAAATAATCAACCCACGGGTCTTTTTCAGCATTCCTTTAAACGGGGAATGAAGGAGAAAACTGACCGAGGAGTGGAGCTGAACATCATTTTAGGAGTTCATACACAGCTGGCCAAAGCTGCGTATCAAATCCGTAAATTTATTACAAATCATTTTGTATGGACTACTGCAGGAACTTAAGATCCGTGTAACTATATGCCAAGAGGTGCGGAAGAATTAAGCCAACCGAAAAATTAAGCTTGGCTCAAAAGGAAGGTATTTCTCCCACACACACCGCCGCCCCCACTCCTCCTCCGGCACCCCAGCCGCTTGGCCCCGCGTTATATCCGGCCAGGAATTTTTCTACCGCGTCCCTCCCCGCCAGGTACCTGCGGCAGCTTGGGGTCGTTGATGTCCCAGGTGAGCTTCATGCCGGGGGTGTAAGACGGCAGGCGGCAACTCCCCCTTTTTTATACAACCGGGGCGTCCTCGGGATGCGGGGAGTGGGGGCGCCTCCAGCCAGCCCCGCCCGCCCCAGGCGGACCGGCTCTGCTCCCCCCTCCAGTAGGCTCCACACATGGTTAGCTGGAGATGGGAGGTGTGGGGGGCAGTTAAGAGGTGTCTTACTCAAATCCAACCTCCTCCCAGCACCAGGGGATCGCGATCTTTGCAAATTTGAGGAGGACCCGGCAGTCGGAGGTGCCTCCGTCGTTTGATTTCAAGGGCGGCTCAGTACTACCTGCAGCTGAAAAAGCCCCTGGAGGGAGTCGAAGAGAGCGTGGAAATAACCTGCTCTTCGGATTTAGATGAAAACGAATTAAGTGTTTATAAGTGTGCTCTCCCTTTACGCTGTGCTCTGTAACAGAACCTTTAAAACGCAAACTCAGAGTCATTGCCATCTTACTGATCAGCATGTTTTAACTTATTAGAAAGTTAGAGGTAGCTGGGGTTTTTTTTCGCTACCGTTTTCTCTTAGGAAAAAAATGGCCAATAGATCTTTCTTTAAGCGATCCCACCTGTTCCAAAGGATGTTCTCATTTGCTTACATCCCCTCTAAAAATTTACTGAGCTTTATCTTTAGGTACATAAAAGCAAATCCCAACCTATTCTAGAAAACACTGGTTGCGACCTCCCCGATCAAAAGCAGTGCTCCCGCGGGGGTCCTCTTTTATACCCCTCTGCTCCGATCGCGGTGCTAAACGCTGTCACCGGGGTGCGGAGGGGGGTGTCTCGTCCCTTCCCCGCCGCACAGCTGTGGCTTATTACCGCGGGTGCGAGAAGCGGTTTTCTCCTCTTCCCCCCCTCGAGGTGGAGGGTAGGGTTAGGTTTGCCGAGGGAAGCAGGGTGTTGGGAGCTGTGGGAAACGGTAGTGAGGGTCTCCTCTCTGATCTGAGCGCGGGTGTATCTAGTAGCTGGCCGCGATCGTGGGAGGGTCGTGGGGAAGTGAGTAAAGCAGCCCCGGCGTCTTCCCCCAGCTCCTAAGCCGTCCCCGGCTGCAGAGTCGCAGCCCGGAGCCCCCCCAGCCATGGCCCAGGTAAGCTTCGCTCTCTGCGGCGGGGAACCGGCAGCCGCGATGAGGGAGGAATGGGGAAGGGGACTGGGACTAGGATGAGGACGTACAGTGTGATCTCTATCCCGGCAGGGGATACCCGCCGGGCTCCACTGCCGCTTCTCGTGGCGGCGGCTTTGGTAAGCCTCTAGTTTGGAGGTGCGTGGGGTTTTTGAAACTTTGCTTAGGAAGTAAAGAAGGAAGGCAAACCGGCCCGTTTTGGAAAGATGGGGTGAATCTTAAGCTTTTGGGCATTTTTCTTTGGGTTTTTTTCTCACCCTTTTCTTTTTAAAGGAAGAAAACAGCGAGGACCGTAATAAAGAGATGAATAGCAATGTGGCAGCCATCGCAGAAGACTACGTAAATATCTTTTAAATGCGTCCTTAGTTTTATCTTACAGATAGATACGTGTGTATTTAAAGGTGTATTCTTAAATGGATATGGGATGACCGAGAGTTTTTAGCAATTTAATGTAATGTGGTAAGTGCAGCAGACCCTTAATTTTGCCTTTAGCAAGGGGGGTAAAATTATTGTAATAATTGCAGGGCACGGTAAGAATTGCCAACTACTATATAGTAATACTAATATTGAGTTAAACAAAGTCATATTAAAATGAGTTTACTGAGGGAGTTGCTTGTCTTACTCAGTATCCCTTAAGAGTACTCAGTTTTGAAGGTCCTCTCTTTTCTGGAGATCAAGATTGATGTTTCACTTTCAGATGTAACAGTAAAATGAAGAGAGAGAAAGGGAAGTACAAACAAATAAACAAAAAGCCTGCAGCTTTTAACAGCGTTACAAGTATTTTCTCATAATTAGTGCTGCAGCAACTCAAATGCCCGCACTACTTGTTTGCTCCCCCTTGCTCCGCAGCTTGAATCGCTTCTTGACGATGCTTTTAAAGGAAAGGGCTTTCAGAAAATAAGCGACCTGCTTCAGGAGAGAGAAATAGAGCCTCCCCAGAAATACAGCAAATCTCTCTTCAGTCAGCTAGACAAAGCCCTGAGAAAGGCGAGTACCATCAACAATCTTAATTACCTTAACGCCCAGCTCTGTGGGCATCAGACTAATGAAGAACAGCACTCTGTGTTTCCGTAGGAGCTGGACAAGAATGAATTCCAGAACGTTTCGCTGCTGCTGAAATGTATTCAAGTCTACTTTAAAAGCGATCTTCAAGAGGGGACTAGTTTGTTTATTCAGCAAGGACTGGTAGAAAAGATGAGTATAATACTGTATACAAGTTACTAATGTGACTTAAGATTGCTTGCATCGGGAAAAGACATCCAAGGAAGTGAGAACTAGAGGATGGCTTGCTGGCTGTGCAGAAATTAAATATTTTTTTGATATACTGCATGACCTGAGTGGGGAAAAATGCTTACTTTTATTGCATTACTTTCAGTACAGCAGCTAGCACCTATGGCTTCACGNTTTTTTTTTTTTTTTTAAAGCTCAAAATGGAAGGAGAGGATGAGTTTTGATGAGTCCCATTTGTGGAATGATATAGAACTTCTAAATGCATTTTAAATGCTCCAGCAAAATACAATTTTTAGTAACAAAATTGATGAGTGGTTTGTGCTTTTATAATTTTAAAAACTGAGCTCCTATTTATGAAGTTACGTTTTTAGGTACATAGTAACTCAGATGCGTTTAACCTGCAACTGAATTTTATCTTATGGCACAATGGCAAAACAGTGATTTCGGCTGGTAATACTTGTAGTAGCAGAAGTACACTTGTGCCAAAGATGAGTAAGTTAACACTTGCTCTCTGTTAGCAGAGTTGTACCAAGGAGTCCTCAGTCCAAAATGTTGTAATCCTGCCTTGTACTTATGCTTCTCAGGGATACAGCTGCTCAAAGTTTGTGCATGGAGAGCTTATTAATAAAGATTTTCCAGTCTGAGCTCTGTATCTCTAGTGAAGCATTGATTTCTAGTGAGCCACAGGTGTGATGGCATGCGATGTTTTTAATAACATAAAGTGTTAAAGTAATGGCTTTGAAAAAGCTTCATGAATTTTTAAAATATTATTTCTTTGTGAATTGATCTACTCCGGAAATTTCTGTAGGAGTTACGATGCCACTAGCCTGTGCATTGTGTCAAGGAGGTCCTGAGCACCAAGGGTGTGTGCCTTGAAATGAGAGGTTTAAGGGAGGGAAGAGGGGGCTAAGTCCTGCTGAGTGAGAGCGAGGATGGCACTTTTTGTATCCCCCTAGAAAACCTCAAGCTCCTTAATACTCTGTAGATAGCTAGTTTAAGGATTATTAACTCTTCTTCTCAGGTTTTAACTGATTCTTTTAACTTTTACCTGGTATCTTGGTTTGAAAGAGCAAGAACGTTTCTGAACATCATCGACACAAACGAGAATAAATTTTTGATGTTACTACTTGAAGACTTCTTTGACTCTGCATTGGTATGTACGTGTGCTAAGGGGGCAGAAGGGATGCCTTTATTGGATAGAAAAGCCATTGTTTGCAGATAGCTTTCTGTTAAAAAAATAAAGTTATTTATACTTTGTGCCCCAGGACCGAGTTTGGGAGGCAGGTCGGATGGGGTTGGGCAGTGCCCAGGTGTGTGCTCTGGGCTTGTGTCAGCCTGAGGTTTGACACGCCTGGGAGAAGCTACCACAGGGGGAGCTGCACAGAACTGCAGCGTTTTCTCACCATTTAGCACGAAGCCGGGTATTTGTTTTTGCAGGAAAATATGCAAGAAGTTCTCCTGCATTTTGTAAATAAAAGCTTTTGTGCTGAAGCTTTTTCTTAAAAGCACAAGTTACTGATGCTGAGCAGCACTTCATGTGAAAATGTGTTTGCCAAGGTGGTCCTAGTGATTTATTCCTCTGGTGTTTGAAACAGCTGACTTTTAAAGAATAATCTGAGCTGTTCCCAATTCTCATTTAAGTTTCTATTTTAAATATTCATGACTTTAAAGGTATTGGGGGCCTAGTGGATATACATTTTCCGTGGGAATAGTGCTTTCAGCTGCTTTCCCCAAGCTGTTCCCCCTGTCTTCTCTGTAGCTCACTGGAACTGTGTCACTTTGTGCATCAGAACTTACTTGAATATTTATGAATCTTTTTAAGAGACTTGATAAAAGTTATTTGAGTGAAATCAAATTTTCTTCTTTCTCTACTAACCGCATTGAAATTATATGAAATACTCTATAAATTATTTATTTGTCAAGATTGTACTTATTTGTCAAAATCTTATTTCTTTACCTTCCAGGCCCACTTTTCCCATATGTTTTCACTGTGGAGGATGAAGTGGGGCTTTTTATGGGTTCTGGGGTTTTGTTCATTATTTTTGATTTTCCTCAATGGACTTTAACACTCTTCAGACATCATATATTATGATATCTAGGACTGGAGTGTGTAAGCATAAAAGGTGCTTCTACATAAGCCCATATGCACAATAAGAGTAACAAAGCGATGCCACGATGGGGGTTTTCCAGGGAAGCTGAGGGCACTGCACTCCTGAGTGCTGCTGCAATCCCTGGGGGAAGTGGGTGCTCCTCTCCCTTTACTCTTCTTGCATAATGCCATCCTGTGTGATCGGGGTGAGTATATGTGAAATGCCTGTATCAGGTGGCACTGCTTTTCCTGATGTGGGTAAACTAATGTTTTATGTTATTTAGCCTCTGAAAAGTGTGACAGTGGGGGCATAAGCACCTCAGCACTTTAAGTATTGCTTTTCTTGGGTTGTGGTGTGTTAAAGAAGGCTTCTTTTGCTTTTTCCGTCAGGTGATCTGCAGATGCAGTAAAGAAGGTTGGTATTAATTATTTTCCTTCCATTCCTTGATATCCTGAATCTCTGTTTCAGGAACGCATTTCTTTATTCTGCTTGAACTCTATCCCTATTATTTTCTCCCCTCCACTCCCTCCTCCTTCTCCTCCTCCTCCTCCTCTCTGCAATGTTTTCTTTAAATCCTCCTGCTGATTTCTGTCCGGTTAATTTTTATTAATGCTTATATGATATCATAAAGCCTTTTACTCTCTTTTTGTTTGTTTGTTTTAAATATGCTGAAAAAAAATCTGGCTGTGGTATCTTGTTATTTCACTTGGTGAAATAGAGTAAACAATGCTTCTGAGAGGAGTTCAGGCTTTTGTGTCTGCTTTTGTGCATAGTGGCTTCAGATGTTATTCCCTTGCTGAATGCAACCACCTCTACAGAATAACATGGTAACTCCTTCAGCCACCCTAATTAGGCAGAAGGATATCTGTCTGTCATTCATTTCACTGGCAGGATTTTGGCTGTGGCTGCAGCTGGCTTTCCATTAAGGCAGGGGAGCAGGTGCTTTCAGAAAGAGCAAGTATCTGTGTGCCCAGACATTCAGGCTCACAAGTCCTGTCAAAATGAAACACTGCATTGTGGGCTGGGTAACTTGAGTTTATTCATCCTCGTAGCTTATTCTAGTGGAAGCAGAGTGAGCATGAGCTTCTTTGGCTTAATATTCTAGAGGTTAGTTCTGTTGACTTTGACAAAAGCTGTACGTTACAGATTTATCTCTTTTGGTTAGTCAGTAGCTTCTCCTTTCTATACCAATTTAAATAGTTACCCAGGTCAGCAGTCAAAGTATCTGGAGCTTTTGTTACAGGGAAGTTAAGAGTTCCCTTGTCTGTCTAGGATTAGACGGTTGGAAGCTTTGTTTTAAAATTAATTCCCAGCTGGGATGTTTTAACTCCTTCAACACAACAAACTGTAGTTGCTTCAACTGTCTTTTATATGGAGACCATCTCCTTGCTAGCTGTAACCTTTCAAATTATTTTTCTAGGGGAGAAGGAGTTGGTGAATTTATTTTTACCTGAACTAGGGCATCTAGTGACAGAAGCAAGTATTTGCTGTGCTCTGCGTCAGGAGGTAAGGCTCCTGCTAGGAGAATAAAATTACAGACATATATGCATGCAAGTCTGTGTAATTAGATACAAAGTGTGAAAAAATATTACAGAATTATTTAACTTCCTTTTATGCCCCTTATTCTGTGGGGGTAAAGGCTTTGAGGACCCTCAACTCTATACTTGACAGTGTCCCAAGGGAGGAGAGAAAGAAATTCCCTCTGTCTGAGGAGATGTGCTCACTCACGTAAGTGGCTTTCCCTCCAGGTCCTGTAGCTTAACACAGTCTTACCCGCAACAGCAGTTAAAATGCAATGAGTTAAAGTGGAAATAACTATGTTGTTTCAGGAAAGACCTTGCAAAAACAATACTGGAGGCTGGTGGTAAGAAGTATTTGGTGGCTATCCCTATGAAACTGGGGTTCTCTGGCTTTACTTCATCTGCTGGTTTATTGTAGATAGAATTGTAAATTAAATTATTTCCTTGTCTAGGCTCTTGTGGAGGAAAATCAGATGCTACTTTAAGAAAATATTAGTCAAAAATTGTTAGATGCAATGATGCATGAGTTCTTTCTGGTTAGTAACTAATGCGAAAAGCTAAACTTAAGTATGTAGAAAGGTAATTAGGCCAGATTTATGTACATGTTTTACAAATTATGCTTTTTCTTAGTCTTTAAAAAACAATTAAGTTCTTTACCATGATGTGGACAGATTTCAGTTAATAAGGTTTATAGCCTCTGAGTGAAAACTTTTTTGTTTTCACCTAGCAATAGCACTCTCTAGGGCATTGCTGTGGTATGTCAAATGGGACTTAATAGTAGTGAGTTAGCGATGAGGCTTTGCTTTGATCCCCTCTCTGGTCCCCAAGAGCATCATGCATGTGTGTTGTGGTTAGAGATCTGCACCTTGACCATGCTGAGCCAGGGGGAGCTGGGGGTGCCCGGGGCTAGTGCTTGGCTCTTAACCTCCACTGTCTTCCTTGATGAAACTGAAGCTAGCTGATGAATATGACTGTAGTATATAGGTGCAAGAGTAGTGGTGCTATAACCTGCTGTTACGCTGGAAAGTGATATTTATCCTGTGCTTATGTTTACCACGTAGATTATGACCTTCAGGTTGCCCTTTCAGAAGCACTTTGTAGGTTAACGACAAAGAAATGGAGGGATGACCTTGTTCACCACTGGTTTGAAGATAATTATCTTGCTGAAGCTTTCAAAGAGATCAAGGATAGAGAATTTGAGACGGTGAGGGTCCTTATTTTGAAAACAACATACTTGACAAGTCTGTATAGGGGCTAGTTTTGGTTGACTTCAGTCAGGATGTCCTTGTAAGAAGTTCCTACAAACTTGATTTTATAAATACATGGTTATTTAGTTATTTGTGGATGGAGGTTTTGGGGGTTTATTTTTTAATTTGGCAAATATAAAATGGCATATTGTTAAAATAGCTTTTATTTCTAAGTTATTTTACTTCTGAGGCCTAAATTAAGTAAATTTTGTGTTTTGTGTTTGGATGCTTGCTGATCATAATTGTTCAACCATTTGCATCAACTTGAGTGTTCCTTTGCAGTGGCCTTTGGCACGGCACTGATTAGTTAAAAGCTTATAAATGGAGTAGAGGTTACAGAGCCCAATACAATAACTCTTTGCAAAGGAAATGTAGCCTGATTTTATTTTTCATTTTAATAAGTCATTTGTCTTGCAGGACTGCAGAAAATTTCTTAACCAGCTAAATGAAAGACTTGGGAATGAAAGAAGGTAAGCTGCAAACCAGCAGACTAAACTGGTAATGTCATTACTGCAGAGGGGAGAAACTGGGATTGTAAACTGACTTGGGTTATATTCCAAAGAAAAGGATTCAAGTCACACATATGAATAATTAAGTTATTCTTAAGAAACAGACTTTATTCACTTTAATGTTGGTTCTTTTGAAAGTAAAATCAATGAAGACATTGCATCACAACTAAAATACTATATTCTCTAAGCTTCCTTAAGCCTATTTTACTTCTTGGAATTTATTAATTCTTTTTTTGGATGATAAAATTGGTACCCAGTCTTAATGATTAGATTTTTCATAAAATCAGACTGTGATGTTGAATGTATCATGTGAAGTCTGCTTTTCTTCCAGAGTCTATTCATTTCCTTGCATATCTGCTTTTGCTGACATGAATGAGGTAATAGCTGATTTTTCTGGAGTGTGGAGCATAATGTTCTATTCTAGTTGTAACGCTTGCTTGTCACTCAGCTCCCAACTTACTGTTGCTGACTTTGCTTTTGCATCAGCCAAATGATAGAGGCAGTGCTTCCTCTGCATGGGGGTGACAGTAAGAGGTCTCTAAAAGGAGACAGGAGGACACAACAACTCTGATTCCTCTGGCAGAGCTGCTCCTAGGCTGCCAGAAAACAAGATTAGCCTGATGGCCATGTAGGAGAGGTCACAGTTATAGATCTTGCAGATTGCTTCACTGCTCTTTAAGTGAATGTATTTGTGGCACCATTCCTGACAGCTGTATCAAATTAAAACCAGGTCAATGGAAGCCAGTTCCATTGCTTTTGCTTATTTCAAGTGCTCAGAAACACAGAAAGCTTCCACAGGTTCTTTCCTGCCACAGGTGCATGAGCATTTGAGTAAAGTACTGCCTTTCCCTTGGCTGATGTAGAACAACATCTGACTTTGTGGGTAAGGTTGGGTGGGCAGTAGGCTGGGAACTTACACATTGATCCTAACTCTTATTTCTGTAAGGTGTGAATAAGTGTATGCACACACGTAGGGCAACTCTTTCTAGTTTTTTCTTGTTAAAGAAAACTGGGTGAGACAGCAGTTGTGGGGCTTTCTGGGAATGGCAGTATTCCTGTTGTGCTTCTCCAGGTGAAGAAACCATCGGATGAGAAGTTGGAGAAGTTCTGGATTGACTTCAATGCTGGCAGCCAGAGCGTGACTTTCTATGTGGACAGTAATGAGGTAATAGCAAAGCCCAGGTGGTCTTGGGCTAGCTGTCTAACACAGCGGGCGCTTGCTTAGCCCTCCTGATATGGTGGTTTTGGTTTTCAAAGGGTGCTCTTTGGGACTCTGTGAGGCTGTCGAAAGAAGCAGTCAGCAATTACAGCCTGAAGGGTAAGGTTTTCCAACCAGCATTATCAACTGTTTCACTGTGGGTTCACAGGATACAGGGAGCCAACCCAAAACCTCACTGTCACCAAAGTGTTCCTGTGTCTCCCTCTCTCCCTGTTGTGCACTTTGGTCACCTCACACCAGATCTGCTTATTGGACTGTCTGTGGGCCCATAACCTACTTGCTCAACCCAAGCAGGACATGTGGAGGGGTCAGTTTATAGTGAGAAAGAAATGAGTGAACAGAGTAATTGGAAATGCATGGGCGAGAGGCAAAAGAGGCTGTTTTGAAAACAAAAGCACCCCACAAACACCTATTCAAATGGATTTGGGGTGATAGACTGAATGTATTGCTCTAAACCAGATCTAACTGGTTTTGTTTTGTTTTGTTTTGTTTTTCTTTTTTTACACAGAGGAGGATGGAGAAAATGTTGTTAAAATTTACATGAAGACTCCTGCTACTCTTAACAAAACAGAAGCAACAAAAATCAAAATATCTTTCAGTACTAAGTTTGAAATCTTAAGTGTACTTAAAAAAGTCCTTGGAGATGAAAAAATGATGGTAAGCTCTTAGTATGAGTTTATCTTTTCTAAACTATGTTACTTGATATACATTGGGCAAAAACATTTAGCATTTTTTTGGGTGTTTTTTTTTTTTGTCTGTTTTATTACATATCTGCTATTCCCTTGAGGATTTGTGACTTTCCATACAGATATTCTTAGTTTTGGCGTGGAAGAAAGATTAGAGGCTTTAGGAAAGAAGTTTCAGGAGACTCAAATTT
Source organism: Jacana jacana (assembly GCA_013400555.1). Taxonomy (NCBI): domain Eukaryota; kingdom Metazoa; phylum Chordata; class Aves; order Charadriiformes; family Jacanidae; genus Jacana; species Jacana jacana. The sequence goes on along the minus strand of VZTM01005294.1, from coordinate 121,273 downwards.
AGGGTTTAGAAGCTGGAAGGTTAAACTGGCTTGTTAATCAATGCAGTGTGAGATGATATTTTTTTCTGAGTTTCTGATTAGGAATGCCTATGGCATTTAACTTCATAATTGGAAGTATGTACATTGTCTTACATTAGACCAAAGTATTACCTTGCACAAGATGTGACATGAGAACCTGGAGAAGAGGGATGAGGCAAGACAAATCTTAAATTTCCTTTGTGTATGGTACTCCTGGATTAAAAGCAAATTTTAAAGACATTTTTAAAAACCTCACGTTTTTATATTAGCTTATTAAAAATAAGGGGAATGGCTGTTTTTGTTTGTTTGTTTTCCTGGTAAATGTTAATATGGTTAATGTTTTACAGTTGTGATTCATCCCCAGACCATGGGGTTTGCAGAAAATCTTACAAGACAGTAAATAACTGTATAGTATAGTGGCTGTCAATCAGCCTTGCAGGAGTGGAGGCATTCCCAAATGGTCAACTCGCCTTTCATCCAATGATTTGCAAGTGAATTGTTTCTGGTGATTAGCAATCCTTAGTTATGTTAGTACATAAATGACTTTACCAGATAAAGATTTTACTTTTTTAAAGATCACTTTCACATGAGATTAATTCACACCAACAGATAAATATGACTGAAGAGGAGTCTACCCATGCTGTGAAGCAAGCCAGGCAGAATGAAGCAGGTGAATTTTTTTTTTTTTAAATTATTATTTTATGAAATTTAAATTGTTCTGTTTTAAAATGTGTATCAAAGAATGATATGGCGTTGGAAGGAACCTCTGGAGATCATCTAGTCCAACTGCTTTGCCAAAGCAGGTCCACCTGCAGCAGGTTGCATAGGAATGTGTCCAGGCAGGTTTTGAATATCTCCAGAGATGGAGATTCCACCGCCTCTCTGGGCAGCCTGTTCCAGTGTTCTGCCACCCTCAGAATGATTAAGTTCCTCCTTATGTTTAGATGGAATTTCTTATGTACAAGTTTGTGCCAATTTCTTCTTGTCCTCTCACTGGGCACCACTGAAAAAAGACTACCCCCTTTCTCTTGAAACCCACCCTTTAAGTATTTATAGGTGTTGATCAGATCGCCCCTCAGCCTTCTCTTCTCCAGGCTAAAACTACCCAAGTTCCTCAACCTTTGGTCATAAGAGAGATGCTCCGGGCCTCTAATCATCTTTGAATTCCTCTGCTGTACCCTCTTCAGCAGTTTCCTGTCCTTCTTGAAGTGGGCTACCCAGAATTGGACACAATACTCCAGATGGGGCCTCACCAGGGCAGAATAGAGGGAGAGGATAACCTCCCTTGACCTGCTGGTCACACTCATGCTGTTGCATCTCAGAATGCTGATGGTTGTCTTGGTCACAAGGGCACATTTCTGGCTCACAGTCATCCTGTTGTCCACTAGTATCTTTCACTTGCAGTCCACAGCTGGAAGTTAACCATGCTTAAAAAAAAAAATGTAACCCCCAAGCTCAGTCTTCTACCGTGAGCTTAGTAGTTGGTGTTTGTGTTGGATGCTGAGTCCCTCTAGCCCAGAGAGTGAGGATGAGGCATCATGGCTGTGTGCTGCTGGGGATTGCATGGGCAGAGGAACAGCTTGCAGAGGCTGGATCTGTGCACTGGCAGGCAGCCTGGCATGGCATGTCTCAGCTGCTGGCAGACCTTGGACATGCAAAGTGTGTGTAGTAGTGTTTCTCCACCGGCAGTTGTGGTGCAATGGGATGCACACATCTGTCCTCCCTTGCTTGCCCCATGTGTGGTTCCTGGTTTGACTGTGCTGTGTGGGTGCCTGTGGGAGATTCCCCTGAGGAGGGGGCAGTGGCATCTGTATACCCATGGAAGCACAGGTCCTCTGATGGACCAGTGCTTACATCTTGGCACTTAGCGTGCTCTCCTCTCTGTGCAGAGGGTGTATGTGTTGGGGTGACCTCTTCTAAGACTTTGTGCAGGCATGCCACTTCTGCTTCTTTTCAACAACATGATGTGATAGAGGATGGTGCGCCCTTTAGGTCCCTTTAAGTCACACAGAGCAGATGATGCCCTGTAGTTTCTGGAGGTTGTTGTGGAAGTACAGCCAGGGGAGCAGAAACGCTCCCCCGTGGTCCCTGTTTGTATAGAGGTGAGCAGTAGCTCAGCTCCTCTCCGCCGGAGGTGACCCACTGCTATATACAGGGACCTTGCTGGTGCTGTGTCACAGGGCTGTCTCTGTGTGTGCCCTAACTACATATGTAGCTGCGTGCCTTACAGTAGGAAAGGCTCTTGCTTGACCAAGAATAACCATGATTTTCTCCTCCTCACCAGCTTACAGCCAAAACTTTGTGTTTCTTTGAGTTGGGCACATTGGACTTTCTGTGATTAAATAGTGTCACTTCCCACGCTGCCAGTGAACATCTGCAGGATGTTTGCTTCCAGGACCGAGTTTAATTTTGTTCCACAGGTGATGCATGTTGAGAGAACACAGAGCCTGAAATGCATGCATACACTTGGGTATCTGAACAACAGAAGGTCCAAGCCTAGCTCTTGCCCAAAGGGAAGGGAAAGTAGCTCCTTGCTTTCCCTTTACCTCACTCTGAAGGCTGTAACCCATAGTTTAAGGAAAAACTGAAATGTATTATCAAAATTGGCCTTATGCAGGATATGTTTCCTCAGTATGAGTCTCAGTAGTAATTTGGGAGGTGTTTTTTTTTCTCTATCTGATTTCTGATATTTTATATTTGAAGGCTGGGGCATATCCTTGCTGCAAAATTGGCAGTACTTCAGTTTTTAAAGTGATTATTTTTTGTGTGTGTGTATTATTCCTTGGTATAATTTAACTTTTTTCCACGTCTTCTAAGAGAATGAACTCACAGCTCTTTCTATTTCTACCACTCACTATCTCAGTAAATGAATCATAAGTTTGAAGAGTTCTTAGATTATATAGTGTTCTTCCTGTGCCGATGTTAAAAGCAAATTTTTTACTTTCCTCTTAGTTGCTGTGCATTTCAGGTTCCTCCAGGTGAATAACTGAAAGAGCTACTTCCAGCTCTAGAGGTCAGAGACAGTACCTTCTTCAGTAATCATTCTTGTTTTCCTTCATTTACAACTCAAAATGAGCTAGAATGGAAGTCCTCCAGCTTCTGGAGGTGCGGGTGAGGGTGAAGCTTCTTCATCAGTGTCCACCATGAGGCACATGCAGAGGTACAAGATGGGCACTACTGCTTGAAACAGTTGAGGAGTAGAAAGAGCAGAAGGTAGTTCATCTGTAGTGAAATGTTTGCAGTTGCCTGGTGGAGATTTGATGGAGGAAATGGAGATGGTGGAAGATGCTGCTGGTCTGTTGCTTTAGCCAGACAGAAAAGGTGGCTCTTTGTCTTCCAGAACTAAAAGTCAAGGTAGCAATAAGATGATAAACTTAGACATATTAATATAGTACAAGGGTGTAAAAGGGCAGGCTCAAGATGATGTTTATTTAGTATTGCAGTTCTATACTAGGTAATTTGGAGATGTTTGATGTTTTTGTTCTGTTCAACAAGATCTTGAGAAGTCTGCACCTAATAAGTTTTACTGTTATGCTATTGTGCATATGTGCAAGAATGGAAATACCTGTGTTTGTCTAGTTATCGTAACTAAATTCTCACCCCAATGCTGTTCTGCAGTGATACCTGGGTCTACTAATCCAGAAGACAGAAAAGAACCTTCAAACTCTGAAAACATGGGCTCTCTACTAGAGAGCTTAGCCTCTCAGCGCAGCCAGCAGTTAACAGGCACTGTACCAGTAAGTGTTTGGTGAATGGTGAAATAGTTCTTGTGCCCCTTTCCCCCTCCTCCAGTCTGCTTTTTTTATTAGGTGTGGTTAAAACCTTCTTCAAAGAAAACTAGTTTGTAGCCAGATGTGACAATGCTTTTAAACTCCTTTATATATCTGTGAGAAGTCAGCCCAAATACTTGCCTCCAGAGCTGCAGTTTGAGCAAAGCTACTTTAAAAAGGAAGACAAATTTTACTCCCCCTTGTATAAGGGAACGATGCGATGCTCTTAGTGAGAAGCTCATTATATCACTTACATGCAACCTAAAATGTTTTTATGTGGTTAATGATGAACCTGTCATCCAGCTGTTGCGAGAGGCTGGCACTGAAAATCTCTGTTCCCCCTCAAACTACTTCCCCCGCCCCAACTATCTTATTGGTCATATGCATGCTCTGTTCATGGCTTCATGTCTCTGAGCAGAAAATGGGTAACTCTGGTGTCACCATGATGAAAGTGAGCCAGCAGACTGTCGCAGACGATGCTAACCAAGGCTCAGGTCAGGCATGGCTCCCTTCAGTTCCCTAAGTCTGACCCAGTGAAGTGTCACCCAGATGACACAGTGAGGGCTCTGCTTTTGTGAACCTTACAGCAAAAGCAGATTAAGTGTTTAATAATAGCTCCAGAGAGTGAAGATGTACTTTTCTTATCTCCCTTCAGCAAAAAAGTCCACAACTCCATCTCCAGGGATGAAAGCTAAGCCTAGGTGAGTGTCTCACAGACAAAAAGTTGCTAGGTATTTTTTCCTGCTTTTTGCTTGTTTTCCCTCTTCTGGGGTTTTAATGCATTTGATTTTGAGGTTGATTCCATCAAGTAAGTTGGAAAAGAAAAAGTTCTGTTTTGCCACCCTGGCTAGCAAGTCTTGTTGCCCAGAGTTACAGCACTTTGGAGTGCAGAATGGTGATGTTTGGTTACTGGCTTGACCGCTACTTTGGTGTTACCTTTCTCTCTCACAGCTGATTTAATCTGAATGTAAAATAAGCATCAGCTGTCTTACAGAGAGCTTAATTTAAGTGGTGCAACTGGAGCTCACCACATGTGTAGTTTTTCATAATGAGGATGATGACTTATGAAAGATCATGTGCATTTGAGTTCACCTTGGCAGTAGAAGAACCTTTTTTCAGGGCTTTGCAGGACAGCATTTCTTATAATTAATGAGTTGGACTTCTGTAGAGCTATTGACTAGCTTTTTTTAACTATATACATTTTAAACTACTGCTTTGCTAATTGGTGTAAGGTTTTGGGTGGGGGTTTTTTGTTTTTTTTTTTTTGTATTTCACAAACTGACTCTTTGGGCTTCAAATGAACAGCCCCTCAGCACTGCATTCTCATGTGTCCTCTTGTCCCCAGTGAGAAGGCCCTAGAAGAACATCCCATGGAAGAATTGACACCAAAGGTACGTTTACCTTGGGCCCCCCTTGAATGAAGAGACATGGGACAGGGGAGAGGTGTTCTGGTGGAGTTGCAGAAGAAAGCTAAGATGGGTTGACTCGCTTTTGCCCACGTAGTGCCATTTGTACCTGATGTCATGTGCCATTCAGCTCCAGTAGTGAGCTGCAGAGGCAATGGCTATTGACCTTAGCCCAATGTGGCCCAACCAAGTAATTCAAGCTCAGCTGAGTTCAGTATGTTGTCCTTGGTGGTGGTGTGCTGCTCTTGTGTCCAGGAGTGTGATGGAGGCAACTAGAACTGGCCCTGTGTGGGACAAACTCACACAGCACAGCCTTATGCATGTTCTGCAAAAGCAAAGGTTTGCTTCCTGAGGGGAAGCAAGTCTTGGAAGTCTACAGACATCTATTCAGCTTTGTATCTGAGCTCTAATGATCCCCTCACAGTAGATCTGTCTGTCCTTCTCACATAGGAGCTTGCAACCTGGGTAAATTTACAACCAGTAACAGAGAGCTATCTGTAATTGTGTTTCTTCAGACAACTTGAGCACTTGGAAGTCTAGATATGAAAAAAAAAACCAAAAAAATATCTATGCGCTGCATGAGAGAAATTCTCAAAATAAAAATTTTCATTTAGAGTAAGAAATCACTTTTTTAGACTTGTTCTTGGGTTTACATTTAGAATCATAGAATCATTTAGGTTGGAAGAGACCCTTGGGATCATCAAGTCCAACCATCAGCCCTACTCTACAAGTTCTCCCCTATACCATATCCTTCAACACCACATCTAATATTATTTAAATAATAATTTCCATAGACTAGGTTCAGATTATTTTGAAATTATTTTTAAACTGACAGTTCAAGGGGTTTGTAACAGTTGATTGCTGCACAATGAATTCAAACCTCTTGAACTACTTCTTTCTGTATTCTTACCCCCTTGGCCTCCCCGTTTTTAGCTCTAGGACTCACATACTTTCTGATAGGAAAGAACCACAGGAAACTGAGGTGTAGAACTGTTGCAATAGAATTGAATGCTGTTTCCTGGCACTATTTATCTCTGCTTTTAGCAGGCTGTAGGATAAGAATGTGACTTTGCATATTGTAGTTTCAGATCCTGCAATTATTTTCTTTTCAGGAGAATGTTACCTGGGTAAAGAGAAAGGGAAAAATAAGTTCAGCCAAGCAGAGGACTAAAGGCAGGTATGACACACAAGCTGTGTGCCCTTGCAGGGTCTGGTGTAGCAGGTGATTTTTAGACCATTTCTATCACTAATGAGGGGAGGGAGTGCCCACAGGCTGGGCTGCCTGAACAGAACACAGAGCAAAGCAAACAGGAGGCTATGAAGTGTTATGATGTCTCAGTAGGAACCTTTGGGTCCCCAAAACAGTAAAGACTTCAGAGGCTAAATCTAGGCTGCCAAAAAATGCCCTCAGTTCTGTGATACTATGCTAGCTTGGGTTTTCTATTTTTTCCTTGCCCAACTGTAATTGTTCTGTCCTCCAGTGAGTTGGGTTATGAGTGGCAACTGCTCCCACAAATATTTTCAGATATTGTCCCAGTTCTTTGGCACTGTGTATTCTAGAGTTTCAGGACAGTCTCTTTCTCATTTTATTCCCTTCCCTCATATCCATACATCCGCCTGCTCATGGTCAAAGCCAGTGGGGAGTGAATGGATGGAAGCACTTGAGAGTTTGAGGACCGTTTGCAGTCTGTGGTACTGGAAGTTTGTCTGATTACACTCTCCTGCAGTGCCCTATGCCAACCAAGTGTCATGTGCAGGTTAATGCCTGCTGCTGGGCAGGAGAGTAAATGAACTGTATGTGAGGATCCTGCTGCCCTTCCAGCTGTTCCAGGGCTTCCTTGGGTGTCCTGCTTTGGTCTGTTGGCCTCAGCTTAAAAAACAAGTGCTTAAATGATTCTTTTGTTTTGTTTTGTTTTGTTTTAATTGCTTGGAGGTAAGAATGAGAAAACGTGTTGCAGGACTTAATCGTTACTACAAGTTTAGTGTTTTAAGACTGAATAGCTTGATCCGCAAATACTGTCTGTAAAACAGGAGTAGCAGAGATGAAGGTGGTCTTAGTTCAGTCATTTTGCTCCCTCTAGTGTTTTATGTGACAATGAGCTTTTTTTTTTTTTTGTTTGTTTCCTCAGGAAGCTTTAATGAGAAGAGCTTAGCTCTTTAGTCTTCTACCTTTTCTCTAGTAAGAAGGGAAAAGTGTACTGTATGTTGAAAGCTAATTGTAAGATTTTTTTTTTTTTTTTTTTTTTTTTTTTTTTTTGAATAGCCGAGATTTGGAGAAAGAAATAAAGGTACACTTTATCTTAATTGATGAAAGGCATGAAAAAAAAAACCTACATGCATACAGAGAATTGATTAGGGAACAAGCATTAAGTACTAGAATTTTCAAAAGGGAAATAAATGTGTGGGTTTTTTTTTTCCCTTCTGAATTTTTATCTTTAAAGTGATATATGACTTCTAACACGTACTATTAGTGACGTGGGGAAACAAAACGTCCACTATGTAAAAACAGGTAGGCTAAGCTGTTTATATCTTGTGAATGCTTAAAAAATTAATAACTGAAAGAAAAATAGTGAGAGAATGAAATGAGACTATGAAGGAAAGGAACAAGTATTTCCTAGAAGCTGAGGAAATAGGATTTTTTAGTATGTAAATTATTTGGATGTTTACTGTTGCGTAGCAGAGTGGAGAAAAAGTTATATAAGGTGACTGCTCATGATTGTACGTCACTGCCACATATACGCTGTCTTGCAGGAAGGACTTCTATGACTTTGAAAACTCAGACTCTGCAAGCCACGAAAAGGTAAAGTTGTGGCAGAAGCTGTAAGGAAATAATGCGAAGGTCCTAGCTCAGCAGCTGACAGAGTAGTAACTTGAAGCAGGGGATACTTTGCAGTAAGGATGGACGTACTGTTACAGCAAAGCACGCAACTGGGAATCTGAGGTTCTTGGTTTCTCTGTATGGTGCTAGACATGGAATTTTTAAATTTATTTTTCTGGGTTGGGGAGAATGCTTCACCACTTGAATTTTGTGGTGAGTAATGTATGATAAAACCAACTCCAACAGAAACCTGAGCTCTTGCCTGAGTGAGGCTGTGGGATTTCTTTGTGATTGAAGGCCAACCTCCGTTTGCATTTTACTGAATATTTAACATGGATTGCTGAGCATCCTTTGCTTTGAGCTCTTGGGTGAAACCAGAAGAGACTGAAATATATTTTGAGCCACACTTTGCATGTTGGGAATCCCTGGTTAAAGCCAGTCATCACAAAACTTATATTCGAAATTCTGCTTGACTTGTATGTGCAGACTGTTAGGAAAATCGAATAAAAATGAGTGGCTCTGTCTACTTTGAAACTTTGACCAGTACGGGTTTTCCCAGGAAACTGAAAACTTGCTCCTGATAGCTTCCAGCAAGGTGGCTCCACCGTACAAACCCTTTGGCTTTCAGCCTCTTCTCCAGAGCAGGTGGTGTCACTGCTGCCTGTTAACTCAGAGGCGATGGGTACTCAATGGGATACCACAAACTTCTGTAATCAACTGGGCACCGACCAGTCAGTCCCTGCTGCTGCCACTGGGTGTCATCATAAACCCCTGCTTCGTGGTACTCTGCCCCGTGTCCCAGGAGCCTTGTCCAAAGGTTGTCCAGGTAGCGTGTGCTGCTACTAGTGGTGTTACTGCTTAAGATGATGCTTCTTGGGGTGTTATCGCTTCAAATGAGCGTTACTAATAAAGCAATGAAAAGATAAAGTGGTTTTGTTTAAGAAAAAAATGTTGGTTTTTTTAATAATTTATGGTGCTTTCAATCAACAAATCCCACTCCATTAAAAAGTTGAATTTCCATGCTGGATTTGTAATCCATTCCTCTTCTAGCGCTTCTGAGTTCTGATATATTTTAATTTTGTAGATTATTTCATGGGGTAATGGGGGAAACACCTGCTTCTCTTTTAGGTTGCTGAAGCCAAAGTAAAGATTTCTGGCCAGAAAATTTTCTCACAAAGTCAGAGGTACAGGATTATATGTGCACCATTTATGAACATTTTCTTCTGTGAAAGAAGAGTTCGTTGCCTTAGTTAAACTAGTTTAAATTTGGATTAAAAATACTGTGCAACGTTTCTAATAAAATAGATACTGTGTCAACTAAGCAAGTAACTATGTAATTAATGCTAATATTTAAGTGGTACCTGAGAATATAAATTACTGGAGAGAATAATGACTCCTGTCTGCTTTGTTTGTAATAATACTTAAACCTTTCCCTGATCATATGCCTAAATTACTGATTAAATTTTTGAAAAATACTTAAACTCTCTGCTGTGTTTTGGAGTGAGAAACTGGATGTGAGAATCATTGTGAACCCCTCCTGGACCAATCAGACTGGGACCTAACATTTGGACACCTCCAGTTATAGTCAGATGCTAGGGGCTTGCCACCTTTAAGGATGCAGCCTATTTTTTTTTTTTTTTTTCTTTCAAAAGATGCTAATTTCTGGATATTCCCAGATTTGCTACTTTTGGAAACCAACCAAGGAAGACAAACTTGGCTAAAAATTGTGTGTTAACATTTTGGTTCTCCAGCTGATCACCTAAGGAGGGCCCTACCATTGCTATTTGGCTGTGCCACTTCTGCACTGCTGCGATGTGCTATTGCAGCTCCTGCTAGTCTAACTCAGGTCTTTGTGGCTTACTTGGCAGGAGTTCTGAAGTGGGAAACCAGAATGAGGAATCAAACACGGTCGAGAGATGGACGGTATGTTGTGTGTGCTTTGACTGCTATGTGGATCCCCCTGTATGACTCGGCTGAAGTTTAAGGCTTACCCAGCGCAGATGTGGAGAACTGTGAGCCTGGCAGCCTCCAAATGGCTCACTTTGTTGCTACTGAAAGTGGTGCTCAAGGTGTGCCAGGGCTGCCAGGCCCACGAGTGAATGCCTCTGTCTTCATGTTTTTTTCTTGCTGTGCTCTTAGCTGCAGCTAGGGCATGCCAAGGCTTTCCTCCTCTTCTATCTGGAAGTGGAAGGAGAGGGGGGTGAGGATGGAGGATGCTGTAAGCCCAGTGTTGGCGAAAGGGCAAGCATGTGCCTCTTGATGTTTTTGTAGTGCTGTTTTGACGGTTAACTTGCTGGTTTGGCAGATTTGACAGCTTAAAATACTTTAGGTATTGCTCTGCGGGGAGAAAGAGATGGAATAATGTGGTAGTAAATGAGGAGGGATGGCTTGGGGCCTTCTGGGTGGACAGAGGAAGCTGACTGCACAGGGCTCACTTTTAATTGTGTCTTTAGTCCAATTACAGGAAACGTCTTTTCTCTGAAAGCAACAATGAAAATACAAGCACTGGTCAGAGTGAAAAAAGCTGGATCCTTAACTCTCAGAAACAATCAATGCCAAAATCTCTTGATTATACCCGAAAAAAAACGAGAGTGCGAAGTAAATTAAAAGGTAAGCTAGGTCCCCTGTTGATGCTTAACTATGTGTGATGTACTGTACTGCAGAAAAGGAAGTGTCTGATGATTTGAGAAGGGGCATTTGGCTAAGTCCTGATCCAAGTAGGAGCGAGCTGGCTTGAGGCTGGCAGTTAGGGATGCCCATGGAGGAGGTGCATTGCGCAGCCTTGTTCTCAAAGAACCAGCTTCCTGTTCCCTTTTCTCTAGTGAATGTACTGGGGTTCAAAAGTGCAGGTGGAGATTTGGCAACTAAATGTCTGTGTAGGTGCAGCCTTCTGTGTAGTGGAGCTGAAGAACCCATGGGTGCTGAGCTGATGGCTGTATTAGTGCCCTTGAATGCAAGGGGAGGAAGATCTCTCTGGAGTTGCCATACCTCTTCCCTACAACTTTCCATTTCTTTTTTTTTTTTCTTTTTTTTTCCAGAAATACAATTAACATGGTGAATAAACCTTGAAAAACCACACAGTGTGCAGACCATGGTGCCCTGCTCCCCTGTTTATACACTGACAGAGCAATTGTCCTCAGAGGGATTTGCAAAATCAGATGTGATAATCTCTGATAGCATCCTCCGCTTAGGCTTCACCAACAGCAAACCTCCCCTGGGGCCATGCTCCATGCTTGTGTTGGCTGCTGGGACCTCCAAATTCAAACTAAATTGCCCAGGAAGAGTTAGAAGCTTTCTGTTCCCCTCATGGAGGATGAACCTGGCTCAGTTAGCTGTTGGTTTCTGTAGGAATGAAAAAGCAAAAGAAAGCAGAGGGAGAAATTGTGTTATATTGTATTTTCATGGGAAGAGTTATTCTCACTCTAGTGCTAGCCCATGTACCCCTGCTGTAGCTTGGGAACCACTGGACAAACTGCTGAGCTTGCTTCCCTTTTTTGGCAGCTGCTCTGGATGCAGTGAGTTGTGTACTTTGGCATCATCATTTAGAAGCTTTGCTAGAAAGGGGCTTTGAAGTTCAATGCCAGTGTTGTGAAACTTTCTCTTGTAAATGCCTAGAAAACAGAACTTGAAACCTAGCTGTGATGCAAACCTTAACTGTCTGAAGTGTGTCATCAGGATGTTGTGGTCAGGAACCAGGTACACTTTTTCTCCTTGCAGTGCTTCCAATGTCTTCCGCAAGTAGCAGCAGTGACTACCAGCCAAAGAAGGTAGGGTGCTGTGTCACACTTGGGTGCCTTGGATGTAAAAAACATTATGTATGCACGACACGTGCAAATGAGTTGAAATTAAATAAATGGGCGTTATCTTTCTTCTCAAATGTTTGGATGGACCAATTTGCCTATTAAGTGCTGTTGAGACAGTGTTAGTGTACTAGAGGCTGGGGAAATAAGATCTTAAGAAAACATGAAACTTCAAAGTAACAACTGTGGATGAGCCTGAAGCAAGTTAGTCTAAAATATAACTATATATTAATATAGTTCTATAATATAATTACATAACTATAATATTTACCTGTGATAGGTGGAATACCCATATCATTCTGTGACGGAAAATTGTTTAGGAATTGGCATGCTTGGTGTGACCTGCCTTGGCTTGGTGCAGGTGTCACTCCCGTAGGAATGAGTTTGACCGTAGAGTCATGCCAAGAGCTAGATCTGCCTATCTAAATACCTGCAGAAATCCCAGCTGGGTCCTACCAGGCTGCTGTCCTCTGCCCTGTCCTGCCAGCTGATGCCCTGGGAAAGCTCATGTCCTTCTCTGCATTTTGCTGGCAATTTTCAATTTTCAGGGCTTTTATTCCAAGTCCTAACCTCACACTGAGTCCTGGTTCATGCAATGTCCTGCTCCACTTTCAGCTATAGCTCTGGGAAAGCCATCAGTACAACCCATGGTTAGGAGAATAAGTGGACCAGACATATATCAAGCAAAATAAAGTACAGTATAGCAATGCCAGACTCTTCCAGTGCCCAGGTGTTAAGTGCTGTGTATCAAATGTTTTGGAAAGGTCCCATGTAAATACAGAAAATTTTGGGAAAAAGATTCTCTAGAACTGGTAGCTGCATTGAAAGCTTCTATTTTCCCTGGAAACCTTTTCTCTTGTTTCTTGACTAAAATGCTTTGATTCTACTTATGAAAAATTTCAACAACTGCACAACCTTAATGGCTGAAGGGAGAACTTCTGCATGCATTGAGCTTCAAGGTATGGATCGCCCTCAGTGTTGGAGAGAGCTATCAGGATGTATATTTCAGGTGTATCTCCGCTCTTAGTGTGTTTAAAAACTAAACAAAATGTCCCCTAGAAAAGTCAGCCCAAACCTCTACTTCCATGGTAATGTTTAAATAAATTATATGCTTAGACTTGATTTTTGTTTTAACAGGAAGCATCAAGGCAAAGAGCTCAAAAGGAGAGGGGAAGGAAGAAAAGCAAATCCAGCTCCAAGGATGTGGAGCTACCTACAGTGGATCTTGCTGGTATTTCTTTTTAATCTTCTTCTTCAGTGCATGAGAAAAGTTGTTTTAATATGTGTGGGTGTGTGCTTTTTGGGTAACGTTTTTGGTGTGTATTGTTTTTGGTTTTGTTTTTGTTTTTTAAACTTGCCTTTGCTTCAAATTTTCTTTATAAGCAATCTGCCCCGTGATGTTTCTTGTAATGGCTGTGAGGGCTGGATATTGTTTGTAGATAATCTCTTAGGGAGAACACTAGCTGGGGGCTGAGAGGTGAGGGAGTGAACTTAATTGAGAGCCAGAAATAAAACAGACTTGGGACTGAGTTTGAGCCAGTGTCTGTTCCCCGTGTGAAGAGGTGAAGAAGTGGGTGGTGAATTCTTTTTGGTTTTTTCTAATGTATGTCATTAAACTGAGCTTCTAGTCAATACATGGTTCAACCTCTATTTCCTGTGCCATTTGGTTAATCTCTCGCAGATGATAGTCTCTCAGAGGAGTTTAAAGGGAGTCTGCTGTCATCTGTCAAGGGCTATTCCAGTGATGAGGAGAAGACCACACAGGTGCAGTACACAGGACTTAAATTCCTTCTCATCTGCTGTCAATCATCTAAAAACAGTTGCTTTGCTTTCTTGTAACTAGGCAAGCTCCTGACAGCTTGTCTGCAGTGCAGGGTGGTACCTTCTCACTGTATTTCCCTTCTCTCCTTAGAAGTTTCATGATGCATCTGAAAAATTGTCAAAAGAGAGTTCGAAGCGGAAGGACTCAGGTTTGTTAGATTTGATAACATGGAAGAGCTTTTGAAAAAATAGAAAGGGATGTTAACAGAGTTTTAATTTTTCCTTCAAAGACAAGACTGAGATTTTGATATCTGAAGGATACTTTTTGCATAAGAAATATCTTTAATTTCTCTTTTGTATATTGTGGCAGGCTATGGCATCATGGGTTTTATTTATGTTCCTGAGTTTACTACTAACTCTTAAGTTCCGTCCTTGATCACAGAGGAGCTACTAGTATAGCTATGAAGAGCTGGGGACTCTCAAACCCAGTGATGCAACAAAATATATGAAATGAGTAAAAGATGCTTGAAAACTCATTTTTAATGACATCGAAGTACAGTGCAACTTCAGATTGCAAGCATGGCTCAGAAAAAACAATGGGAAGAAGCCGGACAAGAGAGGTTTATTTTATGGTTAGAGAAGTGGGCCAAGAAATTAAATTGTCTATAAGATGGAGATGGTAGCCTTTCCATTGTCTACCATAGTACTAGGCACTCTAGTTGCCTGCTTTTGTGAATGAAGAGATGTGCTGGTGAAGCCTTAATCTGTTCTGTAAATGTAATGCTAGATCCTAAAAGGAAGTTGGTCACTAATCTGCAGAACTGGTAATTCCAGCAGTGATTTCAGCTTGAGCAGCTGGTAGGTACTGCTACATATACCTCATGCAAAAGAATGGGTCTTTCCTCAAACATCTATTCTCTTTCTAGGTATATTCAGTAGCACTGCTGTTAAAAAGCCTAAATATTCCAGTCAGGAAACAAGTCGTTTGTCCTTTGATACTTCCAATGTACGGAGGAAGCTCCTTCATTCAATAGAGAAGGAAGTAGAAGTGCAAACAGGTAAAGTCAAGCTGGCAATTAAGGTGAAAAAGTGTTTAAATGCTTTCACTTTTGGTTTCCTTTTTTTTATTTTTTATTTTTTTTTATGGTAGAAATCATAGTCAGGTGGAGGCTTGAGGAGTGCTATCTGTAGGGAGGATATCTTCCCCAAAAGTCAAAATGTAGCAGAAAGAGTGTGTATTGCAACACTGCTGTTGGATACCACGTATGCAGAGGTCTGAATAAGGAATTTTGGATACTCTAACCATAATCCACTTGGGAAGCTGCTCAATGATGTCTGCACTTTGGAGTTTTTCTGTATAGTGTTTTTTTCCAGAGCTACTGGGGGCAAGCAAAGGCAACTGAAAAAAAGCATGCAAATAATGGACTAAGTAACTGCAAAATACTGCAGACTGAGCAGAAGGGGGTTAGGCTTTCCATGCGATGAACAAGTAGAAGACAGGAAAAGAGTGGCCTGACCCTTTTTTTGCCTTATGATATGCTTTTACCTCATTATCTGTAAATATGTTGTTCTTAGTGTTTGGTTAGTATTGTGCCTTTTCTTCTATACTGCTTTTTGAAAAGTCTTTCTCACCGTGTTTGGGGCAGTTTCCCTTCTAGAAGAATGAGACTTAGATACTAGCTCAAGAAATGTTGTGGTTCACATGGACTTTGGACCCTTTGGTAGCCTGAGGGTTTATATTCCACTGAGCCCTCCAGCATGGTACTAACTGGGCACATGCTCTCTCCTAGCTCAGGAAATGGATGATAATGTGGCTGATGCATTTTTTCCCAAGATACTACATGAAGACCTCAGTGATTCAGGGATGGTTACTGCATTTGAAGACTTTATCGGCCAACTGAAGAAGTTGTTCTGGGTAATGTGCACTCTTACCAAGTGCCATGTGGGGCATTTTCTTATAGTAGATTACCTTCTTATCACCAGGGGAGTTGGTACAAACATCCCATCAATATGTTGTGCCCAAGAGCAGAGTTGTGGCTGCAGTGTCTGTTAGCCTGGAGCTCTTCCAAGTATTCTGCACAACCTGTATACTGCGAGATGTGTTACAGGAAAGGTGTAAAGGAAGTTTTAATTGGGTTTTTCCTCAGATTTGGTTAGGCATTTCAAATACTTTCCTCAGATGGAAGGAATCAAAGCTTTTTGAAAGGTAACTTGACATAGTGAGAGCATACCTGCATTGGAGCAATGGATTGGTTACCCTTATGGGTGCATACCAAAAATATGGAAACTCTCTTTTAGAGCACAGCATTTTCACTGTGACTGTAAGACTACAAAACTTGCTCATAATGAGAACTAGAAAGCAATGTAGGCTATACCAGCTGACTAGAACAAGTGTAGATCCATAACAACACACTCGTACCTTTGAGAATAATGGTACACGGAGGTGTTGGTTGCACAATTGGCAGTGCATAAGCTGTGTTTACTCAGCTGCATGGACATACTTGAGATGCAGTGCAAGTGACCAACTGTTACCATTGAGTTAGTGTAATGCCCACTGTACTTGTTATAGCTAAGTTTAATAGGAGAGGACAGTGACCCATTGCAAAATCACCTTATGTTTAAAAGCTTTGAATAAACCAGATGTGGCAGAGCAGACTTGTAGTGGACCAGCACTTTGTAGCATGCAACCATGACT
>VZTM01005294.1:55007-104925 GCA_013400555.1 Jacana jacana | reverse complement strand
TCCTTGAATCAAGGCTGGAGGCAGTTGCATTTAAAAATCAGTTATGATCTAAATGCATAGTTTGTATTAATGCTGATCTGAAGTACTACTAAAAAAGACCCGTTTTTATGCAGTTAAGTGTGTTGATGTACAGGTGATGCTCACTTCTTTGCTGGCTGGATAACATGACCCTGACCTGAAGTTGCATGGGTTATATAGAGGCTTATTGGTGTTGCTGGCATTGCTGGACGAAATCAGTTCATGTCTGCAGTATCCTGCCTACGTGCCATCCCACTTCAGTTTAAATTTGGTTTAAGACTGTTTCTGTTAAGATGAATGGCAGCTGCTGGAGGGGTTTGCCTTTCAGGGAAGGGTTTTGCAAACTAGACTTCTAGGTTTTGGCTTGGGCCATTGCTTTATCCCTAATGGTGCCTCCTGTGGCTAGTCCCAGTACAAAAGGATGGAGATCAGTGCACAGAACACCCTGAGGACTTCGGAGAAGAATGTGTCCACCCTGCTGAAACAGATACATGAATGCAGGTAAGTTGTTTGCTGCTAGCTGGAAACAGCATCAGCTTTGTGTAAGTTTTGATTGATATGAAAAAGAATGCCTCTTTGTAAGCAGACCTGACAGTAAAGCTACTGAAATTACTATGGTTTGTAAGGCTTTTCTGCAAGAAGAGTTTCTGAAGTGTAGCTCCTGTGATTTGGCCTGTTTGGCCTGTTGGCAGGGTGGAGTGGATGGATTAATGCAAAGCAAACTTGAGTTAGGAGCAGTTGATGGAGCCATCCTTAGATTGTTTTCTGATCATCAGTGTGTGTTTTTTAAGAAAGAAGCCAAAGTCTGATTTACTTAACAAAGTAGGGGAGAAGAAAAGTTAGGGGTCTGTTATAGACCCATTTCTGTAGATTGTTTCCATGTGCACAAAATAAGTGCTAGTTAGTTGATTTTACAGCTACTCACCAGATGGGGCTTTAAGAGGGTCCTTTTGCTTTACAGGTTGTCAAATTTCTCAGATAGGAGCTAGATAAAGTCAAATGTAGTTATGGATTTGTTATAAATGAAATACAAATACAACCCAAGATATGAATAAGTCTTGTCAGGCCTTTCTATCTACCACAAATTCAGGTTTTATGTGCCAAGATGCTGTCTTTAGCTTGGGAAAATCTCTACTGAAGTTCCTAGAGGCTTGGGAGCGTATGCAGGGCAAGTGTTGCACTGCAAACTGTGCCGTATGCTCTGTCCTGAGCCTCTGTTACTGGCTGGTGTTTAAGACAGGCTATCTAGCTAAACTTATCTTCTGTTTGACCTGGTACAGCTAGTCATGTGCTCTGTGACATACCTGAGAACAAACCTGCCCCATACAGTTCAGCAAGGACGTTTGCTTCTACCTAAAGGCAGGTTTGGTGCTGAAGGGACTGTCAACTGCCTTAGGCTACTGCATGTTAAAGTGTCAAACTCATTTCTGTTCTCCATCACTAGGCTGAGTAAGTTGGAGACCTTTCAGAAGATTTTTGTTGAAGAGCTTGCCAGTCTTGAGAAGGAAACTCGAATCTTGGCAAACATGGAGAAGGATGCAGTGGTGTGTACAGCTTTTCCTGTGCCAGCCCTCAAAGGTACCCCTTCCTAAGTAACAAGTTTTCTTTGGGGTTCTTTTTAGGACTTCTTGAATGAGCAGTTGCTCAAACTGAGTTCTTTCTGCAACCAGGAAAAGCAAAGGTACGTTTCTACCAGCTGTCCTGCATGCCCACACAATTCCTCAGATGGTTAGAGTGTACTAGTTAGGATGGTGGTACCCTTGGTGGTATACAGAGAAGTATTCTGAAGTCAGTATGGAATCTCCACTTGGAGTCCATTGATGGAGCCTTTGCAGCCTTGTGAGAGTTTTAAATTGGGGCTAGGGTGCAGTGAGGGACTCTGCATGGAAAGCTGTACGAGACAAGCATGTACCTCAGGAGACCTGCACCAGGATTTGGAACCAGTTTGTATATTCTGCTCATCCTGCCTGTATCTACAGGTCAGAGGTGGTAGGAGAAAGTGATAATTTCCTATATAAAATACACTGTTGGTACAAACGTGGGGTAAAAAGAGGCAAAAGGGGGAATACTGAGGTTCGTTTTTGTTGATAAATATCTCTGTTGAAATTTCATCAGTGAGTACTAACCCTTCACAGACAAACTAGCCAAGCTCACTTTTCTTCCAGAATTCAGTCTGCTGATTCAGCCCTGGGTGACATGGCAAAGAGTTTTGCTGACATTACCCAGACTACAACGGTATGTGCAGTAAACAAGCAGCTCTGTACAGGAGGTGGACTCTGAACTGTGGCCTGACTGATAAGTGTTGCAAGTGAAAAGATGAAACTGAAGTCCTGGCAGGGCAAACCTTTGTTTAGCCAATCTGTGGGGCTAGTTCCTCATGGGACTCACAGGTGTAATGCATGGAAAGCATTGAGAAAGTACTATTTGCCTTGCTAGGGACTAGGGAAAGCGGTGAAAAAAGCACTTGCCTAAGGGTGAAAGTGTAAGGACAAGGTTTTTCAGGTGGTGATGCTTCTCCTGGGTTCATATCTTGAGGATTTCTTCATCCAGAGGCTGATTTCTGGGTAGTTAGTCATCTTTAATGCAGTTCTCTCACTTTGTCCCACTTGTCTGTGGAGTTGTACATCTGTGACACCCTGTGTCTAGGAGCTCTGCAGTTTGACAGCACCTTGTATGCTTTCTCTCACCTCCTTTTTGGGTCTGACCAACATCTAGCCTTGATGCCTTCGAGTTTCCAAATTTATTCCAGTTTCCAAAACCCACATTTATCCATTTGCTTTGGATCCCAGTTAAATATTGCTTAAGTTCTTAAACTCTTAAGAGTTTAATTACTTAAATATTAATTCATTGTGCCCTTGTTTTAATGTGTAGTTTAAGCTGAATACTCTCTTAACTTTGATACAGTGCGTAGTTTTCCACCCCATCACATGCATATGTGTATCTGCTGCAGCTGCTGTTCCAGCCTTTACATGCAGACCGCATAGCTCTGATGGTTTGGGACTCCTTTAATAAGACTGAGGGTTACTGTGCTGTGTGTGATGCTGTTTGTCTGCGCTGCACTGAAGAAAGCTCCCTGCATTGAAGGGACAGCCACATCTGTGGTCACTATAGGGCACTGGCATTTTTGGAAAGATGTTGAAAACCGAGGGCTTGTTTCCCTAAATTGTTAAATTCCCCCCTCTCTGGAGGGAAAAGTTGCAATTATGAGCACTGAGTTACACCAGGTCAGAGGCCTTTCCCTTACCAGAGGTGCTCCTTATGAAGGATATCTTTAGAGAGGGGCAGGACTGAAGAAGCAGCAATCGTATCATGGGAGCTTCTCATCCAGCAGCACCTTGTTACAGGTTGGGTGCTTGGCAATTAAAGCTGAATCTAGATGTGCTTCTAAGATATCTACAGTTTCTTCTCTTATGCAATATAAACGTTTGTATAAGGTTTTGAATTCTTTTTCATTATCTTTTTTTCCCCCTTCCCTGCAGCATGAAGACCCAGTGAAGAAGCCAGTAGAAAACAACGTGTTCATTGTTCCTTCTGATTAACAAACCCCTGAGTTTACTCCTCTTAATGTTTGAGCACCTTATCCAGTGTAGAGAAAGATAATTCTGTGAAGGATGTTAACCTATTTTAAATGGAAAGGGAAAAAAAGGGGAGGAAAATAACACTGATATTGAGCTTTTTTGCTTAAAGAGAGTACACACTGAGTTGTTAGCATTAAGTTTTTCTGCAAATTTGCAAGATGGGTCCATTAAATATAAAAGAAATAGGAAAATTAACTAAATATTGTGATTTAGCCATCAAACTCATGCATGTATTGACTTTTGTTGAGCATTGTGCCTATACCGTGATCGAATGTAGAAGCATTTAATGACTGATTCTAAGTAAAATAATTTTTTGCATGGGATAAAAATCTCCTAATTTCTTAGAGTACTTAATACTCTATACTAATACTAATAATAGAGTACCTGATAGAGTACTAATAAGGTAGTCGAGTTCTGTGTACCCTGCATAGGCCATGTTAAGGGTAGCCTTTCTCGCGTGCATCCAGCACTGTGGGAACTGCTGGCTTGAAATCAGAGCAGCCACTCAATTCTAGTTTGCAGAAATAAAAGCACAGAGGGATATACTACGTATTGGCCAGATGCCTGATGGCAAACTGGAGACTATGGAGGGCAAGAGAATTTCCAACATTGCAGAGAAAATGGCAAGTGAAGCTGCAGAAGTGATTTTTAAAAACAAGTAGCTATTGCCTTCTGGGAGAGTTCAAAGTACAGTGAACGATGTTCAGATTAGATAAACTAGCAGCATCAAGTGTCTCTTGAAAGCAAGTAGCAGAATAAACCATGCTATTTAACGTTGTCTTCTGTTTTGACAGTTCCCTAAATAAATCATAATTGCCCTTCACAAACTGCCTTTAAAGCTGTGGCAGCCTTTGCATGTGCTAGTGCATCTCAATGAATTTGTGGGAGCATGGCATGTTTCCAAGCTCTGTGTTTCTATCTACTTATCTTATAAAACCAATCTCAGATTGTTCTGTGGGTTGGAGGTGAAGGGGATCATTCCCTGCACACAATGTACCTTCATAACAAAACCCCACTTCTGCCAGGTTATTTTGCCACTGAACGTCAATTGAGGGGCTAGAACTGCTCATTCTAAGAGGCTCGTGCAGGGTAGTGCCAGTGCAGAGAACAGTGAGAAGCTGCTGCTGCCTTCATTTCATCATTTTCTGGAGATTATTCTTATTCCTTTGGTTTAACTAGTCCTTACTGGAGTTCCATCTCTATCCATGTCAAGGGGTGTTTGTCTCTTTCCTTCTGGGCTGGTTTGAAAGAAAAGATCTCTTTATCCCTGCTCTTCCCAAAGCTCCAGATGTAGTGGTCTCTCTCCTATTCACAATGTGAAGCTGTGATTTCACATCCACTACCTTGCATTTGTCTTTGAGGGTTGGCCCTGGTGATCTGACTAAGCTGCTGTATTCCTGCCAGTCTTCAGTGTCTTCCCAGCTGCTGTTTGAGTCCAGTATCTCAAAGCACTTTAGCCAAAGTGGATGTCTTTTAGGAGATGAAGCTGTAACCTCTGTAAACAGCTCTGCTTGTGCCTGGTAAAGCTGTTTATTTTTGCAGCCCAGTAACAGTGGTTTCAGCACGCTTTTGTGTCACACTGGTGTGGTGGTATGCTGTGGTTAGAATCATAGAATCCTTTGGTTGGAAGAGACCCTTGGGATCATAGAGTTCAATCATCACCCCTGCAATTGCACTAGTAATGTCATTAAACAAAACAGGCTTTAAGATACCAGCTTGAGCGATGTGAATATCCCTTCCTATTGCCTGGCCATACCAGGTTCAAGCTAGAAAACCATCTGAGCTTTTACTACCTGAGTAGTAATGCAGAATGTAAGAGGGTAGTATGGCTTGAACTGCCCTGTTGCTTATTATTGTAACCCAGAGTTCACACTAGTGAATGTGAAGGAACACTTTGTGCCGTGTTGCCCCCTGCCCCAAGTACCAAGGTGAGCCTTCTAGTAGTTCCTGGGTAAACGCTTACATCCAATGGTTTTATTCCTCACAACCTTGCCAAACAGGTTGTGATGGATGCAGCCAGGCATAACAAGGTGCTTGAGGTGAAGCAGACCTCAAGAAGATCTGAGAGGAGCTTTCCACACTGGCTGCTCTTGTGTACTGAGTTCTGCAGAGCCACAGAAAAAGTGTTGATAATGCGCACCCTTTGGGGGGGGGGGGGTTGTCTCCTTTGGAGGTTGTCTCCTTGGCTGGTTTGGGCTTGCTCACTTGCATCTCCAAGGAGCTTACTGCCCAAAGGGAATGTTTGAAACAGGAAGGGGGTAAGATGTGATGGTTCTCTATAGTTTATAGATATATTTTTTTTATTTTTTCAAACTACAACAATAATGGTTTATCTTTCATTTCTGAGATGTTGTTTGATGGCTTTGTTGCTCTCTAAGGTAAAGCTGCGAAGCACTTAAGCTTTGTCAGCACGATGGAGTAGATGTGTAGCAAGTCTTGTTTTGCTATTTCCCCACCTTTAATGTGTGCTGACAGGATGCTCTCTTGGTATCTCCTATCACTAAAAATTTTTGACCCAGGTATCTTTGCTAGATAATTTACAGAAACAAGGCTGATTCTCACTGTCTCTTACTACTGATTCCCTGCATAACCTGTCACTATGAAGCTTGGAAAGGTGAGTATTGAGCACTACAGAGGGTGCAGAGGAAGGAGAAACTGGGATCTCTTATTTACTAAAAGTTATCATAATGTTGTATGCACTTACACTTGCTTTTAACAGTTTTATTGGAAAAGCCTGAACTCTAAAAGGTTGCTTTTAGTGATAGGTATGGGAGAGCAGAAAGGGATGCCATACATCTTAGATGTCCCTTACCCCTGCAGTTCTGTTGCTTTGTATAACAAGCTTTACCTATTGAGAAGCTCAGTGATTTCTAGTTTGGTAATCTGTGAACTGCCCAAGTTGGGACGACATGCTAGGAATTCTGTTTTTTTCCTAATGGCTTTACCCTCTGTAGTTTGTAGCGGCTGTGTTTCAAGGCAGTGCCTGGGGCAGGAATAACTCTTTTTCTGATCTTGGACAGCCCATCTCCTATCACTTTCTGCACTGTTGACTCAGTTCAGCATGTCTGAGCTGAAACTTCCTGGAAGTCTTAAGTCCATTTGGCTTCTGCAGATAATATCTTGGCAATGCAGACCTGTAATAGGGTTATCCTAACATTTTGTTTTAGAAGATAAGTAGTTGGCATGGCAGGGTTGTTTTTGCCTGTTCACTTACAATCTTTTACATGTTATTTATCCAGCTATTTGTTTTATTTTATTAACTTCAGTGCAAATAGATAAGGCTCAGTTTTCAACCCTTTCTTCTGAACCAGAAAAAGATGTAGGTGCTTTAGTGTAAAAGCCATGCATCAGTACCCAGAAAAAGGAATGGGAAATGCAAAGTGCAGCTTAAGGACAAACGCTTCATGCATTTTAAGTTCTTAACCAGCTTAATAAGAAACTTTGCTATAATCCCTGCTGTCTTTGGGCCATTTGTCTTTTGGGGGATGATGCTGTGCCAAGTGCCTGTTTACCTTCATGTTCTGTGTCAATGCAGTCTACCCAAGGTCTAGAGGGCTGCTGGTACCCAGTGTCAAGGTTTACATGAAGGTTACAAAACACCAGCGAAGAGGGTGTCCTCTGTGGCTGAAAACAGGCAGAGTGACCAGAGAAATGGTCTGTTTGTGTTTGCCCTGCCCTGGGGTCGGTTTGCCCTGCACTCAGTAGGGTGTGCTGATATCAGGGTGCGCTGGGGCAGGTCTCTTCTGCAAGTGGCAGGGCTTTGTCTGAAAGAACGGTGTGCTGGAAAATAGATAAATTTCTAGGAACAGCTGAGAGTTATTATATATTGGAAACAAACCCAGCAACTTTTCTCAGTCATATGTTACAGGGTGGGTTTTATTTTTCATGAGCAAGAGTTGAAAAAGCATTACTTATAGCCAAACTGTGAAAGAAGCCTTGTAAAGCTGAGCCTTGGAGCACATCAGCAGCCTGACTTCTCTCCTTTAGTTCCAGTGTTCCTGGAAGGGCTTTGGTTCTTTCCTCTTCATTCCTTGGAAGTTTACTAACATCCAAAAACAGTAAATCAAACTTAATAATGCTCTCTCTTCCACTTTAATTCCCTGGTTATGTATATACTCTGAGGAGCCCAAACCAGCAAGGTCAAGTGTTTGCACATTTCTCCCCTGTATCTGTATTTTCAATGTGAAAGAAAAAATATTTTTGAGACTGATTTTCTCTGTTGTCTCTCCTCTTAGTTTTCTACTATCAGGGTCCAGCTTAAAACAATCTAAGAATCAACGGATGACTTGATGGGTAAGTACAAGCTTTGAACAAGCAAATTATTACAACCTGGCAGGTATGCAAAAACACAAGGAAGCTTTACACCCATGTTGAGTGGATTTGGTGTGTAAAGTCATGAAGGTTGTCGCTCTGCCTGAGATAAATGTCCTAATTACTTCTGTTCTGAAGCTTTTTCAGAAAGCTGTCTCAAAGAACCAGTTCCCAGCAGTTTGATGCCTTAAATAAAGGGGAGCGTAGACACCCTGATAGTAAAATGTCTTTATTTACAGTGTTATTTATTACAGGAAAATCAGTTTAAAAAGTCAATGCTTCCTTTTCTTCAAAGTTGCAGCATTTTGAAGATGCTAAGACAGATCTGAACAATTTATAATGTACCTGATTCCAGCCTTCTTGGCTGGTCTGGATCTACAAGGTGAGGCCATCTTGGGGTTTTTCCTTCCCTGTTCCTCCCCAACCCCCCAGCCCTTTGAGTTTCAAGTAAGGCATTTATTTCTTTATCTTTTGAATGTGGTTTCAACCACAACAAAAAAAAGACAATATCTGTGGGTTTGGTTGCCATAGTAAACTTAGTTATCACGCTGACATTGTCCACTTCAATAGTCAAATGTATTCTTTGCTGTCAAAAGGTTAGTGACTCCGCTCAGCCTAAAATCCACGCTGGGCTACATAACCACCTTCTTGCCTGCCTTCACGGAATGGATCAGCCAGTTGCCTTGTATGTTCTCTTGTCAGCTTCTCTGATTCCCTCTGCCTTTACCCTGGTTTCCAGCTTTAAGCTGACATCTGTAGAGAACTGAAGCTCTCCCCAGTCAAGCCCACTAATTTTCATATAACTTCTGAGCTTTACATTATCAGACAAAGATCTATAAAACAAAGTTTCTGGGAGGGCCAGTGAGAACTAGGATATGCATCAAATCCAGGCTTTGTGACTCTGCATTTTGGGATATTACTTTTAGATATATATGTCTTTGCTTTTCCTGCAGAGGATCATGCCCTAGTTTCACCTGTTTCTCCAGACAGAGACCAGTCTGAATAAAGCCCACCTAGCACAGAAATTCCTATATAATGTGCTTTGCTCATTGCTGAGTTTACTGTTATGATTTTTATTTTTTTTTTTTTACGTCTTTTGGTCTATTAATGTATGGGATATCAGTTTGCTTCAGATTAGCAGTGTTTTTATAGGATTAACATGTTTACACTCAAAGGATTTATCTTCATGAAGTTGCTCAGCTCTTATTTCTTTCAAAATCCATTTAGGGAGAGCTCGTATTAATTTATCACATACAGAGTGACTTGTTTTACTCTGACTAGAGTTGAAAACCCCATATCGTGTAGGGCAGCTCCCAGTCCAGCACCCTGAAATAGCAAACTCCTGCTAGCATTCGTGGTGTTTGAATCTGTCTGCAAACTCTGTGATGATGCATCTGGGCTCTGCTCTCTAGTATATCTTTTCCCAGGGCTCCCGTAGGACCAAAGGGATGGCTGCACCTCACTGGTGTCCACAGAAGGGAGTGTGCTTTGGGGAATGCCTGGGAAAGCAGCAAAGAGGGGTGTGGTGATAGAAATAGTACAGTTTTCCGTTTATTAATTTATTTTTTTTCCTGATCTCGACCATAATTTAGCTGACTATGTCAGGTGCACTGTGAAGCCTTGCCTTAAGACCTCACATGTACAGGAAATGCTCAGCGTGCTAGTCTGACCAGAGTCCTAACAGTTTGAAGGCATTGATGGATTTCTCCCATCAAGTGTTTCATAAGGCGTTTTTGTGTCAGCATTAGAGATGAGTGGCTTGGTTTTGTTTTTTTTTTTTTTCTTTGGAGAAAGATCTTGGCCTTCTCCTTCTGGTGGTGATTTTTGACAGGACAAGTAATTTTACTTGTTTTGTTAAAACCTAAATAGCAGTACGTTAATAAGCATCTGGTACAAAGAACTGATAAACGTATTCAAATAAGTTTTAGGCTAAAGCTTGTAATTCAGTCTTTGTTTTCTTTTTTTTTTTTTTTTTTTTTTAAAGAAAAAAAAATATAGGAAATGCTACACTTATTGTGCTTTCTTATTGTTCAGGAATCCATTGGCAGAAGCAAAGTAATCCTTATGGAAGCCGTTCTTGACTTCTGTTGTGACAGGTGTTTCTTTTATAGCTGTTCTTGAAGGTGCTTTCCGGTATGTCTATAAAAGCAAAATCCAAAGTAAATATTTGGATTTATTTAGTGGCCTCCAAACACTACTCATGGTTAACTGTAAAATGGAGTTGTCTGCTGTTTGTTGATGCAGATGTATAGATTTCCTTCAGACTGTGTTAAGGGAATGGTATTATTTTCACTACTGTGTGTGATATTACCTTACTAGTATTACTGTAATATTTCTTGAAGTCAAAAGAGATTTTAATCCCTTTTCACTAGAAGCTCTATGTATGTAGGGTGGGCTGGAGCAGTCCCTGCTAAAAAGCCGGGGCTGCTTGTTTGGTTTTTTTCTAAGGAAGGAGGAAGACTCAAAAAGCTGCACAAATGAGGAAATTCAAACCTCCCAAGTCTTGAACACAGTACTTGCTATACAAGGACAAAATTGAGCCCTGGTACAAGACTGTATTTTATTGCAGTATGAAAGAGCTGAGCTCCATCCAGGGGAGGTCATCATCACTGAATATCTATTTCTTGCAGACATTACTGCATCTGTCATTCTTAACTGACATATTTTAATACAAACATACTTTAGGTATTGATGCTAATTCTATATGTGACTTCATCAAGACTGGTGTGAAAAAAGTTCTTTTTTTTTTTTTCTTTCCCCTCACCCCTGGTCTTGTCAGAAGGATCTTGGAAGGCTGCTTACCTTAATGTAGAAGTTTATGAAGAGGATGACCAGTGTGGCCATATAGGAGGACTGGAACATGAGGCAGCCAAATGGGAATCCACATGGCTTCACAGCTGCACTGAGTGTGTGCACGATAGTGAGCACAAACTGGATCTGTGGAGGAAAGATCACACATGATTATTTGCTGAGAAAGGGTTGGTGCTAGCTAAACTGTGTATCACAGAGTCACCTATTCCTGCTCTTTGAAAGTTTGAGTAATCTTGAAAACTGTGCCTTCCTGAGCCTTTAATGTATTGTGAGGGGTAAGTTAAAATGGCACTCTTATTAAAAAAACCAAATCAAACAAAAAAAACCAAAATCAAACCCCAACAAAAAAACAACAAAGGGAGCAGATCTCTAAAGATAGGAGTTCATAGGCCTAGTGGTGAAATTAAGAGCCCTTTTATTTTAACAGGGTTTGTTCAGTCTCCATGTGGTGCCAGATGCAGCGTTGTCTCTGTTACTGGGCAGAAACTTAAGAAAACCCTGAAGACTGCAGGCAATAACTGTAGCAGTCTGACCTGAAAATGGAAATCTCAGGTCTGAGGAGAGGTTCAGGTAGGTGGGTTTTTGCACTAATGGAATTAAGATGGGGAAAACTGAAGCAAAAATGAGCTGGGGAAGGAGCTTTGGAAGGCTGTTGGTGTTTAGGACTGTGAACCACAGCCCAGGCTGGTGCATCTGATTCTCCCCTCAAGCCCATGGGATGTGGTGCAGGGAGGGTCTCGGCTCAGAGAAGCAGCATTTGCTAAACATGTTTCTGCACAGGTGTTTTTAAGTTCACTGCAAACATCTGAATTCCCAAATGGTATGAACAGGCCCTAAGATAAAGTGAAAGGAACATTATTTCATATCAAGCCTTATATCATGCTGATAGAAGCTTATGATGTGGCCCATTTCTTTGGGTACAGCAACTCCTGGAGTAGACTTTTAGAAGTCAGGTAACTTCTGTCTTCAGGGCTGTTTCTCTCACATTTTCTCACTTACCTCTCTCAGCTACTGTACAGCACTGCTTACCTTTTATTAAATATATTACAGAGGTGCCCCCAGCTTTGCTGATGGGCTCAGCTTTGGCCAGCAGTGGGTCTGTCTTGGAGCCAGCTGGAGCTGGCTATGTTAGATAGTCTTTATAATTTTTAAATCTATTTGCCCTGATTTAAGCACGTCCATTTTCTATGCAAGACATGAAAAATAATGGAATTTTATGGATTGTAGAGTTTCTACTGTATTGTAGGAAATATTTCTGAGCATAATTTCATTTACTAAGTTTGAGCAACCTGGTCTAGTGGGAGGTGTCCCTGCTCATGGTCTAGGGGGTTGGAACTCAATGATCTTTAAGTACCTTTCAACTGAAACCATTCTTTGATAGCATTTTGATTTGAATTCTAACTGGCTTAATTCTGCAGTTGACAATATTTATCTGTCATTGAATTCTGGCACGTTGAAGGATTTCTGGTCATTAAAAATGAGATTAAAACAGATACTTACCAATTGTGCCTGAGTGAGGTATTTCTTCCACCACAGGTACTTGCGCATGGAAGGGATGACTGACAGTCCGTAGTAAGAATACATGAGTACATGGATAAAGCTATTCAAAGTGGGTCCAAAGAAACCTATAAAAATCCAAGAAGGGAAACATTTTATATATCAACTGCTAAAAAGTGAAAGAAGATATCGTTGATAGCAATGTCTCCTGCATACAGTAATTCTTCCCTCTGCTGGTCCTTTGTTAAACACATTCCTGATGTGAAGAGGTGCTGTCCTAGGGACAACTGACAAACTGGATGGTACTCCCTGTAGGGTTTCTCTTCTGCTGAGTATTGTATTTTCATCCTGTATTATTACCTTTCTGTTCTGTAGCTTTTGGGTTATTTCTGTAAAGCCTTTATAAATGAACTTTTGATAAATCTCTACTGCATAATTATATGAACTGGTAACTACTAAAGCAATCCCTGATGTTAGAGAAAACTGTATTTGGGGTTTTTTTGGTCTGCTTTACTAGTAGACAGAAATTGCATTCTTGTGTACTGCTCAGTCTAAAAGTGGTTTGAGGAGAAATAAATATGAGAGGTGATAGCAGTCAAGTGGAAAATCTGGGGCCCAACACTCAGATACGTTTTGCCTTAAGCTTTTATTGTGCATTTAATTTTACTGTGATCAGCAGGTATTTGCCAGTTCTGAAACACAGGCTGTGAACCTTTAAAGAGGTTGCCATATAGTGCAGTCTGCCTTTGCCTTTGCCTTTCCCCTCCCACAACAGGCGACTTATACCCCAGGTGATAAAGCGAACAGAGACTTACTTTGCCCACAAGGTATCCAGTTCAGGACACACCACCAAATGTTAAACATAGTGGCATGGTGATACACATGAAGGAAGGTGATCTGGCTGCTTTTCTTTCTCAGTACAAAGAAGATAGTGTCCATGAATTCAATTACTTTGGAAAAATAATACCACCACAGCACCTTGGCTACCTGTACAAGCAAGAACAAAGCAGCAGGAGATCACTATCTGTCCATAAGAGGGCTTAAATGTTGCTGTACTTCGTCAGTCCAGAGGCATGCAACTTCCCAAAAGGCAATGCTATGCTATCGAAGGAGGGGGACAAGCTCCTGCTTAGATTTTATTTCTTTTTTCAGTGAGGCAGTTAAACTAATGCATCATTCTTATGTGATTGTATAAATATGTAATTAACTAAATATAATTTAAGAAATATAGACTTTGAGGAAGCTTTCTAATTTTTTAATCAAAGATACAGGAATTTTTTGTGTGGCTATTTTTAAAAGTTCTACCGTTTATACTATCTTGTATGGATTTTGCTGGCAGCTGCTTCTTTTTAAATAATGCAAACTTGACACTCAACACAATGGAATACACTTTCCTCTAGAGCTGAGACACTTTATCAGAGCTCAGGATACATTCCAGGAGTTATTTAAAACAGAGGGAAAACACCTTGCTAATGGGAAAAGGCTTTTAACTGACCTTTTTCTTGATAGAACACACACAAATTTTGAGGGTTGGCGAAAATTTTATATGGGTTAACCAATCTTTCTGCCTTTGAGCTCTAACACTATCTGGACAGTAAGCCTGATGTATGGAATGACAGAGGGTTAGTACATGGAATTGCTGTGATGCAGAAATAAGGGTTGAAACCAGAGATAAGTTAAGCTAGCAAAATGTCTCTGCAATTTTCCAGAACTTAGAGTTGGGCTTAAATCCATTTTCAGTTACAGCCCAACAAGTATTACACTTTAGATGATTAATTTTTGTTCCAAGTTTTAAAATGTTCTGTTTTAATAGTCAGGCAACACTGTTTTGATCACAGATCTTGATATATGGCTTTTCAAAAGACTCCCTGTCATGCTTTCTACAGCATTCAATGCAAGTGCATCTATATTGAATCAAAGATAACACTTCTTGCTTGCTACCAGCTGTTAGGCAACCTGATTATAACCCTCATTTTAAAGATGGTACTGATAATGTCCTTATAATTGCTGAGAAGGCAGTTATGAGGGTGCGGAGGGAAGGGGTGCCATGGCTGCTGGGGGCTGAGCTGCTGCTGTCTCTCACCCGGATGTCAGCCTCTCCTGCGCTGTGGAGGTTCTGGCACTGCAAGTTGTATCCTCCTTCCCATGTGGCAAGGATGAGCTGGAACAGAAAACACGGCAATGATGTTCATGAACAGACGTAGCTGTTTGCTTTTATCCCCTGAGCTGTTCTGTGTTTACTGTAAAAAGCAGCACAGATGTATGATAGGTTCCCACTCCTTCCACAAGCTACTGCTCTTAAACCAGACAACTCATTGATAGCTTCTGCTCTGAAATGGGAAAGGGCATCAGACTGTTGGAGGCACACACTGGAATGGTACACCTTTTACATTTCTCTGGCTTTAGAGCCTTCGAGGCATCCCTTAAAATCCCTTGTTACTTAGTGCAGTGATCGTCCCTCCAAAGCTTGTGCTTGAATATTGAATCTCTGCCCTGAAGCAGTACGAACAGAGCTTGATGTAGCTACTTGTGCAAAACCATCCTTGAGAACAATCCCCAAAGCAGTGCAATGGAAGCAATGTTTCCTTATGCCATGTGTTTATTTGTTCTGTGCTGTTAAATGCAGGAGGAGGAAGAGGAGCATGGGCATAGTGTTAAATGGAGACATGAATAGACACTTGAGCAGTTTCTTTGATTCAGCATGTCATACTGGGAAGCAGACAAAGCAATGAAATGTCAGGTTCCTATGCTGTGATGGAGCAGGATATTTCTAGAGAGCCATGTGGTGTGTTTTTTATATTGAATATTTAATATTGTTATAGTAATGACCACCTAAAGCATTCAGCAGCTCTTTTTTTTATGGAGTATAATTTGTCTATAAATGCTATGTAGAGTCCATTGNTTTTTTTTTTTTTTTTAAATAAGGTTTGGCTTAGTCCTGAATGTGTAAAAAGTGATTTTTTGGGGGCCAAAGCAAGCAATTCATGTTCTGGGGTCTGTCTCCCTCTCTACAGAGAATGCAGTGAGCGATGATAGAAGTACATTGAATTGTTATGCTGTAAGCTGAATTGCAAGATGCTATGAGAAGTGGACTGCTTTCAGCTCTGGCACTACATTGGGGAAGGTGTGTATCATCATATGTACACACTTTTCGGTCTGAAGTGGAAGGAAAAGTAGTCCCCTGCATTGAATGAGTGACAATCTATATATAAGTGAAGCAGAGCTATTCTAGGTGATCGAGCTAAATGAATTCCCAGAATAAATATGGTAATAATAATAATAAAAAAAAGTTGATTACCTGGAGAATTAGCAAATAGCCCAGAACGCTTATTATAAATTTACATTAAAAAGCAATAAAACCTGGAGAGCCAGGGTCTTCCATTATTTTTCCACTGAATTATGATTCAATGATTGTTTCTGTAATTCAAACATAGTTGGTGTATGTAGCTAAAGTAACCCATAGAGATTACAGAGAGAGACTAAAAGACAAAAAAGGAGTGTTTTGTGGATAACTGCTATATAACAGCTGAAACAGACCCACTCCTTTTTGGAATAGCCTGTGTTTTGGTGGATTTGCCTACAGTGTGTGCAAGGGGTCACCAAACCAAGCAGGATGGGACTGGGGTCTAAAACCAGAGGAAACAACAAATACCCAGCTAGAGATCCTCATGCAAGCGTTGAGTGCAGCTGAGATTACAATTTGTCTTGCCAAATTGGCCTCTGCTTGGGTGCTGTGCCTGCAAGTGCACAGGGCTGGGGTGTCTGGGCTCCTCTCCTTTCCCTACTGTGGCAGGTGGGTGGGAAGGGGAGGTATGGGTCATGCTTCTTCGACTAATGTAACCTGCAGACATGCTGAAAGAGAAGGGAGTTAAAACTCATTGAGAAAAGCAAATCATGCTGCTTCATTTCCCTTTTATCTATTTCCCTGCTGTCTTTCAAAAAACAGCTGAGTGGAAAAGGGGTCACTCCTCTGAGTAGGAGGCAGAGGGCAAGCACCTTGCCAGCTGTCCCTCCAGTGGTATGTCCTTTGTCTCCAGATCTGTGCTTGTGCTGTAGCTGGCAGTAGGGTAGGAGCTTTGTGAGGGATGGGGAAATGTTACTGCATGGTTGCTTTTCTGGGTAGCTCCCCTTAGTGCCTTCTTTGTGCACTCTTGCTTTGGATTTTCTCTGCAAATGAGAGGTGAATGAGTGATCCCAAAACTGAGACTTTTAGAAAAGGGAGTTACAGTGTTATTGACAGACTGTTGTTGAAAATTTGCTCTCAGCTCTGTCTTGATACTTGAGAAATGCTGAAGGAAATAGATTTGGCATCTTCTTCTTGGCTGGGAATAATGCAGCCAAAGAACACTAGAGTATCAGGAGTCCATCTGGAGGCAACAACCTGGGCACCAGCCTGGATGTGATATGATGTGCCTATACCATTTTGTTTTTATCTGAACCTCTTAATTTTACCAGATGAGAGGTAAGCAGTTCTTACAATTTTCTTCCAAGATTAACTAAAAAAATTTAACCTGATTAATGGTATCACAGACTATATGTGCAAATTCATACCTTTCCCATGTTTAAATTGGATAAATTTGTGCATTCCTCTTTTAATATATCTTTGGGAATCCGCTTTTTTTCAGGTTCCAGTTGTGCAAACACTGTATGCTTTTAGCCTCTTTTTCTTCTCCTTTAACTTTTTTTTGCTTTGCTGAAGATACATAACCTCATAAGATTTCCTGCTGTAATAAGTGAACTGTTGGTGCATGGAAATTTGCTATTTTAAAACCAATCAAAAGATTGACAAATGTTCTGATTTGTGTATGATGACAATAGACTGACTTAAAAAAAAAAAATCTACTTTGTGCGATGTTTTCTTGTGTGTCAAAGGTTAGGAAACTTGCCCACTGATGCTGAGCTGGCTGCTCAGTCATATCTCATGATATATTTTATCTTTTTTCAAGTATTCTACTCGTAGCTGAAAATGAGATTAGAAAATCCTTAGAGGCTCAGAAATAAAATATTTCTTTCAAATACTACGAATTTTTAACAGTATTTAAGAAATCTGCAACTCATCACAATTGGTCAGCACACAAATAGAGAGCAAGCTTTAGAGTAAGAATACCACTCTGACTGCAGGGGTTTCTTTAATTTCTTTTGTTTGTTCTTCCATGATTCTGTTTAAAGCCAGATTGTGCAGATCATACCGTGTGCCTATTCCCCAGTCATTTGACTTGACAGAAGAGTTCCCTTTGATTTGTCTCTGGAGAGACAGCAGCTTAGAAGGTCTGTTTTGACTATCTTAACCTCACTCTTTCATGTCAGCTTTTCTGTAGCTCAACATTTCTATCCTTTCTTTTTAGGTGCCTTCCATACTGCTGGAGACCTTTTAGGGAAAAGAGAAGAATCCTCTTTGAGTTTTGTCTAATTTCCAAGATTTCTGGCTAACTTGCTAATAAAAAATTAGTGGAGAAACTTGGAGGGCAGAGAGTACTTTTTTTGAGATCCTGGTGCTCCTGGACTGTGACTTTCATATTGGCTATTGATGACATAGAACGTAAGCAGCTTACTGAGTAGTACCAAATGAGCCAGCTGCCAGTGGCCAAGAAGGCTAATGGCATCCTGGCCTGTATCAGAAGTAGTGTGGCCAGCAGGAGCAGGGGAGAGATTGTCTCCCTGTACTTGGTACTGGTGAGGCTGCACCTCAAATACTGTGTTCAGTTTTGGGCCCCTTGCTACAAGAAAGACATTGAAATGCTGGACGATGTCCAGAGAAAGGCAACGAAGCTGGTGAAGGGTCTAGAACTGAAGTCCTGTGAGGAGCAGCTGAGGGAACTGGGGTTGTTCAGCCTGGAGAAAAGGAGGCTCAGGGGGAGACCTGGTCACTCTTTACAATTACTTGAAAGGAGCTTGTAGCAAGAGAGGGGTCGGTCTCTTCTCCTAAGTAACAGGCAATAGGACAAGAGGAAATGGCTCAAGTTGTGCAAGGGGTGGTTTATATAGTAGGAGAAATGTTTGCACTGAAGAGATTATTAGCATTGGAACAAGCCATCCAGGGAAACGGTGGAATCTCCATCCTTGGTGGTATTTAAAAGACAGGTAGAAGTGGTGTTTAGGGACATGGCTTAGTGATGGGTTTTGATGGTTTTTTTGTCAGTGTTATGGAGATGGTTGGACTTGGAAGCAGTTTTTACGATCGTCAACTTAGATATAGAATCATCTGAAATGGAAGCTGGTACCCTGAAACAAGACATNTGGTATGTCCTTTGTCTCCAGATCTGTGCTTGTGCTGTAGCTGGCAGTAGGGTAGGAGCTTTGTGAGGGATGGGGAAATGTTACTGCATGGTTGCTTTTCTGGGTAGCTCCCCTTAGTGCCTTCTTTGTGCACTCTTGCTTTGGATTTTCTCTGCAAATGAGAGGTGAATGAGTGATCCCAAAACTGAGACTTTTAGAAAAGGGAGTTACAGTGTTATTGACAGACTGTTGTTGAAAATTTGCTCTCAGCTCTGTCTTGATACTTGAGAAATGCTGAAGGAAATAGATTTGGCATCTTCTTCTTGGCTGGGAATAATGCAGCCAAAGAACACTAGAGTATCAGGAGTCCATCTGGAGGCAACAACCTGGGCACCAGCCTGGATGTGATATGATGTGCCTATACCATTTTGTTTTTATCTGAACCTCTTAATTTTACCAGATGAGAGGTAAGCAGTTCTTACAATTTTCTTCCAAGATTAACTAAAAAAATTTAACCTGATTAATGGTATCACAGACTATATGTGCAAATTCATACCTTTCCCATGTTTAAATTGGATAAATTTGTGCATTCCTCTTTTAATATATCTTTGGGAATCCGCTTTTTTTCAGGTTCCAGTTGTGCAAACACTGTATGCTTTTAGCCTCTTTTTCTTCTCCTTTAACTTTTTTTTGCTTTGCTGAAGATACATAACCTCATAAGATTTCCTGCTGTAATAAGTGAACTGTTGGTGCATGGAAATTTGCTATTTTAAAACCAATCAAAAGATTGACAAATGTTCTGATTTGTGTATGATGACAATAGACTGACTTAAAAAAAAAAAATCTACTTTGTGCGATGTTTTCTTGTGTGTCAAAGGTTAGGAAACTTGCCCACTGATGCTGAGCTGGCTGCTCAGTCATATCTCATGATATATTTTATCTTTTTTCAAGTATTCTACTCGTAGCTGAAAATGAGATTAGAAAATCCTTAGAGGCTCAGAAATAAAATATTTCTTTCAAATACTACGAATTTTTAACAGTATTTAAGAAATCTGCAACTCATCACAATTGGTCAGCACACAAATAGAGAGCAAGCTTTAGAGTAAGAATACCACTCTGACTGCAGGGGTTTCTTTAATTTCTTTTGTTTGTTCTTCCATGATTCTGTTTAAAGCCAGATTGTGCAGATCATACCGTGTGCCTATTCCCCAGTCATTTGACTTGACAGAAGAGTTCCCTTTGATTTGTCTCTGGAGAGACAGCAGCTTAGAAGGTCTGTTTTGACTATCTTAACCTCACTCTTTCATGTCAGCTTTTCTGTAGCTCAACATTTCTATCCTTTCTTTTTAGGTGCCTTCCATACTGCTGGAGACCTTTTAGGGAAAAGAGAAGAATCCTCTTTGAGTTTTGTCTAATTTCCAAGATTTCTGGCTAACTTGCTAATAAAAAATTAGTGGAGAAACTTGGAGGGCAGAGAGTACTTTTTTTGAGATCCTGGTGCTCCTGGACTGTGACTTTCATATTGGCTATTGATGACATAGAACGTAAGCAGCTTACTGAGTAGTACCAAATGAGCCAGCTGCCAGTGGCCAAGAAGGCTAATGGCATCCTGGCCTGTATCAGAAGTAGTGTGGCCAGCAGGAGCAGGGGAGAGATTGTCTCCCTGTACTTGGTACTGGTGAGGCTGCACCTCAAATACTGTGTTCAGTTTTGGGCCCCTTGCTACAAGAAAGACATTGAAATGCTGGACGATGTCCAGAGAAAGGCAACGAAGCTGGTGAAGGGTCTAGAACTGAAGTCCTGTGAGGAGCAGCTGAGGGAACTGGGGTTGTTCAGCCTGGAGAAAAGGAGGCTCAGGGGGAGACCTGGTCACTCTTTACAATTACTTGAAAGGAGCTTGTAGCAAGAGAGGGGTCGGTCTCTTCTCCTAAGTAACAGGCAATAGGACAAGAGGAAATGGCTCAAGTTGTGCAAGGGGTGGTTTATATAGTAGGAGAAATGTTTGCACTGAAGAGATTATTAGCATTGGAACAAGCCATCCAGGGAAACGGTGGAATCTCCATCCTTGGTGGTATTTAAAAGACAGGTAGAAGTGGTGTTTAGGGACATGGCTTAGTGATGGGTTTTGATGGTTTTTTTGTCAGTGTTATGGAGATGGTTGGACTTGGAAGCAGTTTTTACGATCGTCAACTTAGATATAGAATCATCTGAAATGGAAGCTGGTACCCTGAAACAAGACATCCAGTGACTAGGTCTCTCTTTCTCTGATACCAAACTCATACATTACTTGTACTGTTTCAGTTATGTTTCCTTCCACATGCTGAGCACCCTCACCACTCTGTGGAGCTGATGGTGCTGTTAAACATGCAGAGATGGTGCAACTGCAGGATGTATTAAAGAGATGAGAAATCCCCTCCCTCTTTCAAAATACAAATTCTCTCTCTCTAGCAAACAATTCTTTGAATGCTTTGCATTCTTGGCAGCCTATCCTGAAAATAATATTAACACATCCATTGTTTGAAGCGATTTAGAAAAGCAGATCACGTAAAGAGGAGAATGCTGCCTTGTCAAAAACATATACTAAGTAGCAACATCCTGTTATTAGTCAAGTCTTCATATTTTGCTGTTGCTCTAATGTTCCTAACAGATACTAGTTGTTTTCACCAATAAATAACCTTTACTCATCTACTCAAGTATAAACAGCACAAGGATTCAAAATGCTTTGCTGCTGGTGTAACTCTTGTCCTTTCTTCTTTTTTAAGTGGGGAATCACATTTTTCAGGAATGAGAGCTGCTTATTCTGCAAGAGATCTCAGCAGAGGGGGACAGAGAAAATGAAGTCAGAGCCTCTCACCTTGTTGAGTAGCAAACTAAGGACCAAGAGCCTTAATCTAGGGCTTCAACCCTGCTCATTTCAAGCTTTCAGCCTCAAAAATCTCACGAGCTCTTCCTTGTTCCTGCATCTGTCCTCTACAGGTAGGCTAGAAGGAAATCAATGTCATTTGCTGAATGGATATTCCTATTTCTGGTGACTGCGGCTTCTGTGCTATTTGACTTGTCAAAAAAACTCAGTGCATGTTGTGCTTTCTCAAAATGTCCAGAAGCAACAAGTTACTCCCCCTTGTCCCACAGCAGGAGAAAGACAGAGGGCCAGGCAGCAGCATCTGGAAGATGAGGAAGCCTCATAAGACATTCAGAATGTGTTCAGCTTTTCTGGGTAGAGGGTTGGTTTGCAGTCTAGGGGAAATATGTAGGTCTTTCTCACCACACTCTTTCCTGTGTTGCTGTTGTCTGGGATAGTGAAATAGGCTAAACCAAATCCCTTCCAGGCTTATTTTCCATTAATGTTTGATTACGTGTTCCAATTTGAATAGCTTCTGTATATTACGTAGAGTAATAAAAAGTACAGGTGGCTGGATCAGGAGATTTGCACATGTGGAAAAGAAAAAAACCTCATTGCATTAAAATTTTGCTCTTTGTTTGCAACAAAGTTCTACTGAAATGTCTTTGGGCTGGTGAGATCCAGAGCACTGCCTTTTTCATGAGCAGGCTAAACATTTTAGCTAAATGCAGAGCTTCAAAAGGTCAGTAGAAAAGACATGGAGAACTCAGAGGAAAACTGAGAAGGGAGGACAATGTGTCTTGTTAGAATAACTGCAGGTGAGAACAGCAAAGTCAGCTCCTCAGGTCTCCAGACAGATTATCTGATTAAGATCAAAGAACATCTGGAAATACAACTCTATCCAAAGTTCTTACTCTCTCAAAAAATCATTCACTTTTGTCCTTATACTTCACTACTTTACACTGCAATCTTAATGACCTTTTGCTGGCCACTTTCTTTCCCCCTTCTCCCTTCTTCCAAATGACAGCCAAGCACACCTGATTTCTTCTGGTTTCTCACTTTGTTCTTTCTTATTGTCTAGCTCCCCTAAGGTTAAAACAGATTTTCTGTCCTAATTAAAGAACTACTTCAAAAGAAGCCTTTACCTCAAGCACCAATTCTTCTGGATTTAGAATCCTTCTTTGTTTCTCTGCTAAACTTACATTTGCTAACTTCTAGAAAATTAATGGACTAATAATTTATTACAAACTGAAGGAAAAAAAAAAAAGAGAAAGTTATTATGTTCAAGTTGTATTTCTATAGTAAAATTCCAGGATAGTCAAATCAACTAGGATCTATGGTTTTGGTTTGGTTTGGTTTAGTTTTAACATTTCCTCATTACCTGTAGTATTAAAATTAAACTTAGAACTTCCACTTCTCAATCTCTATCTTTGTAACATTTGCATGGTTAGTAAGCAAATTTTCTCATGTCAACCATTAGAATGATGGAATAAAACAGAGTTGAAGTGCTCCTCTTATTTTAGGTTTGTTCCTTTCATTTTGCCCACAGGTACCCTAAATCCAGGCATCATACTCCCCAGCGATTTGTGATTTGTGTGTTATCCCAGTTGCAATGTGTAAGGCTAAAATTGGTGGCTAGAGGCCCTGATTATGCCAGCATTGTTTTCTGACCTTTCCCTGCTGGCAGATGATACAGAGAAGGCAATTCTGATACTGCTGGGAATAATCATGTCATCTTGGCACCTATGGATCTGTAAGTCACGACTACATTCCAGAAATCTGACTTGTTGGTGAATTTTCAGATGCTAGAAACTGGTAAAGTGAAGGTAATTTACTCCCTCCTCTCCCCCAGCCCTTTTTTTTGTTCTGCTCTTTTTCCTCTTTGCTCTGAATGGAGGGCTCCTCATATGCGAGTCCTGCTTCCCCACATGAATTGTGATTGCTTGCTTGCAAAGCCTATGGATTTGTAATAAGCCTGTGAAGCTACCTGGGGATACAGGCAGCTTGAGACATCATGCCACCCTTACGCTAATGACACACATCTCTAGATCTTCTTTTTAATCTGACCCAGATGGTGCCTGTGTCCTGGTTTTCTCAGTGCCTGGTCAACAAAAGGACTTGGGTGAGAGCTTGATGACTAGCTGAGATTTAATTTAAATAGGGCAGAAGTGATACTTCTGGGGAAAGCAGACTAGGACCACGATAGAGATTGTCTTTTCCTATTAATAAGAGAGAGAGTATCCTCACTTGAGTAATTTCACAATTCAGAAATCAGCGTTGGTCTCGTTTGTTTCCAGTTTTAATTTAGCATTGGAGTTGTGACAATTTTATTCTGCAGTGAAATTCAAAACCTTACCTTGGCCTCTGGTGCCTCCGACTGGGTCCCTGGAGTGTGGTCTGTGAGTTGACTTGCCCATGAAATCATTTAAAAATATGCAAAGTCCTGATTGCCTTTCACAGTAAACTGGTTTTCTGCTCATAATTGACAATTTTAGGATCTTGGGTATAGATTTGGGTAGAGTAAAGGTATATTTTTCTTCAGTGAAAATTCCTAAAAGTTTTTATTTTTGTTAAAAAAAAAAAAAAAAGAAAAGGTGGTGGTTTTTCTTTATGCAGGTTTTTGGCAATGTTACTGGAAACTGTTGGATCAATAGAGTTGATATGGGACTATGACCACATAGTTAATGTTACAGAAGAGCACCCATCTAATAACAAACTTATGATGCAGCTTTCTTTTGTAGGGGGAGAGATGGAGTGGTTTCTCTTCTGAACTCTTTGGCAGTGTTCCTGTGGCCTCACTAATTTAAGCATTTTCATTTAAGTTTCAGATACTTGAAAAAGTCATGTTTCAAAACCAAGTATACCACTCCTCACAGAATATAATGGAGAAAAGGTAAGTGCCTTTGACTTCAAGAAAATCCCTTTACCTGACTCAGATGTCTAAATTAAGGTCTAATAAACTGCCCTTCTGAGAGGCCTTTGAAGGTACTTAACTCTTTCTTGACAAAAAAGCTTTGAGATCTCAGTAGGATAAGGGCAGCTGGATGGAGTTGGGTTTTGCTTTCTTTGGGTTTTTTATAGACCTTGTCCTTCAGGTATAGTGAGGATACCTGACCTGATGCTGATGGCACATCTTAGAGTTGTCCTGGAGCTGTTCCTCCATGTACTTTAAGGAGTGGTTGACCTCAAAGCTCATGGAGATAAATTTGGCTTGCAGATACTTCATGCCCACAGTGCAGTGCATAGAGCTATGGCTGAAAAGAGGAATCTGCCTTTGGAGGTTTAAAACCAGCCCTTTTGTTATAACTCCTTGCTATAACCTTTGCCTTGAGGTTGTGCAAATCAACTGTAGTCAAGAGATAGCTAAACTAGGTTAGGAGGTGTAGAAATGCAGCATGGATAACCCTTTCTCAGCTGGTTTTTCATGTTTCTCATTAGAGCCACCATGAGGGACAGTCTGCATTTGGAGATACACCTTTTCTTTTGAATGAAATGTATTCCTTTGGAATGCTAAGAAGCACCTGTTCTATTTGGGAGCTATCACAAGAAAAGGTGTGTGGCACCTTATAAACAGAACCAAGAAGAGATAAGAACTGGCTTTGGAATTTTGGTTTTTGTTTGGTTGGTTTTGGGGGTGGCTTTTGTTTTGTTTCTTTGGGATTTTTGGTGGTTTGTCTCTATTATAGAGCTTACTATTTTGTGATTTGTCTCTGCTATGGAGACCAGAGGGGTTTGAGTGCAGTGGAAGAAGGGAGGAATGAGACAACTGCTATAGATTAACTAGGATTTAACCCTGAATCATAGTGGAGGGGTCAGTTGTGTTTACATAAGAAACCACTATGAAGAATGTTTTACACATAGGCAGCTCTTGCCTTAAAGAGCTATCTGTCTGTAAAAGACAGAGTAAAGGACAGAGAGAAGCTTTAGAAATGAGACATTTTGAAATGTTGAGTGACCGTAACTGTGTTCCATACTGGAGATAATTTCCGCTGTTTTCCTTCAGTGGGAATGTGCATGCTACCTTGGGCTG
The DNA here is from genome assembly GCA_013400555.1 of Jacana jacana. Classification (NCBI taxonomy): domain Eukaryota; kingdom Metazoa; phylum Chordata; class Aves; order Charadriiformes; family Jacanidae; genus Jacana; species Jacana jacana. The sequence continues at coordinate 79,622 of VZTM01005294.1, read as the reverse complement.
GTCTGCAAGTCTTGACTTCCATCCTGTTTCTTCACAGGAGAAGCTTTGACAGAAACCAGGCAAGAAGAATATGAAAAAAAATACAGAGCTGCTATTATGGAAGTGTGTTTTATCCAGCATAAACCCAGCCCAGCTGACAGTCCAGAGCTAAGAGTGAAACGTGCAGTAAAACAGCTGGCAATGCACATCAGTGGTGTCCTCCCAGGCTCCCAAACAACGCAGAGCTCTGAGCATAAAGAGGCATAAATCAGTAGCCTTAAGCTATGGAATAAAGGTATAAAGGGACTATAACCAGAGGACTAACGCAACTCGTTGATTGTCTGCAGCAGTTAGCCTCAGGAAGGACTGGGCAGTGAGGTGGCTGAACAGGAGCTGGCTTGACACAATTCCTATAGAGGTGTAAACGTGGCAAAACGCAAGTTTGCTTCATTCATGTAGATGAGACCTGCTAAAAATTCTCTTTGTGCATTCATTTACCTGTGGCAGGCCACATCAGCCTGCAGGGGAAGGGAGAAGTATTTTTGTTTTGTATTCAGTTAATCCCTCTTGCTGAGTCCTGCTACTGAAGAGTTATCTGTATACCTTCAAGCAAAACGGGGATTTAAACATCAAAGTGCTAATTTAAATTCTGGAGGACAGTCAGTACCAAGTCATCAAGCCCTCCAGCATTTGTGCTCATTTCTCCATTGCTCTGGGCCTGATCCTGCACTCTCAGACACCCACAGCAACCGCTGAAGCTGGCTGGAGCTTTGGCCAAGACTGTAGCTCTCTCTCTAGCACAATCAGTCCTTTGCACAAAGGCACTAACCTAAACTGCTGTTCAATCTCTTGACCAGGCCAATCACATGCTGTTTAACTTAAATTAATTTAAAACTTCAAATCTTTGGGGTCCTGTTTGGCTTCTGCAAAGTTTCTTCTCCAGCAGACAGAACAGTCGGTCCTTGTATTTCATGTATATGTTGTGGAAACTGCTGTTGTGGCTGGGAGCCTGGGGAGTGAGAAGGGCTGTGAGACTCTGCAGGCAAGGCAGCAAAGTCAGGTCACGCCGTGAAATCAAGCACATCCTCCAGCCAGGACTTCTCATGCCTGGGCTCACTCTTTAAGCCAAGTCAGAAAAAGTTTTGTGGGTTTTGTCTTTTAGTGTTTCTTTTCTAGTGCTGCAAGTGATGGCAGTTAATGCTTTTAATATTAAAAGTACCTCAATTGTCACAAAGGTGAGAATGAAGACCTCCCAGATAATATCCAAATAGTAACTTTTGGCTTCTGTTCCCCACTGGGGAGGTGAAAACACAGGTCTTTGCTGAGGAGCACTGATTGAATCCTCTGCTGTTGCAAAATTGTCAGACACCTCTTTTGGTTCTGAATGGGTCCTGATGTCTATGAGCATTTTCCTTCCTGATAAGTACTTAGGAAATAATCTGTATGACCATATTCAGCCTCCAAGTCCCACAGCACTTGCTTTTGGCTTTAGTGTGGCAGGTTTTTAAAATCTGTCTCTTGCTGTCTGGCTATATGAGGGAAGCTTCTTAGCCCAAAGAGCCGAAAAATAACATTGAATTGCCAATGCCATAAATAAATTGGTACTTACACTCATCTATAAATCTGTTCGCATTTAAGCATGGGCATTTGTACATAGAAAAATCATTCTATAGGCAGCCATATTAATAGAACCCAATCCTTGAGTGTTTTCATAGGTGTTGGTGAACCACGTGTAGACACAATTGAGCACAGTGACTACTGAAGTTTCAAGTTCACACTTGTAGACATCGTCCCCAGGTGTGGACTGTAGCTCAGGAAGACAGTTAAAACATGCTGAAATCTTAGCTGAGAAGTTATCATACAACTTGCTGTCCAATTGCTAAGGGACTTTTCTTCATCTTAAATGTACTTTGATGTTGAATTTTCTAGCAAAATTGTCTGTTGCTAAGATATTTCTGCTAAAAACCGTATATTGCTCACCTTTCTCAGTGGGGCTGCAAGGAAGAACACTTACCTCTATGAGCATGTACAAGGAGAGCAGGGTAATCCCAAGGTTATATATAATGAGGTGAGCTCTGAGAGAGAAAGGAGGCCTGTCCTTCATGAACTTGTTGCCCAGCCATATGCAGAGTAGGTATGTTCCAGTAAGGAAAAAGGTGGGAAGGTAAGAGTCCAAAAGGAACCATCCTCTAACCCTGGCATCTGAAAAGAAACACATGCAGCAGGCAATTAAGAAGGATGTAGCGAAGTGTTGCTAAAATAAGGCAGATCCCAACATGAAAAAAAAGTCTGCTAAAAGCATGAGAGGGAATCTGCCAGGCTTTGTTTGCTTTTACCTCCCCAAAACTGTGTGCCTACTCAAAGAATGTGTACTGAAAGCTGCATGAAATTCCCTAATAACTTCAGGTAACTTAAACCTTCTCATTTTAACAGGAAAGAGAAAACAAAAAGAAGAAAATATTTCCAAATGCTTTTAAAACTGTAATGTTTTAACTTAATATTTAATTAAATCATATCTTAAGCTGCTCAATGGACACTATGCAGAATGTATTTACTACGAAGTATGCATGTCAAGTTGCCAGTTCATCTAATATTTTCATTCTGCACTTGCCATATAAGGATGAAGGTATATAACATTTGCCAGAAAACACTTATACGAGGGGAGGATTTTTCATTAAATATGAAAAACAAATGGCAAATGTTTACTTTGATGGTTAGCAAAGAGATTTGGCAAGCAAGGGCTTGCTTTCTCACAGTTTCTGTTGCGTTTGCCCGGTCCTGAAATGAAATATTAAGGTCAAATCCTGCTTGCCTTATTCACACAAGTAATCCTGTTGGAAGTAATCAGATAGCTCAGTGTACATGAGCAAAGCCTAATCCTTTATGCCAATCTGGAGGCATTGCTTCATTGTCCTATGAGCAACTGCATATCATGGGTGAAAGAAGGGTGTTTTGCTTGTTGTTGTTTGGCTTGGTTTGATTATTTTTTTGTTTTTTGTTTCCAAAGATGGAGCAAAATGTAGAGTTAATTTTCCCCAGCAATAATCTTCAGACATTTATCTGTGAAAAGAACAAGGAGCATCGTGGCTGGCTTTTCAAAAAGGTTACTTTAAATCTGTCATGATTTATGGAGTAAGTGAAGAAATAAGTCAGTGAGAAGCTATTGTGCAGGTCACAGTAGTTCTTTCAGCTTTTGGAAACCATTTTAAATTACTTAATTTATTTTTTACAAAGACCAAGATTATGATAAAAATTGAAAAAGAAGACAAGGTATTCACAATGCACCAAAAAGTGTTTTACTGGTTTTCTGCATGTGTTCAGTTTCGAAAGGGCCTGGCAATGGATCATGTACAAACCAAATGTGCCCGATCATTTAACAAACTGTTGCTGATTTACAATTTTGCTGTACTGTATCCTTCACAACTATTCTTTCCTCAAATATATGTATGCATGTATACAAAAGTGAGGTTTTAAGTGAGTTATAGTAATCTGCTTATGAACAGGGCTATGAACATCAGTCTTCTTTCTCATTACAGTTTCCCTCCACTTTCCACCTTGCTTTCATCGTAGTGGCTGTAGCAGTCGGTGTTGGATTTGGGCTCTGTATAGCTCTTTTTTTGGCAAAGACTTCCAATCAAACATAAGGTACCCTGGAAATCTAGTGCTGTCCTGGTTTTGATTGTCCCTTCTGGACTCACAAAAGTTTCTAGAAGAGGTGTGGGATTAAAGCAGTTGTGCCAGCACAACCATCTATGACAAAGCACCAGCCTTTCTTTAGGGTGCCCTTGTACTATTGTGGATTACCAAGGTGGAACAGCTGTTTTTTGTCTCCAGATCTCAATGTTTGTTTAAGATCATCTTTGTGAGATGTTTGTTAAGATCATCTCCGTGTGAGAGTAAAACACTTCCAACTGCCCTCACAAAGTTCATGAGCCTTGTGTGAAGCTCTGGAATAGATGTTTTGGCAGGATTCTGCTCCCATGTGGACCTCAAACAGGTTATCCTTGCGTATTTCCTCTAAACAGGACACAGGAGTCATAGGGCAGGTAAACGATGTGCATGTGTTACTGTAGTGTAGGTTTTCGGAACATAAGGATTTAATTGATATTCTAAATGAAGAGATAGAAAGTAGTCATGCCAGTAAGGCTGCTATCTAGAGAGGATCTCACCATCCAAGGATTGTAACACTTGGTGCATAAAGGTTACTTGTATCTGCCCAGTGGCATCACTAGATAACAAAACAGCATGTTTGCTCAAAGAGGAAAAGTTATTCAAAGCAATGAGAATACAAATTAAACAGCATTAAATGCTGCCCTAGTATGTCCTCAGAAAATTTTCACAAGCATGTGGTGTGATCCATACAAAAGCAGAACTCATGTACTTGTTCAGGTCAGCACATCAAGTATTTTTAAGATCTATACTATTTCCATTTCAAGAGAAATTACTCAAATATGTACTCTTACTGTTTATTTTCCACCCTGACCTGGGTACCTTGAAGAGTAAGACAGTTATTGGCAGAAAGTGGTTTATAAGCGGCAGCCAAGGAATGTGACTATTTTGTTTCCACTTATGCTAATCCCTGAATGACAAGAAGAGAGAGAGGATTTTATGTGGCAGGAAGGGAATGGAAAGGAAATGTATTTCAAAAGAAGTTATTGGAAGAAAGAGAGATCAAAAGTATTTCTGTTGACTGATGGTTTGATCTATGTGTTCAAGTACTATAAAAATGCGCTGTCAATAGGAGAAAGAATTACTTTTACAGTGTTGAACCCACCAAGCATCTGAATTTGAGACCAGGACAGCGAATAAAGCCACAGTGTGAAAGCATTGGACCACAGCAGGGGAAGGAGCAGGCACCCACAAGCTCTGGTCACTCTGAATAAGCTCATTCACAGTCACTGGCCACGATGTGCCAAACCCGTGGGGTGAAATCTTGGCTCCTTTGAAATGAGTGGCAGGCCTCCCAGGCTTTTTAAACGTATCAGGCTTTTATCAGTGAGGTTTATTAACATTTTGATTCAGGTTTCTGTATAGCTTTGGCCAGTTGGTGTCTGAGTAGATTCCATACAGACCTTGTTCAGGTGCACAGGGTAGATGAGTTTGCACTAATGCCTCGCTACTGTTCACACTCAATTGAGAAGAGGAGGAGTGCGCACTACTATTTCATAATTTTATTAAAATACATCTATTCTTGACCACCTCTGTTTCTTACAGATGACCAAGCAACTGATTAACTATATTTAGCTCCTCCATTTCAATATTCCTTAATTTTGCATAACACCAAACAATACTCTACAGATGAAGGCAACCCTGGAAAAATGCTCTCTTACAGAACCATGTAGCTATTTAATTGTTTCTCATTTTGCCTTGACCCTAGGTAATCTCCTGTGCAGAATAAGACACCAAACTGTAAGACCACTTCTTATTAAGAGATGCAACTGATGGGCATGTATATGGCTTCTGTTCCCTGATATGATTTGATCTCCGAGTTCAAAAGCAAACACTGAGGTAAATTTGTGTACAAAGCCCAGCTGACACCAGTGAACAAAGGCAAAAAATATGCCTATAGATAAATCAGATCTTTGATGGTACACCCCTTAGTCTAGTAGTGCAGTACTGCAGCTTGTGTTAACCTGGTACTACCACTGTGAGCAGAGATTGCCTCTGGGAACCAGCGTGTGGCTTTCTCTCTCTTCTCGTGCCCTCAGTCACATCTAATAATGATGACTAAACTGTGTAGAGATACCAATGTTTCAGGAGCCACTTCATAAAATAAAAATAATCAATATGGGCTTGATTTTTTTTGTTTTTTGTTTTTTAAAAGTTTGGAGCCCTGTTATCTGTCCTTTTAAGACATCTTGCTGCTAAATGAAGTGTGCACTGTAGATGAAGATTGGAGAGAAAGAAGGAGAACAGTTTGTTGGTTTTAGACATTTGTGGAAGCTCTTAAGAATTCATTAGTTTTCATTTGTGGCATCATTCTATCCAATTACAAACCATTTGCAGTTTATTTTGAGTTACTTCCAATGTGTTTATACATATAAATACCTATGTTAATCACAAAATGTATGATACTGTGTCATTTATACCACCAGTTAAAGATTATAGTGAAGAGGCACAGGCAAACAAATGCTGTCTTCAGCATTGAGGTCTGGAGAGGGATCATGATGTACTTGGCAAGTAATACAAATAATACTTGTTTAACTGAAGTGCTTTCTAAAAGCCCAAAGAGATCTGTGTGGTATTCCGCACTGGATTAACTACAGTTTGTTCCTTTAAACAATTTGTTCTGCACCAATGAGGAAAGAGGGATCATGTCTGGTTGGGGGGGGGGGAAGGTAGTATTTTTATGAGCATTGTAGAAGACATAATAAAACTTATTCTGTTTTTATCACTTCTGCTGCAGTTCCCAAGCTGTTCAGTGGTTTTTCACCAGAAAACTGTTTCAGGTTTGCATCTACTGCAGAGATGTTGGAAAAGATTTTGTATGCAGACAGCTAAGAAAAATTAGTTTTGTTTTAAGAATGCTACAGTTTTCTTTCCCTTTGCCATTATCAAGCCAGAACAGTTTCTGGGACCTGGAGGATGTTATTGCAACAAAATGCAAATACATAGTCCATCCACATAGGGAAACAGTTCTGGATTTAACCATGGGGAAAAATTTACAAGGCTATTCCTGAAGTTGGACATTGAAGCCCAGCCCTACCAGCAGCAAGGTGGCCTTACAGGGACCTTCTCTGAAGACACTCTGCTGTCTAAGCTCCTGTCTTACCCCTTTCCTCTAGTTGCTTGGTTCTCTTAGCCCTGATTTTGATGCTTTGCCCTCTCCTTGCCATAGCCTTTCTCTTTCTGCACTACTTCAGGTTGGGGCTTTGGGTTTTTTTGACTGTTACTTTTTTCAGACCTAACAAGGCATGAGGCATCTCCAATCGACAGTTATTAAAGTCATTCAAACTGTTTTAGAAAGCAAAAATAGGAAGTAGAGAGGTGCATCTGTTCTCCTGCACCAACAACTGGTTTACTGAAATTCTGGACGTGATCCTGCAGGGTGCTAAAAGCCCTTTCTTGCTTTTGCTCTGCGCATCCTTCTGAATAAGACTATTCGATATGTAGCTGGAACAAAAAAAACACACTACTGTATTGTGAATAAGAATCAGTCCCAAAACATATCTTCCACTTTCAGAAAAATCCAGGCTTTCAATTTTTTTAATCTACATTCAAATATAAAACTGAAATCCTCTGGTGTTCTCAGAAACAAAGGATTCTCAATTCTATTGACATTTTTAAGTTAAAAAAAAAAATATCAGTTGTGTTTCTTCTTTCACCTTCAATATAATCTGATTAGTTTTAATTTGTGTTACAGATTAATATTATGTCAAGCAGTCAAAACAAGAATTTAGGGGCTCCCTATAAATGCAATTCACTGACAGATTTCCTATGTAATGGTGTGTTCCTGCAAATACTGTGATTCTGCCTGTCCACATCTTTCAATCAGGAATTATTCAGATAGAAGATTTTGACTGTTTCTATGTATTAGAATATTTTTGAATGGTAATCTGGGTAGGTATTATTCCCTAAAAGGGCTAGAGGTGGAGCATCTTACCTCGAGGTCCAAACATATAGTCCACAAATGCATTTACTTCCTGGTCAAAAGCCTTCAGGTGCTCCTAAAAAATACAAAAAGGATGTGTGACAAAGACATTCTCTTATGGGTCATATGGATAATACAATTAATAAACCCTCAACAAACTGGCAAATAGCATGTAATCCTCAAGTATTTCCAAAGTATGCAATAGCATGTCTACAGAAAAAACCCAAACCTCTTTAAAAACTGATTTAGGGCAGATCGTGGCCTAGATACCAACAGAGGCCTTCTTATTGGAAACTGCCCAAACCAGAACACTTTAGGAAGGGAAATTAAGGTTTTACAAATTAAAAAATATTGCAGCAAACCCATCTGTGATGGATCTCCTTTTCTCTTTATTAAAGATTTTTTTTCTTTGTTTTCATTATGTTTCTTCAACCGATTATTTTTTTTGAGAGGAGCTAGTAATTCATTTGGTAAGCTTCACAAGGCTGTCTGGTTGCAACCAGCCTAGTGACAGAACTTCAACTGAGTATCTTGATTTACTCTTAAAGAAGGAAACCTTTGGGATAAGTCAACTGAGATTTCTCTAAATCAGGCACTGAGTTCCTAAAGGAAGTCCATAGGAGAACCCAGACTCCCAGTAATGAACTTCAAGCCATGTAGAGAGGGAAGAAGAGGCAGCAGGAAGAGGAGGGCTACTTTGCAGTGACATTGTGTTTTGAGGTCTAAGTCAATGAAGCTGCTAAACTGGCAAGTTTGTGTCTGTGATTGAGTTGGGAGCTAAGCCAGGATCAACACAGTCCTTTCTTCAGTTGAATGTGGTGGCCTCTCCAAAATACTTTCCAGATGCCAGTTCTGGGCAGTGGCTTCCTGCATGCCAGTGCCTGAACAACTCTTTGCCACAAGCCTGAGGTCAGCTGGGTTCTTCCCCTGCTCCTTCCAACAATGCCCTACTGTGCTTGATGAATTAATTTCAGCACTGAGCTAATGCAGCCAAGCTGAAGAGAAAGACACTGAGTAATGCAGAGCATCTCCACAGGGTGAGAGCTGCCAAAGGCTGTGTGCACCTTTGAATGCCAGGTATCTCCATGTCAGCCTGGGCTGCAGTCACCATTAGCAGATCTGCCTTGTGAAGAACCACATTTGCACACTGGAAGATCTATACTTGGCTTGTGCATTCCCCTGCTGAGGTTGGGTTGTGGTCTGGGCAGGGAGATGCACCTGGCAGTTCCAAGCCCCTTGTGCTTCTTCTCCTCTTATGTTTTGGTCCTCAAGATGCTCAGTGTGGACATATTGTGTGTGACTATGTGGCAGCCACAGGTTTTGCAGCATCCCAGGCTTTAAAGCTTTGTCTTTGCAAGAGTCTGCTTTGTTCACTTTACCTTAAAGAAAAACCCAACAAACCCCTCAAAACTAAACGCATATATATATTTTTAAACAGAAAAGTATATGACTTGCTCTGAAAAAGGAAAGAACAAAACCTATGATTTATGATATCAAAAAAATTCTCATACTTCATAGCATTGAGGAAACTAAAATAGGTTTTAGGAAAGGGTCCTGGCTCCTGCCCCTGGAGTAAGGCATTTTCTCAATTTCAATCAATTTTCTCAGCATCCTAAGGATGGTTTCTGCCAGAGGAGGCGGCTCTGTTTCTGGATGAGGGACCTCTGCAAAAGATTTGCTTCCGCTTCTACATCCATGAGCTATGCATTTTTTCTGCTATTAGTTCACAAGGAAGGTATTGCCATTTGGGGAATGTCACGGTGCTGTGTGTCTGTAATGAGCCCACCTGCTGCTTTAATACAAAGCAGAGCTACTCCTGTGCTTGATGGTTTTGTGGTTAAATCTAACAAACTGCTTCAGAAAAAGTCATGTTAATGGATTCAAGTGACTTGTAGGATTGAGAATGCAAAGCTACTTGCTCTTATGCTTACATTACATAAACAAATCTTACATGTCAAGAACAAAATAATAAACCATATATATTCCTTTTATATTAAAATACTGTAGACAAATCTAGTCTCATCTGTATTGAAATGGAAATTAGGGACTGAATTCTTGTAACAGATGGAGGAATTAGAATTGGAATAACTATTAAGGAGATAGAGAAGAATGAAGACTTAAATGATTCTCTGATTCCATTATATTTTTTTAGGTTGGAAAAGATCTTTAAGATCATTAAGCCCAATTGTAAACCGCTAAGCCATGTCCTGAAGTGTTATGTCTACCCATCTTTTAAACACCACCAGGGATGGTAACTCAACCACTTCCCTGGGCAGCCTGTTTCAATGCTTAATAACTCTTTCTGTGAAGAAGTTTTATCTAATATCCACTCTAAATCTCCCCTGGTACAATTTAAGCTGTTTCCTCTTGTTCTATTGCCTGCTACCTGGGAGAAGAGACCAACACCCATCTCGCTACAACCTCCTTTCAAGTAGCTCTAGAGAGTAATAAGGTTTCCCCTGAGCCTCCTTTTCTCCAGGCTGAACAACCCCAGTTCCCTCAGCTGCTCCTTAAGACTTCTGCTCTATATCTCTCACCAGCTTTGTTGCTCTTCTTTGGATATGGTCTAGCACGTGAATGTCTGTCTTGTAGTGAGAGGCACAAAACTGAACGCAGTACTCAAGCTAGGGCCTTACCAGTGGTGAGTACAGGGGGACAACCTCTTCCCTACTCCTGCTGGCCACGCTACTTCTGATACAGGCCAGGATACTATAGACCTTCTTGGCCACCTGGGCACACTGCTGGCTCATGTTCAGCCAGCAGCCGACCAGCACCCCCAGGTCCTTTTCTGCCAGGCAGCTCTCCAGCTACTCTTCCCCAAGCCTGTAGCGATGCATGGGGTTGTTGTGAGCCAAGTGCAGGACCTGGCACTTGGCATTATTGAACCTCATCCCATTGGCTTTGGCTCATTGATCCAGCCTGTCCAGATCCCTCTGCAGGGACTTCCTATCCTCAGGTAGATCAGCATTCCTGCCCAACTTGATGTTGTCTGCAAAATATAGCAAGACTGCTTTTTGCATAGGTTAACGTTTTCACTGTTCTAACTTGTGACGGTTGACCTCTTACACCTGGCTGGGATGAGCAGACGACCCTGAGTAGATGACCCAGTCTAAACTTAAATCTACCTCTTTATGAATGTGTTTAAGTGAAACAGTAGGGACTTGTACAGCTGCCAGCCCTGCTCCAGTCTGTCTTAATTAGCCCTGGACCAATTCAGTTCCTAGTTTCCTATCACTGGTAATTTGAGAATAGAATTTTTATTAGGATGAGCAGCAAAGAAACAAATATGGTTCTTAAGAAAGTCCCAGCACTTGTCTCGGTTTTAGCTTTTTTACAGCTTATCTAATTCTACAAGGACAAAGATAGAGATTTACAAGATATAGATCCACAAAGTTGTTAAAGAAAATATTTTTGTTCATGTTCCTAATACTTGTACTAATGGTTTGGAAAAAAACAATAATCTTACTTTTAAAAAGGTAGCGTTAACATGGCTACAAGAGACGATGCTGGTTTTCTGGGTTTTGGAGCATGTCCTTAATAGTGCCTCTGGGCAGATTAGATGCAAATGTCTTGCTCAGCGTGATCAGTTGTGTTTATAAAGAACAGCAAATAAAATCAGCCTGAACAAAACCACACATTCAGGCAACTCACTCCTCTCTGAAAAACTGCTGCCTTTATCAATGAAGGCATTTGAGTTAGAAGGCTAAAGATTAACGCATATCTCATGGTTTTCCTTCTGTTGTCCAGGACATTGCTCTGGGCATTGGCAATGCAAGCAGTTTGGCAGGATTTCAGACAGATTTGTGGAAGCTCTATTTACCTACACCTATGCAAAAGACATTAGGTTATCTGAGGAAATCAAATCACCCAAATGGAAAGATCTGGAGGGAGCATAAAGCCAATGATAATAAAGCAACATTAAGATCCCTAATGTGTTTTAATATTTTTGCAACAGAAGTGGAAAGAAGTGAATTAGTAGCAAAATGTGCATACGTGAATTACTGTTTTCATGCTGATTGCACTTAAACACTATTTCAAAATTAGTGGGTATAGAAAAAAACTTCTCATCCTGTACTTACATGTCTTTGTTAGTATTGGTCTTTGCTGACAGACCAGTCTACTGTTTTCCTAATAGCTTAGGAAAAGCTATGCAAAAATTATGTATGTGCTGTCCAAACAGTACAGGTATCAAAATACCTTTGATTTGTCAAAATACCCATAATCTTTAGGCATTATCTACTGCCCACTGAAAACACTGCCTTAAGTGATTTAAATTTCTCTTTGTAGAGCTATAAAAGCAGCCTACTGGAATAAGCGTGAGAAAACTCCTTTCTTTCCCAGCAGCAAGTGGATGGACATGTGCCTGTCAGCTATTGTTCCCAGTGACAATCTTCAAAAATCTCCCAGCCTTAGAAAACTAGTACCACGGTCTAGAAACAAGGAGCTTATAACCGAAGTAACTTGTTTGATCCTTTGGAAACAGGAACAACCACCAACAGGCTAGAGAGCCCACCAAAAGTCCTAGGTCCTAGTGGCTGCAGTCACAAACCCTTCAGTAGGAGAATTCGCCCACGTGAACAGGGTATTTGTGATCTACGTTAGTCTGAGGATGGATATTCTGAAATTAAAGGCTTCTTGAAGTTCAGAGATTGCAATACCAGGCTTTTCTGAGCTAGGATAGGAATTCATATTCAAAGTGCTCTTCATGTGCATAGAGTGCTGTTACAGACAATAACTGTAATTAAAAGACAAATGAAAGACATTTACTAAACATAGGCATACCCTATGAGGTAAGTTTGTGAGACTTTTTATTTGACTATGCAGATTCTAAAGGGCTTTCTTGAAATAAACTTCCTACAGAGGAGTAAACTGCATTTAATCTCACTTATGCTACCTGGAAATCTCTTGTATTATTTTCTATGTTTTGTGTTTTATATCTGTAGGGGAAATACACGTTTAACAATTCATAAAGCAAGTGGAAGAGAAAGGTGAAGCTGAAAGTGGAAAGGTGAGCCAAAGATGGTTATGTATTTTGTCATTAGAATAAGGGGGATATACAATCAAATTGGGAAACAGAACATCCAGAAGTTGATAATAAACTGTTGCTTTATGGAATTCATAATTAATATATGGAACTCACTGATAGATAAACTCACTGAGAGTAGGAATAAGCTCATGAGAGAAACAGACAACTAGGTTGGGGGATGAGACTGCTGTGAAGTCCCATAAATGCATAGGGAGGGTAGGGAAAAGGTTAGTTAGAAGGGACATTATCTCAGATCTTCTTTCTTAGCATTTCAGGTTAATCGTTTCAAGAAACAGAAACCGGACACCTTATTTGCTATGGTAATTTCTGTCCCCCATGTTCTGGAATGTTCTTTCAACTCTGATGGCTGACCAAGATTCAGGGATAGCTACGTTGCAAATCCTCAATCAGCAGAGCTACACGGCCAGAGCTCCCAGTAGAAGTGCAGCCCTCTAACTGTGGTAAGCTGACCTGGCTAAAGGGCTCTTTTGCCAATATCAGATGTGTCCACGTGGGATGTTTTTGCTAGCATAGCAATCTCATGGCTTGTTTCCTTTCTAACAAGAGGGACTGCAAAGCTGGCATGCTTTTGTAACTGGATCTGTGCTCAGGAGACACATAATTTGGTATGACAGAAGTGACTGGAACTAAGCAGTACTGCAGCAAGGGAAGCTCATCTGGTGGCTTGCATCCAGTGAGATGCTCATATAATCCATGAGCAATGCTTGGTAATGCTCCTGTTCTGCAGAAGATAACCAAGAATAGCTAATAGAAAGAACACTTGATGGCTCCATTTAAAGATACACTTACTGTGAGTTCCAAGAAAAGAGACATCTGTATCTCTGTTTTGGAAATGCAAGTTGTACAATACATTTTAATTTTATGCAAAAATCTCTGTTTATAAAACACAGTATATTGGAGGAAAAGCAAAGGAAGGCTGTTCTAGCTTTAGCACAGAAAATAAAAGTTGAATGGCCTTTCTCTTCATATTTCCTTTCTTCTAAAAGCTTTCACAGTAAACTTTAAGCACTCCATGAGAGAAAGGCATAGATATTCTGGTCAGTAAATTATTTAAAACACTTCAAGAAGAGCTTTGAAGGTAATGAAGAATAGCACTGCTTATACTTGAGAAACACATAGTGTTTCTAAAACTTTTCATCTGGCCTGGAAACAATTTATTTAAGTTTCAATATTTTTCAACCAGATTACATTTTATTCCTATTATTTGTCATACTATCCAATATATACTCCACTCTACCCTGAAGCTTGCATGCATATGTGCAAACATTTGGATGTCTTCCAGCTGATATTACCAAATACAGCAATTTTTGTGGAAAAAAAGGGCAATATCTTTACAGCTGAGGGTTAATTTTGCACATATTTGGGAATTACTGGCTGTAGGTTGGCGTGCTGCACAAAGCTGGTAGCTCACAGGCCTGCCTGTTATCTGATAGAGTGAGTCAGTGGGGGAGCTGATTCATCAAATAGACTGGTTTTCTCTAGAGGGGATTGAGAACAGCTGTTTGAACAGTGATTACAGCTGGAAGTGCTGAACACCTTCGCCTGGGCTGATTTTGTCACTGCAGAGAAAACTGAGTTGATGATGGTCTTACTGAAGGTGAAAAGATAAGGGTAGGTAGCTGCAAGGGAGGGGGAGGTGCCCAAATTTTGCCTCCGTAGCTGCTCAGGTTACGCTGCTTGCAAGAAAATACTACAGTTTTGGTGGCTTCCTCGATAAGAAAACCAGATAGTGATTTGTGATTAAAAAAATTGAATGGAAGAATGTAAGGTTTGGTGAGCATGCAAAGACATAACAGAGTGTAGCTGGAGGTTTTATTCCCAGTGGTTACTGAAACTGTGCTCTTGTGATTCTGAAGGGAGGGCACTTGTGTCTAAAGGTTCTTTATTTATAACACTTTATTGCTGTTCAGAGAAATTCACCCCTTGGTTTAGCGACGCCTGCAGGAAAAGGGTAGGCTGCCAGCAGTACCTGCTCTGAGCCTGAAGCAGAACACTTGTCTTGCCCAGGAGCATGCTAGAAGATGCCACTTCCACAGGCAAACTGAATTTCTTCAATGTCATCTTGATTTTTGGTTCTGTATTCTCTCTACTTAAGTATACCTTGCAAGGAAAAGTTAAATCTTCCAAGGAGCCTGGGGTATAGCATAGTGGTGCTCTGATGAGCTCAGTGGTCCCAGGTGAGAAGTCCAAGCTCCCCATACAAGGCACAAGAGCTGGGTAACAGGCTCCTCATGCTGTGCAGACAGATAGGCTTGGAGACCATACAGGAGCTCCCTTTTTGGAGAGCCTTTCTAAGCCTCTTGCTGACAGGCAGTGACTGTTTCTGGAGCTGAGTACTTACACAAGTCTTTGCCCTTGACAGTACAGCCAAAATAAGAAAGTGGTACCTGTGTACAGGCAGCAGCCAGTGTGCCGGGTGCTCCTGTGATACAGGTGTTTGCACCTGCACCCTGCTGTTCTGTTGGTGGGCTTTTGGCTTACATCTTCCCTCTGCTCTGTGCCTTAGACCAGACTAGTTAACTCTGCAATTTATTTTTCTTCATTTCTTCTACTGTAGCTCTTTTCTCCATAAGAAATACTTCTGAATCATTTTCCTTCATTATTTCATGTAATCTCACGATCATACTCCATATTAAAATAGTCTCTGCCTGACAGATTTGGTTGCAACAATTCAGCAGAAATCTTTCCTCTTGATAATATTGCTCTGTTCTTTGGGAAGTTAGAAACCAGTCTTTGGGCTTTGGGCTAATATGCACCTAAAGAAACTTTCCCAGTGGTCTCTATGTATCTCTGGTGAATTATGCTACCTTTATGTAACTCCACTCATGTCGATGGTACTTTTTGTGTGTGTCTTTCCCCCCAGCCAAGACTGGAATATTAAAGCAATAGGAACTGTGGCCCAGAAAAAATCTTTCCTCATTGCCCAGGGTGGAGAAACAGTAGAGTCTCAAACCAACAGCTCCCATGGGAAGATCTAGAGACTTCCATAGAGTGTCAGATCTAGAGGCTTCCATAGAGTGAGGCCAGAAGAGACTTAGCACAGGCCTGCCCTGAGTTAATTGCCATTTCTGCTAAAGCAGCTAGTAGCAGAAAACCAACCCCCACTCTTTGGTATCTGTTCCCGTGCTATCTTTAGAATTATCCTCAGTGTTTTATTGAAAATTTCTTTCATTCAGGTAAGACTTTGTATTGAGATAGCAGAGGGAAGCAGTTGACTTTGTGGCTTGAAGGCTGAGAAACTTCCCTGTCCTCCTCTGTGGAGTGTGAGTTTGGGTGGCCTACATAAGAAATGGAGGACACAGCTCTCTTAACACCCCCATGCTTAGGCTTCTTATGTCTCTCAAGGTATTATTCACAGAGAGCATTAGCAGAAACTGTGGCCTACTAAAGGCAGAGCCGTTGCTGTCCCCGCCCCTGCCCCATGGCACTCGTAGCTCCTGACAATGAAGAAGCAGAGCCCTTTAGTGAGCTTGCTCATTTTTCCCCAAAACATCAGGCTCCTATTTTTCATGTTGATTGAAATGGGTGCCTGATGCAATGTGCTGTTAGTAGCAGCCCACTTCTGTCACTGAGTGTAACACAAATGGAACCATCCATCAGGATCAGATGAGGGTGCTAGGAGTGGAAGAGGGCTTAGTGACAGGAGAAGCAACATATTTCACCATCTCCTTTCCTCATTTTGGCCCCTTTTCCAGCCATGCTTAAGTCAGTCATAGTGGAAAAATAGACAGGCAGAGCTGTGCAGCTACAGCATTCCCTCTGACAAGGAGTTTGAAATCCAGCAACAATCACAAGCTCCAGTTTAATGTGCTGGATGCTAATAGAAAGCTAGCAGCACACATCAGACAAGTTGATGGCCACATTTGTCTCATGTTCAACACCTTCAATTTCTGTGCCAAGACCTGTTATTGCTGATGGCTCCGACTGAAGCTGCCCATTCTGGGAATTGCCTCTGATGCAGCAGGAAGGAAAACACCTCTTGGGCCTGTAGTGGTTGGTCCTGGAGTGGAAGAGGGCAAGCACCTACTTCAGGTTTCTGAGCTCCAGGCAAGGTTTCAGCTGGTCACTTCAGCATAGAGGACCAACATAGGGAAACCAACTATGCTTGATCTTTCACACAACACACCTGTGCTCCATCCTCAGTTGTAACCACTGTGCAGGCACACACCCTGCGTTAGCTGTAATTGATGGTTGAGGGCTGGTGTGCTTCTGTAGGAAATGGGAATTTGAGCTGTTTTCACTGAGGAGTCAACTCCATGCTTTTCACTTCTAGAGATATGGCACTAATATTAAGGCTCCTTCTGCTTTGGGATTTTTATTTTTGTTAAACAAGAGGTCTCTTTTAATTTGGTTTTGTAGTTCTGCTCAGTGCTATGCACACTCATACCACATCTGGGAATAAGGACCTCGGTGGAGGAATATCTGCTTTATGGCTTATGTCAGGACTCAAGTCAGGCTGAAGCACCATCAACCCCAAAGGTGAGTAAGCCCTAAGAGGGAAAACAATTTTCATGAAAACACTGTATGTGAGCTATTTCAGACATCAGTCTTTGTTTCTGGACTATGCAACCTGCTAGGAGTCATAGAAACTATTCATTTTTCTCATAAAGTCTTATTTTACTAGCCACATTACTATGTAATCATATACATAATTTTGAAATAAATTGCTTTTGCAAAGTTAATCAGCTGTTTTGGAGGTGCTTGGGTTTTGTTATTTGTGGTTTTTTTAGTACAAGGAAAAGAAATTTGGATGGTTTCTGCACTACAATTACATGGGTTAGAATGAAAGTGATTTAAGAACTCATTAGCATTTACTTGGTTTTCCAAAATCTATTCAGAATTTAAGTACTTGAAAGGATTCAGCCTATTACACATTTTTAATTGTTTTATCTTTTAAAAGGCTGAGTCTCCAGGACGAAAAATTCCCTTTCTGAAATCACTGCTTGCACAACTTCCTTTCTACTATTTCCAAACATTTTTTTTCTCTCTTCTTTGCAATCATATTAACTAATCACTAAAATAATACACAGCAATTGCCACATTCAAAATAGAACTCATCTGGCCTTAAAAGAAGAGTGGGAAGAAAGGGTGGCTGCTGTGGCCCAGTTTGCAGTATGTGTCAGTCATGTACACTCCCAAGAACAGTATCTTTATAATTCATCCCCTTGCTTGTTATCAGAATTTCAAAATGAAACTGTCACCAAGGCAGATCCATGTGATCCTTTTAAAAGTAATCCTGCTCAATTCTACCTACTCCACAGGGGAACATCAGCTTAATTTGTAATTAAAGAAGATTTCTCTAGGGAGACCATAGATATAGTCTGTCAGTACTCAACAAAATGGTAGCAATTATTGACCTAATTTATCCTTTGCTCTGACAATCAGATTTAAAATGACAGTATGACCTGGGACAGAGCATAATTCCTGTCAGTGACACTGTGGCAAGAGCATATGACTGCAAGGAAATAAGCAAAAAGGAAATGAGTCAAAAGTGAAAGGGTAGATAAAAATTCTGCCTCCTCCTATTAGCCTGAGTGAATAAATCACTTCCTCAGGCAAAGCAGTGGCCCTCAGGAACTGGTCCTGACTTGACCAGGAAGATCCTTAAGTTGCAAGCAAAGAACCCTGATCAGTTTTTTACAGAGGTTAATTCTGTTACAGTTGCTTCCTTAATGGTCTGGTCAGCGCTTTTGTTGACTTTACAAGAGGTTACAAAGAAAGATCAGTATCAGAATTAATTTTACATCAGTAATACGAAAGCCTGCACAGCTTAACATACCTGCTTCCAAGCAACTAGATGTGGTGAAGGATGCCTAACCAAACTACGTAACGAAGCAGCAGAGTATCACTCCTCCTTATACAAGGGCAAGAGAGCCAGCTGCACTTGGAGCAGCTTGGGAAAATAATTCTACTAGAGTGAGAGAGAGCAACTCCCATGTTAAAACTTTGAATTCACCAGATGATTTGCTTTTGGAACAGAATATTCCCCAAAGATGTGTCTGGTATACAGCATCTGCCAAACACATGCCATGTATGCAGTTACGCTGTCTTTGCAGCAAAAAGCTTGCATCCTAAAATTAGATCCATGCCATGAATAAAAAAAAGGTGGGGAGAAGGGAGTAAATGAAACATTAGGGGAGAATTAAAGCATTGAGTTTTCTCCATGTGCCATGCCATGAGAGTTTTATTTGCCTGCTATTTGCAGACAGATTTTGTTGCTGCTGAGAAGCTGATTTTGTAAGTTTAGTATACTGCATGCAGGGCTTTATTTTGTACTTGGCGTACATCTTTGGTCATTTTTCTGGAGAAAGCAATAGAGACAGACAACATATCCTTTCTAGTACTGTGAAAAATCTCTTAATTTTCTACTGTAACAAGCTTCAAGGTCTAAGATGAATAGAAGGCCCTAAGCCTCTGCACAGGATCTCATAGCTTGTT
The DNA here is from genome assembly GCA_013400555.1 of Jacana jacana. NCBI lineage: Eukaryota > Metazoa > Chordata > Aves > Charadriiformes > Jacanidae > Jacana > Jacana jacana. The sequence goes on along the minus strand of VZTM01005294.1, from coordinate 60,567 downwards.
GGACAATGAACCTTTAAAAAACCCAACAGCCAACCCCAAAAGCAAGAGCTCTGGTTTTCCCACAATCCTGGCAGTGCAGCGAGACAAAGGGCACTCTGTGCCCAAGAAGTAGGTTTCTTGGTTGCTGTCCCAGATGTCTGCAGTGTAACACTATGTCCCCACGCCGGGGATTAATGTACAAGGGACTGCCTGCCCCTCCCGTTGCAGGCAGAGGGGATCAAAAAGGATTTTCTAAAATGTGTTCCCTGACCGGGGCTCTCCTGAAGTGAATGGTTTTCCCTGAGTTTCTTAAACAGCTGCAGGCACTCGCTTACCAGGAGAGGGACAAGACAGGAGTGTTTAAAGATGTGCATGGGTAGTGCTTCTAGTTCCTCTGGGCAGACACAAAAGTAGAGCTGTGGGGTTCTTGCTTTAAAATACAATAAATCAAATTAAAGTAAAATATAAAAATGTCTAAAAGAAAACAAAGACTTAGAATTTTTTCTTTCTGTCTTATACTCTTTGACAGACAATTGCTGGCAGCCCTTCAGAAAGCTGTAAGTCAGGAACTCAACTTGTAAAATATTAACTAATGAATTGCTTAATTAAGACTTTTTCCTGCAACACTAATTCCCTTTACAGACACACTTCTAAGGACAACGGCAGTAGAAGGTTGAATGCAGCCTGTGAAGCATGTAATAAAAAAGAAAAGTCTTGAGAGCTGTTAGAAAACCTGACAGCTATACACATACATATACTTAGTAGCTGTTTTAAACCAATTATAAAGTTTGGTCAGGAAGTATGAGAAGTAAAATGGGCTTTTAATATATAAATGCTAAAGGTACTATTCGCATGAAAATGGATGAAATGCAGCACATTTTGTTCCCATCACTTAACAGTGTGCTGTATTTATAGTCAATGTAGTATGAATTTCAAAGTTCACTGCTATTAATTTCTTGGTCCTAAAGTATTGTAAAATTGCCATAGCTACTGAATGTGTACAGAAGAATGTTTTAAGTATAAAAACTCCTACAAGCAAATAGACAATTATAGCACAGGATGTGGTCCTGAAACTTTCATCCTGAGGAGCAAAGCTGTCTCCACTTGATGCAGTTTCTAAACTGAACTGAACTCCTTATTAAACATAAAAAAAACCCAAATTGGAGCTAGAGAGCTGTTGCATTCTAGGCACCATGAGAGTCACTGTGACAGCTGGACAATTGGGTTCTCATGCACCAGCTTCCATGCTGTGCCTCCTTAGGGCTGGGAGCACCACCACAGCCCTCATGGCAGTGCTGTTTGTACGACTGCTACATATTTCTGTTAAAGTGACCCTAGTTAATCGAAACTATCCAAACAGGAGCCCTTAAAATAAGTTGTTCAAAAAGCTCATGTGACATGCAGGACAGTGACCTGCAGCAAAGGGATGGTGCTGTGTGTCTGTCTAGGAGCAGTAATCTTGTCTGCTGGCACAGCTGGATCAGGAGCAGACATATGTTCACATCCTTAGCTGGCCTCTGTATTAACTTCTTTTCTATAGATCCCCCAAAACCGAACTCCCTCTGTCCTGTATTTTTACTGAGCTAAAACACTAAGTTCTTGTTTTCATAAATTTAGTTGCTCTAGAATTTAAAGTGATGCTTTTACTGCCATGGCGAAGCAAGAATTACATTTATAAAGAATGTAAATTAAGATTATTTCTGACTTCTGTAAAGTTAGAAAACCCAGAGAGGAACAAAGTGTATAGCCCACAAAAACGTATCAGTAATAATGCTTGTGTGTTTGCTTTGTTTCCCAAACCCTCTACTGAATGTCTTATTTAATCCTCATGTAAAACTAGTGAGATTAATTCTGCCCAGCTGTATTTCCTTTGTGGAAATGTGCCTATAAACACATGGTTGAACTGGGCTAACTACCTTCCCAAGGCACAATGCCTTGAAATCTGCCCCGATATATACCCTGTGCAATCTTGTCAAGTTATTGAGTGATAGGAGGCATAAACAAAGACATATTCTCATTCCCTTGATTCATGGGAAAGGACCTGGAAGAAGCAGGAGATTTACAAAGGGGTGTGTTTATTACAGAATCAGAGAATATCAGGGATTGGAAGGGACCTTGAAAGACCATCTAGTCCAATCCCCCTGCTGGAGCAGGAACACCTAGATCAGATCACTCGGGAACGCATCCAGGCGAGTTTTGAATGTCTCCAGAGAAGGAGACTCCACAACCTCCCTGGGCAGCCCCTTCCAGTGTTCAGTCACTGTGAAGAAATTTTTCCTCATATTTAACTGGAATCTCCTCTGTTCCAGCTTGCATCCATTACCCCCTGTCCTATCATTGGATGTCACTGAGAAGAGCCTGGCTCCATCCTCCTGACACTCACCCTTTACATATTTATAAACGTTAATAAGGTCACCCCTCAGTCTCCTCTTCTCTAAGCTAAAGAGACCCAGCTCCCTCAGCCTTTCCTCGTATGGGAGATGCATGTATAGGTAAATGCAGTACTGGCTGCTGTAGAGACCAGCAGAGCTCTACGCAGGTGCCATGGTCCACTTGGCCAGACCCACCAGGCCTACTGCCAGGAGTAGAGCCTTTTTATCTTAATTTCTCTTCAAAATTTGGAACAAAGGAATCTGGCAAAGCAGCTTAGTGCTGCAGGCTAACACAGATGTGTGTTTTCTTTCTGTTGCTCTCCGTTCAGATGGGTCATGTTGTAGCCTGCTTGAGCCATGTCCTTAAGTGAAACAACACTCAGCTTATAGATTTGTTCTTATAGTCTAGGTGAAGGAAGTAAGCTTGTGTTTGTTTGCCCTATGAGAAATCGGTTGGTCTTGTTTTGTGGTCATTTGCTGCACCATTCCTTGCCCAGTTGCTGCCCAAACGCATAGTCCCTTTCCTGTTTGTAGGGATGTAAGCAGAAAAAGGGGGAGGAAGAGAATGGATGAGGAGGAGTTGTTTGTAGCATGCTGTTGTGGATTAGAGAGTCCAGATCCCAGCTTCTAAGGTTTCAGCCTTAATCTTCCAACACATGCAAAGCCTTTCAATTTCACTTCGAGGTCATTAGCCACATACAAAACAGTCTAACCGCTGTGTGAGGATTGCAGGTACAAAACTCAGTACAGGGAGCTTTTCAATTAGGTAGTTAAGAGTATAATTCACTCTAAGAACCAGCCTAGGTTTTAGGTAAAAATATCTGCTTATAAAATCTAAGATTTGTACGTTAAACTTAAAAATAAAACAGATTATGGAAAGAGAAGAGGACTGGAAGATATTCAGTGCTTCAGTGGGTCTACCGGTCTTGCAATACATTTTGTTTCTTCATGATTATGCCCTGTGTTAGAAGATCGGCTTTCTGGGCAGAGGCTTTTCACACAGCTTTCTTCATCGTTCAGGGTGATCATCTGACCGGATCAGCCAAAGCTGACCTGTAAAATCAAGTGTCATTGAAGCTAGGAATTTCCATGTGACATAACATCTACATGAGTATGCTGCACTGCAGTGACTGCCACACCTTTCTGGACCGATTTAATGATTAATTAATTAATTCTTAGAGCAAATAGCCATTATAGAGATCATGTGGAAAAGTACTAGTTCCCTTGATGGTTAAGTATCAATGAGGTTCAGCACTGCCCTGTAATAGGCAGATAGGAGACTGGAGGAAAACAGAGTTGCTGGTGAGGTCAGCTTGAACTGAGACCTGATATACATCACAGGCACCGATCAGGTACCTCTTTCCAGAAAATGAATATCCTCCTGAGCTCAAGTTTCCAACAAGTGAAGCAGATGCTCCAAGTCTCTTTCATTTTACTGCTGTTTCAAAGGAAGAGAAGCATCGTTTCTTCCTTTGCTCTAGATTCCAGTTGTTGGGAATCACAACTTGAAGAGATGACAATTTCTTACAAGTAAATGCAATAAATACATTAGTTTTACAGGAGGAGTTAGGAGTAGCATTGATGACACCTGCAGCTGACTTAAGGATCACCACAGATATCCTTGAAGACAGATAAAATAGGAAGATGCTTTTTTTTTTTTTTAAGATAAAAAAGGTGGGGTGGAACTAACTAGCAGACAACAAATATAAATTCATCAGCAAAACATGTTTTCTGACAGACATGGAAGAGGTAATGATAGTAAATCTAGTTAATAAATACCATAGAGAATGAAGGTGTTACAGGGGGGGAAAAAAAAAAAGCTGTAACAAGATACTTTCCCCTGGAAAACAGACTACAGCAATAAACAATAAATATACCTCTGTTTGAGTCTGTGCGATCTGTAAATATGGAAAAGGAGCAGATGTGTGGTAGCTGGGAGAGATAAGCAAGCAAGTAAAATAAAATCATTCCAAGTATTACTGGTTCTAAAGAAAATCCATCTATTTGAAATTATTTCTTTTGGATGCTAAGAAAGAAGCCAATGGGTGGTGTCTGAAGATGTCTTTTGGTACTTCCCCCAGCTTAGGTATAAGCGCTGTGAGCACAAATATTGAGGGCTTTAATTGAATGGAATGCTTCCTTTGTTCTGACTATGCACATTTCTCCTTTGTAATTTAGATTTGGTTACCTGCAGAATTAACCTGAAGCTCTGATCAAATGAATGTGAACCAAAATATATCCCAAACTGGCTTATTGAGTCAAGTGCAAGATTGCTTCAGGTAACAAATTCTCAAACCTCTTCTAATCTTGGATCGATAAATGAAGCATCATAGGTGCTTAATGATCTCACTTCGCTTTGTGAGTACTGAGTTTGCAGTGAGTACTTTGTATTTCCCTCAGTATTGTTAATTTACACGACACCACTATTCCAACAACATTGCATCCTCTTCACTTAAACAATCACCTTATTGCACCCAACGAGAACTGCTGGGAATCACATTTGCATCAGCATCTTGCCAACACTGTTCATATTTGGAGGAGGCAAACTGAGGGGTGGTGGTGGGGGCTTTGTTAAACACAGAAAAGCACATGAACCCCCAAATTTGCTGGAGCCTAGGGAACGAGTATTGGTTTCTTGTTTTCAGCTGATCAGAATGTTCCTTACCCTATTTGAGTGCTCAGGAGCTGATAAGTATTTTTGAGTGCTTGCAGCACACATACTGAGTTTCAGCAAGACCTAAGGTTTGATGAGCCAGACTTTTGAAATATGTTCCTTTCCACTCCTGAAAATACACCTGGGGGGGAAATAGGATACTGCTGTGTTGTTTCTCCCTTCTACACCTGTCTCTTTGACATTGTTCTTTGGCTTGGCTTTCAACTTTGCACCTTTCCATCAAAACGCTTTCTGATCTGAACTCTACTATCTCCCAAGGGTGTCTGGCAAACAGAAGGAAGTGCCTTCCTGCTTGATGAAAATATATTATTTTGTGAAAAAAATTGTATGAAATGTAGTCCTGAGGGAATATTTCAGTGATATCAGACTTGAAATGACATTATGCTAGTAATTTAGTACATGTAAGAGGGTAAAAAGTGCTTTTCCCTTCAGGGTAGGCTATGTGGGATATTTTTGAGTTTTTCTTTTAGTTATTGTAAGCAAAATAACTCTCATCTACTCTTTTATTTAAGGCTTTTTTTTTTGCCTTTTTTTT
>VZTM01005294.1:289-47875 GCA_013400555.1 Jacana jacana | reverse complement strand
GCCGGGGGCGAGGAGGCGAGAATAGCGGCGGCGGCTCGTTTTCCCACCCCCGGGAGACGGAGGGCTGCAGGGCTGCCATCACCCTGAGGAGGGGAGAGGGGGGCAGGGTCGCCGGTGGCGGCCCGGCGGGGGGACACTCACCATGGCGGCGGCGAGGCGCTGTCCAGGGTATCACCCGGCTCNGGGAGATGGTGGTGAGCAACGGCGTGATAAAATCATAGAATGGTTCGGGTTGGAAGGGACCTTAAAGATCATTAGTTCCACCTCCCCTGCCATGGGCAGGGACACCTCCCGCTAGAGCAGGTTACTCGAAGCCCCATCCAGCCTGGACTTGAACAATTCCAGGGTTGTGGCATCCACAGCTTCCTTGAGCAACCTGTTCCAGCATCTCACCACCCTCAGAAGAAAGAATTTCTTCCTAATAGCTAATCTAAATGTCCCCTCTTTCAGTTTAACACCATTACCCCTTGTCCTGTCACTACACTACCTGATCAAGAGTCCTTCCCCATCTCTCCTGAAGACCCTCTTTAGGTATTGGAAAGCTGCTATAAGTTCTCCCTGGAGCTGAATCTCAGCTCTCTCAGCCTGTTCTCGTAGAAGTGCTCCAGCCTTCTGAGCATCTTTGTGGCCTTTTGTTGAGCTTGCTCCAACAGTTCCATGTCCTTCCTGTGCTGAGGACTTCATAGTTGGATGCAGTACTCCAGGTGGGGTCTCATGAGAGCAGAGTACAGGAGCAGAATCTCCTCCCTTGGCCTGCTGACCACGCTTCTTTTGATGCAGCCCAGAATGAGGTTGGCTTTCTGTGCTATGAGAGCACACTGCTGGGCCGCACTGAGCTTCTTGTTAACCCGCACCCATAGCTCCTTCTTCTGAGGGCTGCAGTAGCTGAGCAGAGGAAGAGGTTAAAGATGCTGCTCCAGCATGACCTTAAGTGTCACTGTGGGTAGTGGCCACCGGCCTTTCATAGGCTGCTTTGGAGTGGACAGGGCCACTGGCTGACTACTGTGATTCTGATGGGTTCCTGTTGCATTTAACAGAGGGTTTTGGTCAATAACCCCGCACTCGTGTTTGCAGTTGAAGTTCTCTGACCTGAAGCCCTGAGTCTTCCATGTACTGTGCCAAAGTGAGATCAATGTAGCTGTACCATCTAACTGTGGCATCTCCCCGGAGATCTGTCTATTAGGAAGGAATTGATAAGCAAATGTTTGTTTAGGTTGGCTAGGGAAGAGGCAAAACTCATACAGAGCAGGAGCTACTGACCCCATCACAACTCTGCCGCTGATACAAACCAGAAGTCAGGGAAGAGGAGAGACTTTGTGCTTGGTAGAACAAGCACAAGATGTCATGCCTTCAGAACTGATTTTTGTTCTAAATGCTAACAAGGTCTAATATCTCCTGTGTCCTGCGTTTTTTCCTCTGTTAGCAATAAATTAATATTTGGCATGTGAAATCAAAATAATCTTTCTTAAAATATTAAAATTCTTCATGTTCATGCATGTGCTCCCATTGCTGCTCTCTCAGTTCTGCCTCTTTGGGGTTTTGTTGCTCAGAGAGCAGTCTTTCTCAGTTCCAGTGGCACAAGCAGTGGAAATAAACTAAAGGGATCACGTGTGGTGCAGGACAGGTAACATCTTCACAAACTAAAGTGTACTTGATATATAGATAGCCTATACTTGTCCAAAATGCAGTGCCGATGTTCTACACCTCAAGTCTTCTGTCCTGGTAGGCTCTTTGTCCATGTACTACTTCAGCCCTTGCTTTCTCTTGGATCTAGACACAGAGATCTCCAAAGGCTGTGAAAATGGCTATGGTCCCAGGGCTGCCTGCCGGCCCAGCAATGATACTGCCAGAAGCTTCACGTGAAAGTGTGTCCTCATGTAACTTCTAGCCCACTTTTATAGATGCAGACTTGTTTGCTTGAGCTTCCAAATTCTGGTCCATTCATCTACACTGTAGATGAATGTAATTCCTGATGTTGACTGCCAGCCTGCCCTCTAATTTATCCATTTGACAGGCTATTCATTTAATTCTTTCTGTATTACATCTTGAAATACCTCTTGATATCCATTCTGTTGTCAGAGAGGTTGTTCTCCAAGCAGAAATTTGTCCTCTTTGTCCAAAAGATTACTCTAGGTGCTGTTGAGCAAGGAGTGGTTTGGAAGCTGACTGACACAGAAACACAGTAGTGACTCAGTGCATTGAAATGCTTCTGCTTCACAATTTTTATTCCAATTTCTTTTTAGTCCAAACAGGCTGGAGTTAGCATGTCAAGCCAAACCCAGACCTAAAACCACAGTAATACAAAATACTTTTTAATTTTGTTCTTGCTTTTCCTTGTCTATAACAGAAAGGAAACTTTCATGTTCAAGTTTGGTCAAGACGTAACGTTTCTAATATCTTGAGTTCTTTGTACTTGCTACATTAAGTTAATATTAGTTAATTTAGTTTCCTTCTATAGCAGCACTTTTTTGTTGTTGTTGTTGTTGTATCAAAACAATGTCTCCAATGAAGACATATACAGGAAGCAAATAGGATTCATCTAAAAGAAAGTGTAATAGTATTATGGATATTTTTAACACCTGTTAATGACCTGAATTTGGAGATTTAAGGACTGTGTCAGGATTTGGATTCATCTGTTTTGTATGGGGGGCGATGCCATGTATTTAGTTGGATCCCAGGCACTGAGCACAGCCAACCTCTGCCATGCATGTTAGCATTGAGTGTTTGCTGAACAGCATATTCTGCTGAGAGGAAAGGAGAAAAATGAGTCAACATGTGGAAGAAAGATCCAGCTGAAAACTCCCCGGAAACAAGGAGAATAAGTGGAGGCAATTAAAACAGGAGTTAATTCTGGGGTGATGCCATTACACAAAAGCTGTTGTTCATGGTGAAATACCACAGGGTGTTAGCTTGAGTCCTGCTGGTGTAGGGGTTATTGTAGGTTGGACCTCATCACAAGCTACCTAGTTTACAGAACCACAGACTGGTTGAGGTTGGAAGGGACCTCTAGAGATCATCTGGTCCAGCCCACCTGCTCAAGATCATCTACAGCTGGTTGCCCATGGCTGTGTCCAGTCAGGTTTTAATTATCTCTTTACCTTAGGAAAAGCACCTTTGAGTTGCAATGACTTTGGAGCTGTGAGGTCCCATTAGGTCTGCAGCTCAGCAGGAGACAGACTGGACAGGGTACCACTGATCATCCAACTGCTGGTAACTCTCAGCTCCTGCTAAAGTTTCAGTCAAGATAGAGTTTTAGTTTGGGAAAGTAAAGTGAAATCAGCCATGTCTCCCATCACCAATCATTGCTCTTGATCACGATCTTATCCAAAACTATAATTTAAACTCAGGAATTTAAACTCAGGACCTGACTAAATAAACTGTCCTGGCAGTAGCATCTGTCTGATTCGGTGGCAAAGTATCTCTTCTTCCCCTGAGCAGCTAGCTCAGGTGAAAGAGCTTATCTTTCTTCTGTTACCCATTAATTTCCTAATTTTGTTGGCACAGAACAATGGTTGTGTTCCTGAAGATCGCAGTTCTGTGAGTGACATCATGGGGAGTTACGAGGTTAATGTGACAGAAGTTTTGTTAACTCTCAACGAGTACTTAACAAGTGTCAGTAATACAACTGAGTGGAATTAAATCTGAGCAATCAGGTTAAAGACTTTGTAATTTATCAAAACAGATTGGAAAGCTTACCCTCTTGGTTTTCTCTAATATGGTTAGTTTTTTTCTATAATGTCACTTTTTCTATGATTTTTGGCTTTGAAACTGTAGCTGGTGTAATATGTCTGTACAGCTAAAGTTAAAACTTGCATTAAATTGCCAGCTGTGAGCACATAAAATGAAAACTAAGCCACAAGAAATTTATTTTGTAGGAAGTATTGACTTGAACGATTGTGCGGTTTTGCAGTCTTTGTAATATATATTATGTATTAGCACCCTCTTTTGGAACAAAGTAATACTGCTGGTATTTACTCTTGGAGGCTTTTCTAAAGCTGGAAAGCAATTGCAGCGTGTCCAGAAGTGCTTGGCTGCAGACACAGATACAGTTTAGTTGTGTCGTTTGGTATTTTCTAAATTTACATAAATAGGATTTTCTCATCCCTCTTATGCTCGTCAGCTTTAGATAAAAAGTCCATATTGTTCATTTAAGTCAGACAAGAACATTAGGAAAGAATTTTTCCCAGAAAGGGTGGTCAGGCACTGGAATGGGCTGCCCAGGAGGTGGAATTGCCATCCCTGAATGTGTTTCAGAGTCGTTGAGATGTGGTGTTGGGGGATATGGTGTAAGGGACAACTTTGTAAAGCAGAGCTGATGGTTGGACTTGATGATGCCAAGGGTCTCTTCCAAACTGAATGATTCCTATGATTCCATGAACAGGGAAAAAAAAGAATGACCTCTCTCACACGGGTTAGTATTTATTATGCAGAGGTCCCAGTCTGGGTTCATGGTCTTGCTACACCAGAGAGCTTCCCTACAGAGCTCAGTGTGATGAATAAAGCTGTAACACAGAGAGCAAGAGGTGGAAAGAAGCAGAAAGATGTTCTCTGTACTTCTGCCCTGTTAAATTGTCATGTGTTCATGCCAAAAGAAACGTAGTGGGAAGGATGTCACCAAATGTATTCTGAATAGAAGGGCTACACTTTGCAGCTTCCACATGCATTATCACTACCTGGCTAGCTTCTGGGGTACAAACAATAAGCACTCAAGTTCCTGTATGATGTTTTGGCTCCAGTAGTTGGAACGGTTGCCAGTTACCTTAAAAGAAAATGCATGTACCAACAGAAGGATGAAAAGATTAGGACACCTTAGAAAAAATGAAAAAAACAAAACCAAACCTGCCCAGATTACTTTAACTTGCTCTTCTTGTGTGTATTCATTTTAATAAGCCTTATTTACAATAACAGCCTTTGGCAAGACTCCTGCTTCATCAGTGCATGGTGTGGATGATAAGAAACAAACAAGAGGCCATTAATGATGCAAGAGTTTGGAAAAGGAGACAAGGTAAATCTTGTTGAAGTGGCTGAAACCCATCCCCAGGATTAGAATGCACTCCTTAATATAACGTAATTTCTATGTGGTTGTGGGAGATCATTTAAATAACTTTTTTTCTACAGCTACTCAATGATTTTATTCTTCTTTCTGCTGTTTACCTCCAGGTAACTGAGTGCAGAATTGTCCAAGTGCTGAGCACTTACAGCTGCACCTGACATCAGCGAAAGCTGCGCTGCAGACAAATGCAAGGGAAACATGAGGGTTTCCCCTTATACCAACTGGAAAGGACGCCAAAAGGGGCACATCCAAAGTCTGTTGATATTTTGATATTTCAGCCTCAGTCCTCTCCCTGGTGAAGGAGGAATAATGACATTCTTCCCGTGTCTTGCTGTGCAAACACAGCCCTGTGAAACAACTAGTTAGTCTGGCTGCATCGGCTCACACGCCCTGAAAATAAGTCTTGTGCCCTCAGCGTCTCTATCTTTCTTTTTGTCACTGGTCTTTAGCTCTCTGATGTGCAGCACCGCGTGGCCTTGCTGCTCTGTGGAGATCCGTTCAATGGTCTGGTGCACTGCTTGGCAGAGGCCCTCCAAACACCTGCCCACCAGCCTTGCACGACAGTGCCTTTGTTGCTTGATGACCTGATCATCCTCTTTCCTCCACCCCCAAAACATACCTCAGTGAGTACGTGGACGCACACACGAAGAGAGAAGATGTGAAAAGTCTGATCAGTGTTGAGCATCATAGGAAAACATTAAATGTCTAATATCCATAGTATGTTGTGATCAAGTGTTGCAAGACAATGGATAGAAGACCAAAGCTACATCATCAGTGAGTTTCTCTATCCCTTCCGGGAACAAATGACCTACATCCAATTCTGTAACTCCATGTGTTACACACATACACAGCAGGAACTGGGTAGAATAAGCTTAGATTTGTATAAACTTCAGTGATGAGAAAACCTAGTCTTTCCAACACTATTTTTAAAAAATTTTCTCTTTTGTGTGATCTCACAAGCTTTTGAAAAATACCAATGCCCATGTTGCATATCGCCTATCCCAAACGCATCAGCACCATCAGTACTGGTACAGATTTCTGCACATTAGCACATGAAATGATACACAGCAGGATGGATTGTACATGTTCATGTCACTTAACTTTAGTCTGAAGAAAAGTCTTAGATGAAATACATAGAATATCACCTTCAGTTTTCTTCATTCGGATGGAATTCTGTGTTTATGTTTCATTTGACACAATTTCATTGTGTGCTTTATTTCACACATTAAGAAAAATAGGAAAACAAAGATTGTATTCACCAAATGGCTGGAGGAGGAAGGGCTTCTCTTTTTATGTGACAGCTTGATTAGAGTGTCACACCCACAGTTACCCCTCATCTATGCCTTCTACCTCCTATATAAGTGCTTCAGCCATGATGTTAGAAAGTCTTTTTTACTTGCTTGTTGTCTGTCCTGAGGACAATTTCAGTAGCTCATCCATACGGCCTTAAGAAGTCTCAGGCCACCAAGACCAGAGTGAAAGTGTGGAGCATGGAAGATGTAGCCTTGGTGGGAGAGGACCAGGTTAGGGAGCACCTAAACAAACTGGAAATCCTGGAAGTCCACAAGACCTGAGAGGCTGTGTCCATGAGTGCCGAGGGAGCTGGCTGATGTCACTTCAAGGCCACTCTCAATTATCTTTGAAACATAGTGGTGACTAGGAGAAGTTCCTGAGGATTGGAAGAGGGCAAGTATCATTCCTATCTCTAAGAGGGGTGAGAAGGAAAACCTGGAGAACTACAGGCTAGTGAGCCTCACTTCAGTCTTGCTGATGGAGAAAAAGCTTCCTGGAAATCATATCCAAACAGGAGGTGAATGTGAGTAGTCAACACAGATTTAAGAATGGGAAATCATGCCTTATCAACCTGATGGTCTTCTATAAGGTGATTAGCGTGGTGGATGAGCTAGAGAAAGGGACACTTAAAATAAGAAAAATTAAGTTTTTTCCAGGCTGAACATATGTTGATTAAAAGGCCCTCTACCTGTGCATTTTAATATGAGAAACCTAATTGCCACTTGCTTCATCTTTATTTCCTAGTATGTTGCCTTGGGTGGTATTGAGTATATTTGATCATGTTTCATTCCAAAAGAATTCTTTCTTTGGTTCCAGATGCTGGGTGGTTCTGCAGTGCCTGGGAATGTGGTATGAATCGCTTAACTACTATTAGGGAAACAGTATGAGACAAACTGGGAGTGGCACATGGAGGTAATTTTGGTTTAGGGGTTTTCTTGGAAGGAGGAAGCATGTGACATGCTCAATGAGCACATTTAAAAAAAAAATAAATCTCCCCTTTACGTGAAGCTTAAATAATCCATAAAAGCAAAAAGGAGAACTGGGTTAGCTTTCTCTGACACCTCACAGCACTGCTGACATCTTCACGGGAAATTAGGCTTCTGTAGTGGTGGATTTAAACACAGGTATTTTCAGGAGGTTTTAAAACATTAACCAGCATTTCTTACGTTACAAAGGCTCCAGTGCTAAAGGCAAAGTCCGGACCGGGACCAAGATTATCTCAGGCTTATCTCACGATTCCTGGAAGATGTTATTTCCTCAGATTTCTCTTAAGAGGAAAAGACCAGCTTTCATCTACCGCTGCAATGTCAACAGGGGGAAACAGCCAAGGTCCTGTGGAATTTGAACCCCGCTGGGGTCGCACTGAGGTGAAAAAAGCTGCTTTGGGCAATGTCCGGTGGTTCCGATGACCCCTTATCGACCACACGGGGGAAAGCCCGGGCAGCAACGACGAGAGGGAGAAAGAGGAACCAGAAACCAGGTTGCCCCATCCTCACGAGTCACCTAACACCCCGCAGCGGCACACTGTCCTACACAGCTTCCTCTGTTCTCTGCACAGCGCTTCAGCCACGGGCGCAGGCCTGTTTTACCACACCGGCTGCCCCACTCTGCCTCAGCCAGGACAAGCCGCGGCCCCCTGCCCGCGAGCCCAGCCTGCCCTCACTCAGCGCCGCTTTGTCCCGCTGCGAGAGCGGTGCAGCGGCGACGACGGTTCAGCCCTTCCCCAGGCGGCTGGGCCCGCTCGGGAGGAGCCGCTGCCGGCCTCCCACACCACATTCACAACGGCTTCCCCATCCACCCGCCGTTTGACGCCACGAGGGGGCGGATTGCGGGGCACGCCGGGAGTTGTTGTCCCTTTTCCGGGATATGCCCGCCCATTCCAGCGGGATGCGAACTACAACTCCCAGCATACGAGGCGCGCCGCCTTGCGTCATCACGACGCGCCTTAGGGCCTGCCCCCTGCCGTTCACGCCGGGAGGAGGAGACAGAGTTGGGGCTGCCGCAGTCGCCTCGGCCCGGGTCCGCCCGGTTGCCCTCGCTCTTCCGGCTGGGCCGTGGAGCGCCCCCTCCCTTCCCTGGGGGTTAGTGGGTAACGATGCGAGGGGCGGTCTCCTCATCTTCCCCGTAGGCGCTATCGGGCCTTTGCTCTCGTCTCAGGGACCCCGCCGCGGGGTGACCCGCCCAGGGGCTGGCCGGGCCACCGACCGCCCCTGGCGCCCTTCCCGCAGGGCTGAGCGGGCCCTAAGGGCCGCCGGTGGGGCTCGGCCTAGCCCGGCTGAGCAGCGGGGAGGCGCCTTCGAGGAGGAGCCGCCGCGGCCGCTGGCGGGGAGAAAGCGGCCGGCGTCATGTGGCAGAGCATCGGGCTGACCTTGCTGGTGATCGTGGCCACCCTGGCCTGCGTGCTGCTCTTCATGCTGTGCGGTGAGTCCCGCCCTCTCCTCTCGGCTCTGAGAGGCGAGGAGGTGCGGAAGGGCCGGACGGGCTTGAGTGTGAGGCGCCCATGTCCCCTCCACCCTCGCCCCCGCTCGCTTGCTCAATCCGTGGAGGTTCCTCTGTGCTCAGGTTGACCGAAGGGAACGAAAGGACGCCGTCGCCCCGGGGTGTGGGGGAGCCTGTGCGGTTTGTAGCGCCCTCTTCTCTTTGCTTCCAAATAATTTTTAGCTTTGAAAGGCTTCCAGAGCTTAATTCGATGACTAATCTGGCTGACACCTCTTTTTTTTTTTTTTGTGGTGAACGGACTACTGAGCAGTTATTTTCTGCACCGCTGCATGGGTCTGAAATGCCAGTCAGTGGAAGAAGTCTGATACCTGTTTGCTAGAACAGATTGAGAGCAGCTCTCTGGAGGTTTTTTTGCTTATGTGGGTCCAAGACTTTAGTCTATTTCAATGCAGAGACAAGGGTTATTTCAGTGGGAGGCACAACTTGCAGCTCTGTTGGTGTTCTTGGAAAGAATCAGCGGTGTAGTGTGTAGTGTCTTACATATATTGAACTGAGAGCCCTAAAAAAACCCGCACCCCAAAACCACCACCACCAAAGTCAAACTTGTCAGAGCCCGTGATGAAAAACTTGCGAGATAAATATAAGTAATTTTTGAAAGCTAAGGGAGCAAAGTGAAAAGTCATCTGGCATTTAGTACTTAAAAAAAACCCTTTTTAATTATGGTCATAAAGGGCACAGCGTTGTGAAAGAATTTTGCAATATTAAGGGACTGGATGATAAAATGGGAGGTGAAATCCAGTGTTAACATATATGGAGTAATGCACATAAAAAGTGTGAAATATATGCATGCATAGTTTATGTGAAGCAAAGAATGGCTTCAAATTGAACTTTTACTATCTCAAAGAAAGGATTAGTTGCAGTAATTACAGGCATTTCTCCAAAATATCTGTTTAATTATTTGTAGCAAACAGATAGGCAAATCAAATATAAGAAGCTTAGAATAGAAAATTACATTATATTGCTCCAGGAATCAGCCACGTGCCTGGGTCTCAAACATTGTATTTTCTTATTAAAGAGTTCTTAAAAAAAATAATCCTAATTTATTTTTAGAAAGATGGTATGGTGACAGCTACATAATGATTTATGCGTGAAGAAGCTCTAAATAGGTTAGATTTTTGAGCCTGGAAAACAGATGACAGAAGAACAGAGGAAAGGTGATGTTCATAAAAATGAGTGGAATGAAAAAGGTGAACTGGGAATGGTTGTGAACTGTCATTGTTATAAAGGAACTGAGTGCATACAATTAAATGATCAAGCAACAGGCTTAAAACAGAAGATTTTCTTTTACAAAATGGGGAAATAAACAGCAGGTTTACTGAAACTTTTATCAGTTAAAGTTGATGGAAGGAAGGCCAACATTTTTAAGCTGAGAACTAATAGGTAAGGAAATTTCTGAAGTACAGGTAACTGGGTATGCGAGGGGGCACCTGGTATACCCTCCCCGGTCTTGTGCTCTTTTCCCATGTGTCCTGTCCATTGTTACAGACGAAACGGTGACCTTAGTGGATATTTATTCAGCGTGGTTTTCATATTCAAGTTTCTGTATGCTCCTTAGGTGTGGTCTGTCCATTTTCCATGTTTTAGAAGATGAAATGTACTTGCTAGGCTTTTTATCTTTTTAGAGCATGCATATGAAATCTTTGCTTACTCTCTTGCTGAAAGAATAAAAAGATTTTGCAGTATGCTATTCAAAATAGGAAACCAGGATTCTTTTCTCCAGGCCCTTCTGCTTTAGTCTGTATGTGACAAATGTAATTGAAATGCAAAGGATCTCTTTAACTTTGCCTGCTACCTTAAACATCTCTCTAGTGCTTTCTTGCTTAAATAGAGCAAAAGTAATTATTAAATGATTTTAAGTGGCTTACTTAGCAGCTTGGAGTTCTCTATTGTACTTGGATTCAATGAATACTTTGCTTTGACTTCTTCATTGTATTTCACTTTGAACAGTATCAGAGCTTATAAAATGATAGCTAAAAGTCACCTAGATTTCAAAAGTACTGAATACAGGAAGCTGATGTGTTGAGTGTCTTTTTGGGGGGGGAATTGAACTGTTGCCTCATTAGAAGTGATTTTTGATAACAATTTAGAGTATTTGTAATGAGTTTTTCCATCATACAGTATTTATTAATTAATATTGATACACTTTAGTTCTTGTGCCATGTTTATGAATGAAAAATTATTCAAGGAAACAGTATCAAGACCACTACTAGAAAAAAAAATGCCAACAAACTGGGGACAAGCTGCTTCTAATTTAATTGCCAGTGGTAGGCAGTTTCTTATTCACATTCATACCTACAGGTCTTTTGTCTTTACAGACTCCCAGGGAGATGAGTGCTATGTGTGACAGGGTATGAGTAAATGCCAGCCAGTAAGACGTACAAATTAATGGACAAACAAGGCACAAGAATGGCTGGATATAATCTTGAGTAAGATTCATCTGAGAAGAATATCTTCAGAGCCATCTGATGAGAGATGGTGAAACAGCCTTATGAAAAGGACTTACAGGGTCAAGAACCTGAAGAGGTGTAACTTGAATTTTGAGTGGCTTTTTTATAAAAGAGTCGACTCACGATGTGAATGGCTGCACAAAACAATAGACTGTATTATCCAGGAGACATCCTAGGATCATGTGAATTTCTTCTACTTGTCACAAACATAAGTGCTATCAGAACATAAATAATGGGGAGAAAGTGTAGTTTTATCATTTTTTCTGAAGTGAATAGACAAAATTCGAAGCACAAACTATCAGAAGTTTTTTGGACCAGTTCTTCAGCCACATGAAAAGCAAATGTTTATGCCTGGAATTAGGCATTTATGTCTATAAAAGTACTTTGAATAAATAACCTGATTTTTTTTTTTCTTTTAAGCATTTCTGGTTGTTTGCAACTGCTACTTTAAATGTTAATCTGAATTTGTTAGGAAGCATTAAAGGCTTGCAGCTAGCCCCATCTTTATTTGTAAGCTGATCACATCTGACATAGAAACCATTAAGGGACTGTAAACATAGCAATGTTTCAGTTGCTTTTTTGAAAGTGGGACTGAGGTAACTTGCTTTCATTACCCCCCACCTCCCCCCTTTTCTGACATTCTTTCTCTGGTGGTTTCTTTGCTGTCTGTGTGTATTCCATGTTCCTCTGCAGATGGGAGGAATTCATGCGTAGTCACGGATCTAGGATAAGATGAAATACCATTGAAAGTCAAAGTGCTGCTTACTGCTGTGTATTTGTTTTAATTTCCCAATGCAGTAATGCATGGAGCCATGTGAAACTGCAGAATTGCCTTCAGTGGAACAGACAGAAGTGTTCATCTCCTTTGGTGAGACAGGCTAGTAAGATGTGCTCTGAGAGGTGTGACCTTAAAACCAAAACCATGTATCTCAAAATGCTTAAACAAGCGTGTGGTTTGCTTCACAAGTTGGAATTCAGTTGCAGATGGGAAAATATGTGAGCCCTAAATTCTACCTGAAAAGCTTTTCTTTAATTCTTTGTTTAAACAATTTTGTAATTATCATAAATGAGTGGATCTTGTAAAATGATGGCAGTCATCTTTGAATAAACCAGCAATAGAGAGAAAATGCCCTTCAATTCGAAGCTGAGTTTTGAAACCATCATAAATGGAAGATTGGAAGAGAGCAAGTTTTCTTGGTGTCAGTCAGCAAACAGCGTGTGGTAGAGTGTTGCAGTAAATGGGACCAGGCTTAAGGAGCTGTGCAGAACCAAGCAGCGTGTCACCAGATGTCTTCTGCTATTCCAGTATCAGGCTAGTGTATGCTTCCTTCAATCTGATGTTCTCCATAACAAAGCTATGCGCTAGCCAGTATATTATCTACGTCTTAAAAATGGCACAGCATTAAAGTGAGTTGTCTGTGGTCACAGAAGAAATGCCATAGAGCTCTGTAGAACCCTGTTCTCCCACATCTCAGGTTACCATCTAGAGCCCCATGCTTTTTGTGCCCATCTGTAGCTGCTCAGGATTTTCTGTGCCGGACACTTCAGCATTTAAATACAGGCAACATTCACCTTGTTAGTAACCCAGTTCTTAATCAGTCTTTATGTGCTGCAGTAGTATCATCCTATTTTCAAATCAGTAGGGACACAGAGGGAAAATGATCTTGCAAGACTGCACCAGAAAGTCCACAGTAGGGTCAGAAATAGAAGCCAGATTTTCAGACTGTCTTGTGGTGTTACTGCATCACTTTCCTTCCTTTCTTGGTTTCATTTGTATTTCACATAAGGAAAATCAGCTTGCTTTACTTCGACATAGCATGTTGGGGTCTTTTTTTGTTTGTTTGTTTTGTTTGCTCTTCCCAATTCAAATGGAAGAGAAAAATTTGCTCCAATGTAGAAATCCCTCCCTCTGTTAGCTTTTGCACACAAGCCAGTACAAGGTGAATGAAATACGTGGATCTGAGACTTGTACCCCTCATCTTTTGAGGCAGTGATGTTGTAGGCAGATCACCTTGTTTGTTTCCCCTTTATGAAATCTTCATAAAATGTGTTTAATGTCCTGATGTTACATAGGTGTTACACACATCTATGTATGAGTCAGTAAAAGAGGCCTTGACTTCATGGTTCCACCTTCACAAATGCATTGCTTCATGATTTATACAAGGTGTTGACATACTGATGACACAATGCCAAATGTGGCTTCAAGTGGCTTTGGTGGCACCTGACTGTGGCGTTTCAAGAGGGATGTGGTGGCTCCCTGCTTTTAGTGAGTAAGCTCTGCAAGGCTGGGAGCCTCAATTTTGCCAACTACTGTCTCTGGATTCAGGTATCTGCCATGCCAAGAGCTGGAGTCCGTGCTTTGCAGTGTCATAATGTACCGTTGGATCTGGCTTGCTTCTTTGAGAGGCAACTTGTTTCACCAGTTAATGCGGAAATGTTCTGTGTGTATTATAATCTGCAGATCGTCACTGCTTGTTTGTTGCAGGTGTATTGCGGGTATGATGTTTGACTGCCACAGGTTCAATTGAGCCAAGAATGATTTGAAAAGGTAAATGAAATGGCTATAGAAAATAAAGTAAGCACTGGAAGACTGATTCAAATCAAGTGGTTTGTGCGTGGTGAAGTTAAACCAGTAGGACTTCTTTGCGGGTGGCTTGCCTGGAACAAACTGGCAGCATCTGAGATGCAAACCGGTGGTGTCGGTTCCCTGTCCAGGAAAAGCTCTGCATCAAAATCATTGCAAAGCTAAACTGAGCTTCGTAAAGGTAGGACTGCACAGAAATGATTGTTTTCCTCTTCTGGGTGTTTTAAATCACTTCACAATTAGTTTATTTTTTAAAATCTGCTATTACACAGCGTATTTTAGCTGGAGTTCTTCAGCATAGCAGGACGTTGGGTGTTACCATTTGGCAACGCTCTTAAGAGCCTGCGAAATTCATAGCAGATGCATTGTTTTCTGATTCAGAAGTAACTCAGTACTGCCAGTCTGCCCCCGGGCTTTGTCTGTCTGTCTGTGTGCTTTTATTGAATGGTATATTCGGTTGATAGCGTTGCTGGAGAGAGTTTCTCTTGCCCAGAATAACTTGTTCTGTAGCACTCTGGTTTTCTGGGCTGCTATTTCCAAGTGGTGAGGCAACAGGGAGTCTCAGCTGAAGAGCCATTCTTAACTTGATTCAGACAAGTCTGTTTTGGGAACTCATTTTTTTAGTTTTCCATCCAAGCTGGCTTTGTAACTGGAGTAAGCAAAAGAAAGAAAGCTTTCTACTTTGATTATCTTATCCTTAAATGTCTCTGGTACAGGTTGGGAGATCTTAGGGGGTTTTGAAACTCTAGTTTTCAAATCCTCCCACTATCATCATTGGTTAAGCCTGTTGTAATTGTCTTTTCAGTGTACTGCCTTGTGGTTTGTTTCACCTGCCTATGTTCATTGGTCTGGTTGTTTACTATAACCAGTTTTGTTGGCTGATTATTCCCACTGTCTTGTTTGTCTTCTTGAGCTAGAGAGCTCTAAAACCTGCTGGTGGCACTCAGTATTTTGGATACTCAAACAGAAAAAAAAAAAAGAATAATCCTGCCTTTCTAGAGGGTGTCCACGAGTGAACTGTAAATGTTCTTTGCACCCCCAATATTGATTCTGTGTGTTAAGTAATAGATTCTGTTTGCCTAAGTTATAATACCTAATTTAATGGAGTATTCCTTTGTATCAAATATCTTCAGGTCATGTTTCTGTAAAGTGCCCTATAACTCTTTTTTTTGGGATGGTCATGAATATTTGTTGGCTTTCCTCCCCCTTCCCTGATGCTCTCTGGAAGAAATCGGTCTGTTTCACGGTAATTCACTTTGCAGGTGTTTTAGGTAGGACTTCAAACAAAAAGAACTTTACAAAGCCAAAAACCAACCAAAAATGCCAGCCAAGCAATCTGAAGCCAAGAGGTCCTCCCAACACACATATCCCTCATGAAACATACCCCCCCATGCTTTTTGTGCACTTCAAAGTCTAGTGTCCTGAACTTTGTCTCTGCCAACAAACTGGGGAGTAGAAGACATTTTAAAATGTAATTTGCTGCATAGGTTTCACTTCTTCAAGTTTCCTGTATTCACTTACAATGTTTCATGCCTTTTCTTTCCCATGTGGACTAGAAATGAGTGTGGGGTTTAGAAATTTGGTTACCCTTTAACAAGGCTTAGACCCACGAGAAGAATGGATTGACTGTCTTCAGAATACATAAAACATTGCTGGTCCCAGAGACCCGAAATACCCCTCAATGGACAAAATTTTCAAAAAGTAGCTACTTCCATTTTTACCTGTAGATAAGAGAGGACAAAAGATACCAAACCCAGCCATCTGCTGCTGACGTTTTTTTTCTAGGTGTCGGGGGATTTAATGCATTCGTGGGATGTCAGATTCAATTTAATTGCAAGTCATTTAAAGTTCTAGGTGCTAATGGAAAAGGAAATGCTTGCTGTAGGCTTTATGGTTCGATTTAGATCATGAAAGGCTGTCATATAAAACCTTTCCTCTAAATCTCCTCAGCAGCAGAGAAGCTGTGACCATTAGGACTCTGCAGGATGTGAAAGTAGTCCAGGAAGGAGGGGAGGGGTGGGATCTTGTTTTGTCCTGAGGAATGCCTTGCTCATATTGACATAATGCTCAGATGCCTGTTTCTGCTGAGAGCTGCGTAATTGGGAAGACGAGTTTCCCTAGCTCTGTCAAACAGTGCTCTTAATATTTGCCTGGGTCAGCTGTAGTGGCGTGGAACCTTCTGAAGAGAGAATGGGAGTATTGATTTATAGCTTTATGCAAGACAGATGGGCTTTGCCGTTGCAAATGATGCTTATGTGGCATATGTTTTCAAATAGCTGTTTACATTTTATGCTGCTTAACTCTGTATTTCACAGAGAAGTTACACTCCTGTGTAGGATGAAACTGGGCGAGTTAGCTAGGGGGAAAAGGACATCTCCAGTTCTCAGCTGGGTAAAGCTCCAGTCTCTTTTAACTTAAATGGTTAGATAAGGGAGACCTTTTAAAAGGAAGATTGTCATTTAAGTTCAGATATATTTATATCTGCTTTTTCAAGTTCCTTGGCTACCTCTTATAGAAACACACAAGAGGATGAGCTCAATTTTAAATAACTTTCAAGAGGGATTCTAAAAATGTCACCATCTCAATTCTTTACCTGCATTGCTTTGGGACCCAGAGCATTTTAGCAGCGAACACAAATTTGCCAGAGAATGTTAATTTTACTTTAATGGGATTTAGGCATGGTGAGGGAACACCTTGAATTCAGGGTGTGTGGTCTTTTAGTAAACATAAGGAAGACCTGCACTTCAGAATAGGATTTAGTGTAAAATATGGCATTAATTTCAAGATTTCTGTAAGTGCTTTAATAGGAATCAGCTTTTAAAATCTGATTTTCGGAATCATGCGTTTGGGTAGAAACCATAGTGATACTTCTTTACAGTGCTTCTGTAACAAATCCCAAGCCTTTGTTTTATACATAACCCTAGAAATTCCTTTTCTGCTGACAGTTGAGACCTTTTTCTGTGCAATGGTGGTCGCTTACCTACTGCTTGCTGTGGCAATACAATTTGGAATGTGTAGGTCCTGACCTGGAGCTTAAATGTTTGCTTCTGGTTGAGGACAAACTTTACCAAGTTGAATTGGTATTTATAGAGCTGTAGAAAAGTAGTAGATGTGTTGCAGAGGGGTGTTGGGACTGAGAGCTAGCAATTAAAGAATGGGAGCTGATGGAAATTTTTCCTCACTTTCCTGGTATGCTTTGCCCGAGGGCTGACTATCAATTTGTATGAAGTAACTAAGCAGTACTCTTTCTTTCTCCTGCAGGCTGGTACGTGGTCTGGCAATTGTTTTTGTCTAAATTCAAATTCCTGAGAGAATTGATAGGTGATACGGGGTCCCAACAGGGAGACAACGAGCCTTCAGAGACTGAAGCGGAACAGGAGACTCCACCCTCGCCTCAGAGAGGTAGACAGAAGTCTGCTCGCCAGCGAAGGGCACCTACAGAAGGCACAACTTAAAGTACACCATTGAACTTCTGACTTCCTAGGAATTGTAAAGCACCTCTGCACTGTGTCGTTCAGTGGTTTGATCTTACTGAAAAACTGACTTAAGAGGTAATAAAACCTGTGGACCTTTACTTCTGAACTACCGATGTATGCTGCTTTGGTAGAAGTTCAGGGAGGGCTTCAGCAGCAAGTCACAGAATACTGGAAGAAAGGAGGGATGGAGAGAAATCTCCATCAGAGAAACACTGAGCTGCTGTAGCTCCTATCTCTGCACACAGATTCAAAGCAGGTCCTGGACCATAGGCTTAGCCTTTGCGTTAGTCTGAACATAGTAAACGCTTCAGACTTGAAATGGTTTCTAAATTATTTTTTCTTTACAGCACTGTAACGGCATATAGTGAAATTGAGTTTTATTTCCTTAGCCATATATGAATGCACAGAAACTTGGAAACAGTTGCAAGAATATCCGGTGTTAGAAAGTATTCTAAAGTGAAGTGTTAGTTATGCTCTTATAGATACAAAAAGTATAAATGAATTATGAAAAATCAATATTAGGTGTACATGATGTGGGGGTTTTCATTATCTCCTTTTTTTGTTTTTAAAAGAGACAAAAAAAGAATCAGGTGGTAAGACCTGTTTTCTTGGTTTTGGCATAAGAAGGGTTACAGGTTAAACAATCCTGCTAGGTTTCTGTAGGTTTTTTCTGAACCTTTAACTCTAAGCCAAACTTATGTTGGAGAGGGAAGGTGCCTGGGCACTGTTTAGTCTTCTGAAGTGTCATCTCTGGGTTTTGGATACTAAGTACTTCTCTAGTTCACTTTGTACCCCTTTACATCAGGTATATGTACCTGACATAGCTACTTCCCAGGAACCAGTCAAGGCATTCTGACCAATTTGGTAGACATCACTGTAACACTTTGATAGTGTTATAGCAATGAATTTGGTACCTCATATTTGCTGGAGGACTTACTGATTTTTACCAGTAATAAGCAGTTCCTGTTTTCTTTGAAAGTGAGTTACACAGCTGTTTTGACATTGCACTTCAGAATGAAGAGCTCGACTTCTCTTTATCTAGCAGCTCGGAAGATTGATGCATGAGATCTTTAGAAAGAGGAGGAACGTGCATGTACCACCTCTGATGTGTGTAAGAGAGAGCTACCAACATGTCTTGTCAACACTTAGTTTTCTCTGAAAGCTTGCATATATGCTGGTGTTTGGATCATTGTTCCCTCTATGAAAACTTTTGAACCAGACTACAAAATTGGTCTTGTGCTTTCAGCTGTGAAGAAGTTTAAACCTGTGACTCCTGAATTTGTGGTTTGGTTCGTTTGTATGGCTAAAAGCAGCAAAATTGAGCTGTTTCATCAAGCAGGCCGATGTCTGGGAAAAGAGCACTCTTTTAGTGCCTTTATGTTTTAATTTGTCACCTGTGAATACTGTTCAAAAGCTAACGAGAGCATTCACTTCAGAAAATGATCTGGATGTTTCAGTATTAAAATACATATGTAAGATCAGCCCTGACCTTCCTTTGGAGTCAAAACCTCTCTGTTTTGTTCACTAGTGTGTATGTAGAAACAATCTTTGCATTACAGGGTTCTGTTTTCAAGCAGGATTAGGCAGTGCTAGGCATGTGTCCTCTGAAGACATGTAGAAATATTGATAGTCGTCTTCTTCTGTCCTGTCTGCTTGCAAGGCAATGCCTAATGGTGTTGGATTTTTATTCAATTAGTAAAATTCATGTTTCTTCAAACTGAGCAAAAGCAATCAGATTCTCCTCCCTGCTGCTGCTTCCAGTTGTTTGCCTTGCACAACTTACACCGGCACAAGAATATTGTGGCATTGTCTTTTCACACGATGAGACTTTCAGTTTATCAGGGCTAACCAACTACTGGTACTTTTTTCTTAAGAAGCATCTTCGTCTTGAGCTTTGCTAATATAGGCTTACAAATAAAGATTTTTTTTTTATTATTTTTGTACTGACACGGGATACTGACACTCCACTGCACTTCTCCCTTACCTAGACTTTAGCACACAGAGACGGCAGAAGGCTGATGCTCGTGGTATCGCTGGCTGAGAGAAGTAGCAGTTAACTCAGTCTCTGCTTCTAGTAGCAATGAAGGCATGTGAAGTTACAGCAGTATACGTAGCTAGTCAGGGTACCTCTAAAGGTGCGAGAATCAGGGCTCTGGAGCAAGTCAATGAAGGAAAAATCCATCTGGATTTGAACACTGACACTGATGAAATATGCAATAAGATGGATGTGGAACCTCTGGGTATCTCATCTGCTCTGGCCAAACAACTTCCTTTTCCTTTCTTTGATGTACATAGCCATACATTTCACTCCCCAAATGTATTTTCAGTCTTTGTTGGTTTTTTAAACAGCTGATGCTATTTTTTTTCACATTACTGTGATACAGCTGCCAATAATGCTATCTGCCTAGTGCATAACTTTAATGATCTTATTAGTAGCGGGCCAAAGGTTTACATTATGTGGGTTGGAAGAATTTTGGAATGCTGATGTCTTCTGTCAATGCTTAATTTTTCCTGAAGGAGTCTGTAGTAAAAATCTTTGTACAGGGCACTTGAAGCAATGCTGTATGTGTGAAAGTGTACTTGTAATTACAAGACCTGGGTTGTGATTGCTGGCAGTCCAATACACTCATGTCTTTGAATATTTTTACCAATGTATTTCTTAAACGTTACTGGTGGGTGAGCACTTAACCTTGAGTTGTCCCATTCAAGTCTGAAACCTTATGAAGGCAACAGGTTACACAGTTGGTCTTGTTTTGTTTAGTAGGATCTATTTTTAAAACTGTTTCTTGCCTTATTGTTCCAACCATTCTCTTGAATGTATTTTAAATGTAGGCGTATCACTTGTGTTGCAGGGGGTGCGTACCTCTTGAGTAAGCAGTAATTACCGATGTTGTACGTGACAGTTAATCGAAAACAGTTACTGCAGTGAAGGCTGGAAAAACCACAGTGTAGACTGGTGGAAACAATACAAAAGCTATTGCTAAAATTTGAGTGGTGTAAACAACTCTGCTCATGCTGGATTGCATAATTCAGACCTGTTAGGGAGGCACTGAAGTTGTTATTGTGGTGATCTAATGTTTGCCTGCCAGGCTGTTCCTATGCAGTTCATCCAGTGAGCCCTGCTGCTGTAGTTAGTTGCAGTGAATGCCATATTCTGTGCTGCAATTTGTGAGCAAATTAATTGCTGCTTCATACCGGGTTTGACACTGCACCGGACCTGCCTGCGTGCTTCTGTTTTGTTTGGGAAGGACCAGCGTGCAGAATGCATTCACTCTGGTCATTTGCTTCTTCAGCGTTACAATACTGTACCTAAAGCTTCTGTGGTTGTCTCTTCTCATCGTTAACTGTTCTTTTAACTGACTGCACAGATGAAAAATAAAGTAACCAGACTTGATAGGATTATTTGACCTGAGTGGATTTCTGGCTTCTTTTTTATTTTATTTATTTTTTTTAAATGGGATTTTGCCTGTAGAATAAGACTTCTTGCTTGAGTGTGCAACACTGTGAAAGACAACTTGTCAAAAGGCACGTTCTACCTGGTGTAATACCTATGGATTACTTCATTTTAAAGGGCAGGTAGAGTATATCTTTTAGAGCAGTTGTTACTAAAGGTGTGTTTTCTGCCTTGTCCTTGAAAGTTGTCATTTATTGTAGGAATTAAAAAACCCCAAACAAACAACAAACCCAGCAAAAATCAAACTACCTCCTCCCTCCTTTGTCCTTGATACTTTTAAGATTGCTTGTAGACTTCTGATTTTCTACAAGTGTGTTGGTAAAGGAGGAAATGTAGATGTACAGGAGAAGGGAATAAGAACATGCTTTACCCTTAATTGCTTCTGTGAAGTAAAAAGCATACAAAGTGTCATCTCTGAAAGCTGGATAGAATGGAGACTTTTTCACACTACCATGTTGGACTTGGCTTTGGGCAAAAGGAATGGCAAGATGGACCTGTGGGTGGTCAGAGGAGCACCATGGAGTGGACAGCAGAACTAATCAACGGTAACGTCTGAGAGCTTCTGGGGTGTAGTCACCTCTGAAAGAGGTGCTGCTATGGAAATCTGGGGAGGTCTCTTAAAGTCAGGAGACCTCTTAGATTAGTAGAATTCAAACCAAGACTTAATGTCCTGGTTTTTACAAATGGGGACACTGAGGTGAAATACTACATCTTGGGCTTTATTTTCCTACATTTCTCTTCACAGGGGTTTTGATCTACCACAGCGGGAAACACACATGTACCTTTAGGTTCAGTAGCGGAGAGGCCCTAAAAGCTAGAGGAGGATGGGATGGGGCCATAATGTGGTTCCGGGGGTCACTGTCAGAGTGTCACCGTTTGTGGTGTACCTCCCTCTGCAGATCTGCTGTGTGTGTGCTGCCACAGGGACTCGTCCTGGAGGCTGGGGCTGTACAGGAACTCGTAAGGGTAAGAAGGTGCATATCCTGTATCGGGGAGCTGTGGCCTGAGAGGTGCCTGTCCCTGAATCCCTCCTGACTGGGTCTGTGCCCTGTGCGACTCAGGCAGCTGACTTCCACTCCCACCCCATTAAAGCTTCCAGCCTGCTGTGCAGATGACTGCAGAGCTTTGAAATGAGAAGATAAGTGTACCCTGTGTCCTCCTTGGAACCACTGCAGAGGAGGAGAGCTTGCTCTGTGTCCTACCAATTCCCTCTCCTCTGCGCTACAGTATTTTAACCTCTCGTGGAGTTGAGAGCCTCCTATAAGCAGATGGGTTTGTTCACAAACAACACTTGCTTTGGCTTGAAGCAAGTTTTGCTGCTCCTGTGTGCTAGGCTAAAGTTTTATTAGTGTCAGTCTGAAACTTGCTAGCAGTGTGTACTGCTCCTTCTTATTGAAGGGCCTAATCAGGAGCCTTCTGTCTTTCTGAGAACTTCTTGGCTTATTTTGAGCTAATTGCAGTTCCTGTGTCTCAAACCAGGCCCTTCAGTGCCAGCTGATCAGCTCTTTTCCATGTTTAAAAATGCCAGGCAACATCCTTGCTATGGTAGAATGCATCAAAATAGGTTTTGAGCACCAATTGTTGCCAAAATTAGTGGGTTTTGGCTTTTAAGAATGTGAAGAGTTGCTGCCCTCAAGTTCTGTAAGACCCTGCTTCAAGAGTGTCCTAGAAGACCCAGGAGATGCTGCCTGGGGCTCCAAGTGGTTGTGCTTGGTGCAGAGCACATGTGTCTGCCATGAAGAGGTGGCTTTAAGAGACAACATGGCTCTAAGAGACAACACGGTCAGCTCGGGCACAGCAGGTCTGCAGCATCGCTTGCGTTCATCAGTGCTGATAACCCCCTAAAACCCTCTTGGGTTTGTGGGTGGGATGGCACCATGTCTGCTTGTGACTTCTGATCCCGGCACAGCCTGGCCTTTGTCTTTCCAGGGACAGAACTGATCTGACTGAGCGCTGGTGCTGGTGGGGTGGGGACATGTTGGCAAACAACAGGCAGAAGTACTTCCATATCCAAAAGTCCTTCCTGTCCTTCCTCCAGAGCAGCAGAGGGGTGAGGGGGACACCCCAAGGCAGAAGGCAGGGAGCTGGGTATTTCATGTTGTGGCTCTGATTTGCAGATCCTGGGTAAACCTGTTTCTTTTCCAAAATTACAAGGTGTGGTTTTTGGACTCAAGTGTGAAATTTATGTACTAGCAATGACACTGCAGGTTTAGATTTTACGTGTTCCAAAGGATTCAGATACAGAGGGCAGACTTGATTTTGCCATTCCATGTCCTGATTTCCAAGACGTCCTCACATTTCTCCTGGGGAGAAACACAGGGATAGTGTTTACCCCTGGACTGGCTGCTTAAACAGGTGAATTGCTCATCGTGCAGATCCAGTCTGGAATCCTGGAGGATTATAGTGTCCAAGTTGGGTAGAAAGGGAGTTTTTAAAGCTGGCTTTTTACCGCTAGATGGCATGGGTCTTCAAGCTTTGTGGGTAGAAGTCCATGTCCCAGGAGAAACCTCGAGCGTCAGTCAGGGCCAATGCTGTTGAGTTCCTTTGCGTTTTCTGTCGCTGTTTTTAGCAATTCTGTGGGGATTTAGCAGGGCTGGGAAGTACAAAGGCAGGTCCTTGCAGGGACTGAGCCTGCTTCTTGTTTGGCTGTGTGCTTCATGCCAAAAATGCTGCAGGACATGTGGAGTCCTGTGTCTAGAGGGTCTTGCGCATTGGTCTGCAGCACAGGAGGAGCACTGGGTTTTACTTCATAAAGGAAAGTGAATTTAAGAATTATCTGCCCCAAGAAGGGAGGTCCCAAAAGTGCCAGGATGGATAGGATTTTCTTCTCACCTTATTTAAGAAGAAAAACCCACAAACACACCATACCACAGCAACATTTCTTCACATCTCAGGGTTACAAACATGCTGTGATGCTGTAAACAGCAGCTTAAAAAAATGATTTGGACTTGTGGTTTTTTTTTTCCCCAGTCTAATTGCAAAGGCAAGCTGCCCACCGTCCAGATTTCTTCAAAACCAGTTCCCAGCTGCATGTCCTCACACTTCTTGTGGTTTTGCTGCAGAGATGTGAGTGAGGTGAAATGCCACCCCAGCAGAGCTGGTCTGAATCCTACTGGTTTACCAGGCAGGTAAAACCAAAGGCTTATGATCAGCTTACTTTAAAATGTTCACCCCATTATTAATATTAAACTTGGGAAAGAGATGCTATCTCATGTTTCCTTGGCAGTAAAGGCAGAAATCCTTGAGAAGAGCCATGAAAGACGGAGTGGGAACCTCACTGAGTTACCCTGCTGATCAGTCTCTGTATTCAGGCTAAGGGAGCTGGAGGGAGCGCTTTGTTGCACAAGGAGAAACCTGTTTTCCATTTATTGAACCTCTCATTTATGATCTCAGAGAAGCAGTGAGTCTCCATTAGCAGACCTAACATTTACACATAGAGAGCTGCNAAAAAAAAAGAAAAGAAAAAGAATTCTTTTTTCAGTCCTGTGTGGCTTGCCAGGAAAACAAGGCTTATCCCAGCTGTGCAGGTCTGTGTCTTAGCCTGCTGTTTGGGTCTGGAGGGCTCCTGCTCTTGTGTTCATGATCCCTGGCACTTGGCGAGACCATCTAACTCCAGACTGAGAGTAAATACATTAGGATTAAAAATACAGTTGTCTGTAATCACCTGGCAGGGCTGGGACTGACACGAGATGTTCCACTGCAGTTCCTCCTGGTGGCAGGCAACTGCACTGGGAGTCGAGCACTGCTGGGGGCATGGGACCACGACCACCGCTGGAAAGGACTTGCTTGCCCATGTGCTGGACCACTGCAGCATGGCTGCCTGCCTGCCTTGTGGGGACTTGGGGAGGAGGAAGAAGCCTTGGCCCTATGCCCAGCAGGAGGAATGGCTGAAGATTGTTTAGGTCCTAAACCCTTCAGTGCTTCTGTTTTTCTCTTGTGTGTGTTCTATCCTGAGGGTGAGTGGCCAGCCTTCATCTTCATCCTTCACATCAGGGAACATAACAAACAGTCTGGATTTTCTCCCCTCTCTGCTACCCTTCTTCTCAGTTTATGTTGGGTGAGATGTGCTCATCATCCACAATATAACCAGGACTGGGAGATGCTTCAAAAGTCATTGT
Source organism: Jacana jacana (assembly GCA_013400555.1). Taxonomy (NCBI): domain Eukaryota; kingdom Metazoa; phylum Chordata; class Aves; order Charadriiformes; family Jacanidae; genus Jacana; species Jacana jacana. The sequence goes on along the minus strand of VZTM01005294.1, from coordinate 22,951 downwards.
GAGGGACAGCGAGGTGAGCCTGTGCTAGGGAAAGGAAGGAAGTGCTGAGGGCAGGAGAGTGTGGGGCTGGTGGGGCTCAGTGTGCACTTCCTGCTCTGGGAAGGGACACAAGAGACCGAGGACTCTGTCACTGTGCAGGTATGTGACAGTTGTGGTTTTTCTAGGAAGGCCAAGTACTTCAGTGGTGGCTACGGCAACAGGCTTCTCACGATGTCCCACATATAGATAAATGAATGCACTTCATGCAGTAGGTAATGAAAGCCTGCAATCTTCTGCTCCAGGATACCATGAAGGTATGTTTGTGAGCTGGTAGATACAGGCTAGTGGAGACTTCTATTGGCAATTTCCAAGTTCCCTGAACATAACCGTTCCCCCCTGTGAATGGAACATGGGGCTAAGTGCACCACAGTCTGACCCAACAGGGCAGTTCCTACCCTCCTAAACATTGTCAGGCTGATAGCTGGAGATGCTTAGAGGACAAAACCAGTGGAACATGGCACACACATCCCTTCAATTAAAGAAGTCCAGAATGAAAACAAAATTTCCTTTGTTTAACAAATAGCTCTAATGTTGACTGCTACCGGAGACCAGCGTCCAGTGCAGCACAAGGGGAGAGATGGCAGCCTTTCCCGCCTACTTGTGCCCATGGCTGGAGATGCCCTGCACGCTGACCAGGGCCAGCAGAGCTTGGAGCTGGGCGACGCCTTTGGGCCTTGTGCTGCAGTCACCAGGTGTAAAACCATACCACCCTCTGGGTAGTTGTTTTCACCTGTGTAAGGCAGCTGGAAGAAGCTAATCAGCTCCTAGTCGTGCAAAAGGTAGGGTTTGGAAACTTTGTTTTATTATTATCATTTTAATTTGTGTTCTTTACCTAATGCTCAAGGGCTTGAGACAAATCAGGCTTGGAGGACTTGCTGCTGTGTGCATGAAATGAGTTTTTAAAAATAGATGCATCTCAGCTGGTGATGGGGCCACAGCTGTGGCTTTTCTCTGCATTAGGCTTGTGCCCTCAGCTTTGTGTCTGTGGAAGGGAAGTATTGCTGAGGAGTGAAAAGCGGTGCTTGCTGAAGTGTTCTTCTGGCTACTCGTCATGTGATTGTCCTCTGGGTAACCCATGGATGTATTCAGGTAGAAAATGCTCAATTTCATTTTCCTACTTCATTGCTTTCTAAAAAACTGTAGGAAGCTGAACAATGTTTGGAGGGTGTGTTGATTTTAGTCTCAGTTGCCTTGCCTGGAAGCAGAGGTTGGCATTTTCTGCTCAAGTTATTCCTTGTGAAGTGGGTTGGATGGGTTGTGCCAAGGATTTTGTGTTGCTGTGGAAGAGAAGAGATGCCATAGACTCCTGTGCCACTGCTCTATTACGGGACTCAGAGCAGAAAAAGTTTTCTGTAGTAGAGCCCCTCTGATAAGTAGCTGATGAGATGCAATAGTTCTGTATTTCATAATGTGAGTTATGGGGTTTCACCCTATGCTAGCACAGCCCGAGGCAGAATCATCTGCTGGAAAAGTAGTCAACTGCAGGAGTCTGGATTGTGTGGTGATGGTCTAATATTTCATGCTGGCCTGCAAGTGTGGGCTTTTGTTTCCTCCAGAAGTAGTGTTGTTGGCTTGTGGTACGGGAGCAGCTTCTGAGTACCTCGATGTTTTCCTGTCGGGTTAACTGCTAATGAGCACAGTGCCCAAATACCTGGCTGTTTACTCTGGTGCCACGAGCTGCCACCTGTGATTCACTGCCCGGGCAGTTCCCTGCTGAGACAAGGCTTTGTTTGTGTCATTAGATAAAGCATTGAGAATAAGCTCTCTTGGAGAGCTTGTTCCCAAATATTGTGAAGAGAAAAACAAAAATATATAAACACTTGTAGAAGTGGAAACTCATTGAGCTGGATGTACCTACTCACCATGTAAAGTACGTACTGTTTGCAGTTGTGTCATCCATGTCATCATGTGAGGATAAAAAAAAATCAGACAAAGATGGGTTGAGGCATATATGCTGGTAGTGGAGAAGCAGCCAGAGTAAATGGAAAAGATCTTTCTCAAAATGTTTCTAACTGGTAAAAGAAAGCAAACTCAGTGTGTCAGAATATAATTTTGAAATACACGCTTCCAAATCAAATGCTTTTGGATTGCATGAAGCTCCTTTAACTTTCCATGTCGATTCAGCCCTTTCTGTGCCAAAGAACACCCATTCCAGATGTGCAGCTACTAAACTCTGCATCTGGCACACGCTCCCTGTAGAAATGAGTGTCAGAAACCACCTATTACACTCTTTCAGCAAGACAGGCATGTGTGCAGGGTTGCTTATTGAAGGGCAGCTAAGCATCACCGAAACACAGTCTCTGTGGACTTAAGAACCTGCCTGACTTTTCCTATCCAGACCCCCATCTTCCTCTTCTCCACCCTGGTATGAGAAAGAGCAGCCCAGCTCTTCAGGAATGCCTTCAGGCTGGGCTCTGTGAGCTCCTAAGCAAGTCCTCTGTAACTACCTGGACTCTATGCTGCTAGGAGCCCAGAATTGGTAAGAAAACTGGTGTGAGAGTGGAAGCAGAGAGGTGTGAGCTACCTACAGGTCCAGCTTTCATCCTATCTGGCCCAGCAGACGTTTTGGTCAATGGGATCTTATAGGCAGGTCTGATCCCAAAGCCTGGAGGCTGCCTGAGTGCAGTGGGAGGTAGTAGGTCTGGTGGAGGGATTGAGCTCCGAGGTGGGTTGTGGTACTTTCAGGCTCAAGTTCTGTCCCTGCTCTAATTTGCTGAACCCTGGGGACCAACCCTGCTCTAGGAACATCATTTTTGGTCATTGTAGCAATTTTCCTGTGGAGGTGATATCAGTTGCCAGCATGGCTGTACTTAAGGAAGCCTGCAGATGGGCGACTGAGAGCCATGTCTTGAGCAGCGAGGCCTGAAAATAACTGCAGGTCAAGCACTGCAGAATGCAGGTGCTCATTCTCATTTGTCAAAAATTAATTTCTCTTTGAAATGCGGCATGAAGAAAAGCCAACTAAGGTAATTTCCCCTTCTGGAATGCAAGTTCATTACAGGTACCTGTTCCCAGCTCAAATCAGCTCCTGAGATAAAAGGCTTTTGGGTGGGCTGCTCCTACCCTCCTACCTTCCTTCATGAAAACAAAGCACAGAGTGTAAAAAATAAAAAAAAAACAAAAACCACTAGAAGTCCCTTTTTTTTGTTTTTTAGCTTTTCATGTTCATGGCCACTCAACCCTGTGGCTTTTTCTCTTTGAGCTTAACTGGGATGAAGGCAGACTTGAATCACGGTGTGGAGAAGTGCCCTGGAGCCTTCTACCCGCACAAAAAGTTTTAAGATATACTTTGATTCCTTCCTGCGAGACACCCTAAAGCCAGGGCAAGCTTTTTCCCCCTTCCTTACTACTCTCCTCTTTCAGGTTTTTCTGCTTGCCCTTTTGCTGTAGCCTTCATTAAACCGTGCTTAAGTCTGCCTTCACGTAAACAGCAGATGGTTCTGGGAGGTGGTTACTGCACCTTCCTGGTTGGCAATGGTTGGGCAGCCCTGGCTGCCGTGCCCAGCAAGATGAAGCTGGCTAAGTAAAAAGCTACAAAGGGCCACTTGGATTTGGTTTCCTGCAGTTTTGCCTCAGGGAAGAGCTCTGACCATTTCTCCTGTAGCTAAGGGACATCACAGGGAAAGAGTTAAAAAATGCNCACATCCCTCCCTTGGCTGACAGAAGCCGATACCCCATGGGTGCAGGCGTGGAAGTGGGGAACTGTGATTTTTTTGTTGTTGTGGTTGTTTGGGCTTATGGTACGTGTAACCTTCTGGGAGCTCGCTATCTGCAGAGGTGGCGGCTGCTGCTGGTGCCACAGAGCTGAGGCAGCACCTTGCCGAGGAGATGAGCTCTATATACCTGACATAGACCTGATAGTTTGTGCTTCCCCATTCCAGTTTTGGGCTTTTTTGCTGTAGTCAGCCTGACATGTTGAGCTGCTGCTTGTACATGGTGGGGTTGGGGGAAGAAAAAAAGATGTTGCGTCTCTTTGCGTTCAGCGGAGAAAGACACCCCTGCCAGGGAGGCGGTAAATCAGCCGAGCCCATCACAGCCTCAGCAGCGCTCCTTGGGCACAGGTTTCCTCAGCAGGGACTTGGAGGACTGTCCTGGTTTGAAGTAAAAAGAACCAGTTTTCTGTTTTACAGTTTTACTTTTTTAGCTGGGCTGAAACTCACTAAAGTCTGAAATTAACAGCATGTTGTTCAGGAACTGCTCACTCTCACAGCAATAAGGCCTGATTAGAGCAAGGAATGGTGCAGAGAGGCCTTTGCCTGTACTTATTGCTAGAACAACCAAAGTCAGGTAAGTTTGTTATTTGCCCCGTTGGAGGGTCGGAAGCAGAAAAGCACAGAGGGGTCACACCTGTAGGGAGGAGCAGACAGGACAGGTGACCCAAACTTGACCAACTGGGGTATTCCATCCCATCCTCATCATGCTCAGTAGAAAAGCTGAGGGATCAAAGGGCCAACTCTTTTGCTTCAATGGCCGACGTCTGAGAAGGACCCTCTGTCTGTTCATCTGCCTTTGATCCTGATCTGAGCACTCCTGACTCCAAATCTGGAATCCAGCTTCTGTTGATCACCGAGTTCAGTCTGGGACTTTTCCTGATGCTGCTGGTGACATGACTGTCATCCTGGGAGCGTCATATGGTTTTGTATATATTGTATCTATTTCATTATTTTCATCTTACTTTAATTTTAGTATTAATACTTCATTAAAGTAGTTTAGTTCATTCTAAACTTGCAAACCTCCTTATCCTCTTCCTCTCCTTTCTTAATGGGGGGAGGAAGGGCCATCTGTCAGTCTGGTTTTGGTAAATTTGGCTGAAACCACGGCAAGGACCCATGAAGACAGAGAGGTTAGCAGCAACAAGAAAGACTCCTTCAAGGAATACTGAGTTGATGGACTTTGCCTGTGGGAGTGCAGGGCCAGAAGTTAAACCCAGAGAGATGCAGAAAAAAGAAAGCAAACTGCAGATCCTTCCAGGGTTGAGCCTGGCTGAAAAGACAAAATCGAAGCACAAACCCCTGTCAGGAGGCTGCTGTTGCAAATTAAGCCCCAAGGAGAGGTGGGAAGAGTCATGTTCTGCTCAGTGTTCCCTCTCCCTCAGAGCATTTCAGCTTTTTCTGCTCAGAAATCCACAGTGACCATGAGCCAAGACTCCTCTTGCTATAGAGATACGAGTTTGTCTGGAAACATGAAGAACTTTTGTCTGCTAGCTTCTTGCCCTAGAAAGGACAGCTTCTGATTTTCTGCTGCCCTGTGAGGCTGAAGAGAAAAAAGGGCTCTGCAACAGCCAGCAGAGTGTATGTCCACTTTGATCTGAAATTCTTTACCACCCCTTTGCTCTGGGAGGCCGTCTCTAAGTGATCCTAGCCACTGCCCTGGAAGGTGGTGGGATGAAGAGCACCCTTCTCTGAAATCAGCAGTTCTTCCGAGGCACAAAGCAATGCCCTGGGAAGGCATCTGCTCCGACATTTGGCTACTGACCAACCATTTCATGCCCTGTGTAACTTGGGAGCTCCAAAGAATAAATAATTTGGTTTTGAAAGCAGGACATACTCGTGATTCCAATGACCAGGAGCGTGTCCTGCATGATTGGGCCTTGCTAATGATGTGAGCTGCACTCAAAATTTAGCTCTAATTTAAGCAAAGTAAAAATGCCTCTGGGCCATTCGTTGAGGGAAATGAAGGTGGTATGAGTTTCTAAAAGTCTGTGCTAGCCCCCATGCTAGCTTCCAGAAAATTAAGCTTCCCATCACTCCTGCTCCCTCTGAAGTCAGCAGGTTTATGCTAAGGCTGGATTAGATATTTCTCCTGCTGCCATTTGCTTTATCCAGCTACTCTCAAGCCTGGATTCAATGTCCTCTTTGGGCTGGAAGAACTTCTGGGAGGGCTTTGTGGCACTAGATATAACTGTAAATTACCTCTGAGGCTGAAAAGCCATGCAGCTATATCCAGGGCCCCTTGGACAGGAGAGCTGTTGTCTTAGGTGGGATTTGGGTGCAAATAACTAAAATAAAATACTCCACATTACCTAGACAGCCCATCTTTGAGATGGGAAAATCTTCTGGCAGAAAAAGGGCTCCTTTGACTTAAGAGTGATGTGTACGTGTTTCTGAAACTGCCCGTGTAACAGGTTAAGATGAAATGAATAGGCACATTTCAGAGTTGGGAGGAAATCTCACTGTTGTCCTCTGTTGCCCTGGAAATGTTCCTGTCTAAACAATTCCTTGAGCATTGTGAGAGGAGAAAGGGGCAAGGGAAGGTTAAGTACTATCTTTGGAGTAAATTCTACAAGATTCTAACTCCTTTTGATTGCAACTGAGGCATGTTAAGATGAGGCAGGCAGCCTGGAAGTGGAGTTCAACAAGGAAAAGCAGGGCTGGGAGCAGAACAGCTCCTGGGCAGGGGTGAGGTGTTACTGGTGCATCAACACTGAAGAGCGCTGGCAGTAGGTGTGGGAGAGATGTGTCTGAAACACAGCCCAGATTCACGTGTTGGAGAAGACCAGAAGCACCAGGGTCTCGAAGTATGTGTAGCTGCTGGGGTGTAATCCAGTGTCAGGTGGGATGCTGTGGGAACTTGGTTTCCTTCACCCTCGTTGCCTTGGCTGGGAGGGCAGCTGGTGGGTTTGCCAAGGCTGCAGCACTGCACAGCTAGTGGAAATGGAGCGGGTGTGAAGCCCTGGGTGGCAAGAAATGGTGGAGGCAGCAGCAGGGGGGGATGTGCAGTATGGGGAGCAATGAAGTACATCCTGTGTCATTTGTCAGCATGAACTGAGAATTTCTCTAAAAACTGAAAAAAAAAAAAAATAATTTCAAGGGTGGCTTTTGTTTCTGCCCTTTCTCCCTTGCTCGTTGTTCTGGAAGAGAAAGGAAGCATTTTTCTAACTAACATGAATTAGTATTTAATTAATGCCTGCAGTAAGGAGCCAAGTGTGTTTCACATTTGCTACTAGTGCAGCAAGAAAGCAGAGTTTTTTATTTTCCAAGCTGGACACCAGACAGTCGTTTCACTCTGCCCATTAACTCAGCTGCTGAAGAGCAGCAACTTCCCAGCAACTGGGTGGGGACACAGTGGTTCAGGGAGGAGAGCAAAGAGGCTCTGGTTTCTATTCTGAACCACTTGGGTTGTCCAGATCATCCTTTGTTGTTGGTTGCCCTTATTAAATTTAGCAGAGGAGCGAAAGGGAGCACTCTGGGAAGTAACCCCATGTCACTTGGCTGTCCACTTGGGAGGATGCAAGGAGCCAGACCAGGCACTTTGCTCTCCAAGCTTTCATCATGCTGCCCAGAAGGAATGTCTGTCTTTAGGAGCTGAGAACCAGTGCAAACACAGAGCCAGTCCCAGGACTTTTCTCTTCTCCCTGCACACCCCGGGGTGTTTGACAGGAGGTAGGGCAGTGCCTCAGCAATGTGGAAGAAACGTTTGTGAGACTCTGACCCTTAAAACTGTGTAACTCTTCAGCTGGAACCTGCACCCAGATAACGCCTCACTTGGAGTAGGAGAGGGTGCTCTTACCATGATCATGACTTCACCAGTAAGTGCTGGTGAGGGCAACAGGCCAGAACAAGTGGCTAGTCACACCTGTGTCCTGCCACCCCACCGTGTCATGGGATTGTGTTGAGAGGACCTCCCCTCCATCACCCCCAGGACCAGCCCCTGTGCTGGGCTGAGGTGGTTCAGGATGCAGCTCGAGCAGCAGGAGCAGACACCAGTAATAGGACAGGAGCGTGGCCCGTGCACTGTAATACCCTGATGGCTGCGATTTGGACTCGATGCCTTGTGTAGCTGCGCTGGATAAATGCTTCACCTGCTGCTACTGGGCAAGCAAAAGAACTGTCTGTCCCTTCCTCTTACACCCTCAGGTTCTCTCCTCACTTCAGTGTGAAGATGGGAAGCGAACTCGTCATTTTAGAATGGCTTTGGCAGTATTAGCGAGCAGAATGTTTCCTTTTAACACACTTAGAGGACTCCAAAACCAAGAAAAAATAAGACCAAAGCGTTTCTTTTTCTTATATAAAAAAGCTAGTCATTTAATAATTTTGACATGACTCTCTACAAGATAACAAACTGTAATACAGGCTTGCAGTAAAGGTTCTGCTTGTGAAAGCACAAACTATCAACGTAACCACTAAGCTTCAAAATGCTTTTTCGCTTTCTAAGAATATATAGTGGGGAAAAAAACCCAAAACAAAAGGACAAGGAACTCCCCCAAAAAAGCCCAAACTCTAGTACAAAATAGGTGCATGTAGATTGCTTTTTGGCAACTGGCTGCGGGTTACAATAGCAAAACTGCCCTTGCTGGGCAGAGCTAAGCCCTGGAGCCCATCCTGGGCCAGCTGAGGTTGCGCTGGCTCCCACTGCCCTTCCAGGAACGTTCCGCAGACACTGGAAGCGATGGGTGGCAAAGCTCCGAGACGATACATTTAAGGCTGTGAGGTTTCACACACTGCTGAAGGGGTGTTGTTACCCAGGACCTAAAAGCCCATTTCAGTAAGGCACACCTTTGGCTACAAAGTGGGAAGCTGGGCAGAAGCGTCTGTTCTCGGGGCTGTGTATCTACCAGCGATTTGCTTGCCGGTGCAAACACTCAAATGCATCAGCGTGCAACTACACAAGGGCAGTAGTGTTTCTTTAAAAATGCCAGAATCACCTGGAATTTACCTGAGCTATTCATCACTTTGAAGCATGGCTTTTCGGCTGAGGGCCACAGGCAAATGGGGTTCTGTGACTTATTTTTAGGGGCTTCACAGAAGGCAACGAAGACGAGCAAGCTTAGATGTGTTTTTGGAGCAGCCAGCACACATGACATTTCTGAAGAAGTCCACCGCTCTGCTAACAGCTTTTCAGGATCTGAATTGAAAATTACTGGGTGGGATTGTGTGTACTTAGGGATGGAATGGCCCCATTAAAACAGGAGGTCATTTTTGGCAAGTGTAGTGCAGAAGGACCAGCATCTTTACAACAGAATTTGGAAAAAAAGTCTAATAGTGGAAGTCAGAATTGCAACAGATGCAATTAATTGTCTAGAGTAAGTCCTAGAAAAATAAGTGCTATTTCTTCATGAGATTGTGTATGTGCTATGGAGATGTTTAAAATATCTGTTATTTCCAATTAGGCTGTTTTCTTTCCATACAAATTCCAATTTGTATGTTAAACCTTTGGAGAGAAGACTGTTACTTTGAGACACTGCTCATCTTCAGCCCCAAAGCTGAGCCCAGCAGACCTGGGATGTTCTCAGGATAACTCTGAGTCCATGAACACTAAGGCTTTCGTGCCTGACCAATTTAATTGCCAAAGCAAGGACGTTCAGGGTAAACACCTATGAATTTACCTCGCTGGGAATCCCTCCATGATTTGAAATCCCATGTTGCACAGTACTAGAAACAGCAAAGTTTGAACACTGTAAGGTATCAAATATATACAATTCTGCCTTCCTCCTTAGAAGGCTCTGCTTCTTATGCAACCTAAAAATGCCTCTCTCCCAACTGCTGCACACCTTGCTTGTCGTGTCGCTTGTTGCGGTTGCGTGCTGGTCAGAAGGATGGGATGCTGTACGTAACCAAGGAACATCAAGAGGAGACTCCATGTCCCACACAATTGATTTCACACAATTAACCTATAGAAAGTAATTTCTATGAAAGGAATAGAGTTCTATGAGAACCATTACGCTTGCTTCGTGGATTGCTACAAGTAGGTTTCACAACCGAGTCCATGTGCCAAAATCAAGGTGGAATGAAAGGAAAAGAGTGCAGCATCCAGTTAACAAACGGACTGAGGAAAGGGGCAGTATATACAAAAGACAGGCACTGCTTACCCAATGCATAATTCTTAAGGTGCTTAATTGATGATTTAGGGAATGTAGCAACATATACATATATGCAGTGTATACAAATCTAAATGTGTATTAGAAACATAATACAGAACTACATATATTCCCAAATCCCTGATTTCATTAGAGTCCCTAACGCCTAAGAATGTATTTAAAATATTTCATAAAAAAATCTAAAAAAAACCCCGTAACATTTTACACAGAAGTAGCTCCAGTTTGCTTGCTGTTCAGTTTTGCTGCTCAGGCACTGGGTTTCACAAGGATGCCATTTGGACCAGTGAGAGTTTGAACAACTGTGCGTGATGAGAGAGCTCTGTCACTCGGTCCACCATCTTCTGCAGGGCTGCTGTGTTGGGGTAATGCACAGCAGCCGCCTTGGTAGCCACCACGACACTCTTCAGCAGTTCACACAACTGATTGCTGGAGTTCATCACTTTGTTGCGTATGTCCTGGGTCATCACCTGCCTCGTGAGCGTGTCCCCGATGAACACAAGTTTGTGAGCGCTCAAAATGACGAATTTGCTGTGAGCCACGAAGATGCGGGGGGGCTGAGAAGCGTTGACGCAACTGAAGAAGGCGTCGATGGCATTTAGGAGGAAGTTGAAGTGCGTCTCACACTGGTCAGAATAGAATAAAAGCAGCTGGCTGTCATGGGAGGTGGCAGTGCTGGTTGCAGTCTGGAGAGCTTGAGGCGGCTTCCATTTGGAGATGTCATTCTCTACTGGCTTTGTGATCTCTTGCTCCAGACGTTGAAACTGGTTGATCTGAAAGGCAAACAAAAAGGCTCTCTTGAAAGAATATTCTCCTAAGACCTTGTTATATATTACAATTTCACCTTATGCCTCAGGACACCCCTGGGTATCCTACACTGAACTTATACTAAATAAAAAGCAGTGTGTATATATATATATATATATTTATGTTTTCTAAGCTCCTTCATTTTGGAGGGTGAGGGGGAATCAAGTGCTTTGGTTACCACAAGTCCAAATACACAGAGTTCAGAAGTGGAAAAACATGTGAAATACTTTATTTGCATTAAAAAAAACCAACCCCAACCCACTCCTGAATTTACAGGCTGCTGCTCATTTGGCACGTTCTGAAATCACAAGTGAGAGCAATGGATCCAAGTAGCAATAACTCCTACACAATCTTTAAAAAGCTGCCACCCCTGTGGGGTTTTGAGATGAGGTCCCTTTAACTCTCATCTCTACACAGCTTGTACAATTTTCTGCCATATAATATGGCAACAACTTATTGAAGAATTACTATGAGGGCAAAATGACAGCCCTCATACTCTTTTTAGCATTTACAGTGACGTTAAACTCGGTATTTAAGTTAATGGTATTGATGATCACTGAACAGAAGTGCAGGCAGCACATGCATTCAGTGTGGTCCCAGTGATTAAGGCACTGGATTAAAGGTCGGGAAAGCCAAGTTCTCCAGCTGGCTTTGTGACTGCTGCAAAAGTCTGTTTCTCCTCTGTGGTAAACTTTTGGAGACAAAGACTGCTTTTTATTATATGTATACACTGGGCACACCACAGTGGTGCATTGTATAAAAAAAATAATTAGTCTCTTAAATTGAGATGGCTGGAAAGCCAAGGAAAGCCCACAGGAGGTGTCATTCTAAACACTGAGAGCTGGGGCTGTGCTTCCACTCAATTACAAAGTGGCAACTAGGAAATGAGCAGGGCAGAGAGACCATCTCCAGAGTAGCTGCTCTGCAGTAAATAGTGAAGATTTCTTTGGCATAAGTGATCACTGACAAAGGTACGCAGAGCCAGGAGGGTTCTGAAATCTCAATGCTCACCATTTCCCCTTTGATGCACGACCTTGTCCTTTGCTTTGACAAATCCTTTAATGGTGGACCCCGACTGGCACAAATCCCTCCTGGAAAGAAACAAGCCTAGAGCTGCTGATCAGCCAAGACCTAGAACTGGCTGTTCCCATCTTTACCGTTTAGCACCTGGGACCTTCAAGCTGTGTGTGCTAGCCCTCATGCACGCCTTGCAGCCACGGTGCTAGCTGTTGCACACTGCTAAGCACTCCTCCTGCTTTATTTGACTAGTACTCTTTATGTGCATGGAACACTGCGTTTCAATATGATTATTGCACCTGAGAGAACATACCTGATGGTGCTCTAGCTCCGTTTTGCTCTGCTTGATGATGTTTTCTTTTTCCAGCAGCTCTTTCTGTTGCCTTTCAAATTCTTCTTTCCCCTGTTTTGCATAACATAAAGACACTGAGTTAAATCAAAACTGCTCCTAAGCTACATAACAACGCATAGGTCAAATAACAGGCTGCTTTGTATTGGACTTTTCACTGGTACTGTACCACTAAGAGTATGGAGAAGAAAAGGATAGTGTGGCAGAGCAAATGGCTATTGCTATTATATATGCAACAGCACAAGCTGTGAGAAGTACTCACCCTGGTGAAATTACTTGAGTATATATTAGTGTGACAATCTGATTGCTACTTCCCCACGAACAGTTTCTGCAAACCCCACAGCTAAGTCTTCCTTGGCCTTGTGCAGAACAAGGTGTTGGGTTTACATACCTGCAGGTGAACATAATCGTAGTCATCCATCCAGCTCTTTTCCGAGCTCTCACTGGTGGTATTGTGAGGGTGCTGACCTTTACTTAGGAGCGGAGGAAGGGAACTGCAATGGTTCTGTGCTTTTTCTCCATGATGCTGCATATGAGGATTGTCATATACATAGTCAGGAGCATTCATGATATTCTCTGGTACAGTTTTGAAATGTGAGTTGCTCAATGCCTGTTTAAAGAGCACCTCTGCGTTGACACTGATGGTAGTGGTCAGTTGCTTGGCATCATCCGGGACTGTCCTTGCTACCATAACAAACCGATCCAGGTCATCACACTTGTTCTGCGGCCTGTTGACAGCTAGAACACTCAAAGACCAGCTGTAGCTACTCAAGTCATGACTGGTCTGGGTAAGGATCTGGTAAGAGTCCTCCAGCCTTTGCACCTCCCTCCTCATTTTGTTAAGGAGGCTGCACTCGGGTAGGCAGGAGGCGTTGGCTGCTGATCCTTTTGCAAACTGAAGGTACTCCAACAGCGACTGCTCTACCTTATCCACAGCAGTGTGAATTTCATTGATGTGTTTCTCCATATATCCGTAAGACCGCCACTCTGCTGTAACGAAGACCATGAGGTTATTGACAGCTCTCTCCACCATCTGCTGGAGAGGATAAAGCCTCTCTATAGCAGTGTCTGGATCAAGGATTAGTCTTTTGTCCTGTGCAGTTGTTGCTGATAAAGAAGATTCTTTTGATGTTGTTGAAGATGTGGACATGTTACTCCTTGTGCTTCCTGTGCTGGAGAAAGACAACCTATTTATCCCATCAGTCACATCCTGTAAGCCTTTAGTGTCTTGGAGGACTGGTGGTGGCACATCATATACACCTTCTCTTTCTTCTGGGATGAGATTTTCGCTGAGTCCTGTCTGCTGTCCTGGGAATGCAAGTCCCCGTGGGGTATCATAAACGTCTTTTTGAGGTGCAATTTGCTGTCCGTGGAAATGATTTTGACGATTCATAGGAATGTCATAAACACCGTGTTTCTGTGGCGCTCCATCCAGCAATAAAAGGCTCTCAGGAGGAAATTTATTAGGTTCTTTCCCAGTTGCTTTGGTGACAGAAGGAGGAATATCATATATTCCTTCTGATCTTACACTGTGGCCTGCTGGAAACGAAAAATCCTGCGAATTTTCCCTCAGGCCTGCATCATCTCGGCACACAGATGGAGGCACAGCATAGACCTGAATGACAGAAAGCAAACCATGAAACCTTTGGCTAGAATAGCAAAATATTTTACATCTTCTATCTGGCCTTTAAAATGCTGGGATATAAGATCTGCCACTGACTTTCATGGACTCAGCTACTTATCCTAAGTTTGACTGTCAGTTTTAGTATCTCAATTTTTAACAGTCATCTCGATGCAAATTCTCATAAGCAGCAAAATCCAAAAAGGCAGCGTGATGCCACATAGGTAATGTAGGTCTAATTATCAATTCACACTCCATAATGTTGGTAATTTTGATGGAGTGTGTCATTTTGCCAGTTTTAACAGTTTAAAAACCTAAGGAAATCTTAAAAGTACTGAATTTCCTTTTCCTTCAGTGTCATACATGAGCTTGTTTAAACACATCTTTGGTCAGACATGAAAACAGAAGATCTTGTGGAAACAGCATAATACTTACCCCTTTGGCAGGTGGTACGTCATAGACTCCTATAGCTTTTGCTTCTCCCATGGGAACTGGAAGCACAGACCCCTTAAATGATCTGGGGGGAATGTCATATATCTAAAGAAAAAATAAACTGGTTACAAAATCAAGTCACCTCAGGAAAGCTCTGATCTCAGATGAGTTTCTTTGTTTTCCACATTTCCTCTCAAACAGCCTGAAGATGATCAGAGCTCTTCAAGTCTGTTTCAGATGGGAGAGTTGCTTGGATTTGCCTGATGTTTTTGACAGGAGGAAGTGCACTTTGCTAAGTCCCTCCAGGCAGCTGTGTGGACAGCAGGTTAGAGAGATGAAGTCATGGCTGACTTCCATGCCCAGAGTTAAATCTAGGCCAGTCTATTACAGATATTTGTTGAGGTGAACAGGGGAGAAGTATATTCTTGCGAGCAGAACTGACAACAACCTTAGTGATAGTAATGGGCTGAGGAATAAGATTGCACTAGCACATACTAAACTCTCAGGAACTGAGGCTGTCTGTATCTGCTTTCTCAAGTGCAGTGTGAGTTGTCTTACTAGCATAGAGTGCAGATGTCAAATGTCCCACTTGGTGGCATGTCCTACGTTATAGTGGCCTCTACATGTGGTCTAGGGCCACTGTTTCAATGTCCATTAACCCAGGCTTCCCAACAGTTGCAGCCATTCCATGTCAGTCTGTATGACATACTATTGAGCTCCAATGTTGTTCCCTAGAGGAGCTGCTCTGTCAACGAGCCATGGAGAGATTGGAGGTTGAATTACAGGTCCTGCAAGCATCCACTCTAGATGGCTGTGGTCTTGGGGATTGAATGGTAAGGGTGTTCCCCAGAACAAAGATATATTTCAAGTTCAGTGACGTGGTGCAGTAGAAATGTGGTGAAAACAACTCCCTGCATAGTAGCTGTTCATCTAGGCAATAATTTTCCCCTTACTGAGTGAATTACTGTCAACTATGCAACAACAAAGTAAGGGAAAAAATATTGTTCCCAGGCAGCCAGTTTATTCTGTTTAGATATACTCTTTGATCAAAACATAGAAAACAAATGGGACTTTTGTGTCTGGTGTGCTGCCAAATCTTAGTTAACATCAAACACAGCTTTGAAATACTTCTGTGCTCTGTGAATAAGCCACAGCATCTAATCAAAATATATTTTCTCTCTGAAATGAGAGAACTTGCTTTGCTTGTAAACTTCTGGGAGGCATTCCCCACCTTTTGTGCTCTGTCAGAGCTGTTGGCAGTTTTACTGGTACCTACCCCTTGGGCAGGCCGCACAGGGGGGATATCGTAGGTATCCTTCTGGTAGTTGGAAGGGAATTCATAAACATAACCTTGTCCTGACCTGACTGGAGTTATTACCTGTGGGATAAAAGAAAAAGAGGAAACATAAGTCTCTGAGCATCTTGGCATGTTCTCTATGAAACTGCAAAGGGTATAAACAATCCAGTACTATCAACATTCAGCCTTTATGCGGCAACATTAGTAACCTAAGTCTACAGATAATTCTGAGAGTTGAACACCACAAAATGACTGTTGGTAGCTACAAACGCACCATCTTTTCCTTCCAGACCAGTTGTGACATGGCTGCTTGCTAGCACTAGTGTCTTGTCTTTGTCAAGCACAGATTCTTCAGCACATTTAAGAAATCTTGGTCCCTTCTTCCCCTTGACTGCCCAGTAGCACAGACCACACGAGGCGATGGTTACACCATCCACTCCTTGAGATCAGGGCTGCATACACGCTGATCCTACTGAGGTGCTGAGTGTCCCCACTTACTGACAGAGGCTTAAAATACTACATTCAGGTCCTGGGAGTCCACCCCTTTGCTTGTGGAAATACTTCCCACCTACTCTGGCAGGACACCTTATGTTACTGTGCTCCACAGCACAATACCCCGGGTAACTGAGTGTCAGCTGGGGCTTTGGAAATTCTTTACTCAGAAAGGCTATGCTTAAACCTTCCCAAGTGGGACATTCAATTTTGCTGTCTCCACTTGGTTTGTCTATGTTAGTGGCTAAGAGGTAGGAAACATTAAGCCATTCTTGAAGTATATCATGCAAGAGCAGCCTCTGGGGGAAAAAAAAGCTCAGAATTTACAGTTTTTGACATTTTCTAAACCATTAACTACCATAATGACTTCAAATAAGATTTGGTGAAAAACAAATGCCTATGTCTTGGACAGCATGTGCATGGCAGAATTTCAGTATAGGGTGGTATAAAAGAAATGCTTCCTAACCCCAAGAAAGAGCTGGGTTTATAGTGGAAATGCTGACATCTTAACCTCTGCTGGTGCTATTTAGCTCTAACAAAAAATATAAATACTGTAACCCAAAGACATAAAATGGCAAACTAGATAGGCCCATAGAAGATGTGGCTTTGTACTCAGCTAGGGAGAATTCTGTACCAGATACCTGTGTCCAGAAACATATGCAAGACATACAACAGAGTTTCCGCCCAAATGCTCAGTAAACACCCTGTAACAGCTTTTGCTGTAAGGAATCCTACCATCCTGGCCAGATTTCACAGCGAGCTTTGCTTAACTGAGGTCTGCAGGGAAAGTCCCTGATGCTAACCAGCCACCTACTCTCTGCTATGTTACTAACACAAGCTTTTCTTCTTTTTACTTGCTACCCAAATAGTGCTGTGTAATCTCTGGCCCTGTACCATGAAACGATCACTGGATTTTCCCCCCTGCATTGACTGTAGTATCAGTAGAGGTAAAATTCAATGTTGAGTAGCCCAAGGCAAGTGCTTCTGAAAGCACCAGCCGCTGCAGTGACTGCATGTGCCTTAGGTGAGGGAGGAATACCCACGCCTGGCAGGTGGGGGAAGACAGTTTTTGCAGAAGCTGCAGTTTTTGCAGCTGCTTTTCTCTGAATTAGCATCACGATGAGGACAGGAGCTGGAAACGATACAGTCTCCTGAGCGCTGTGCCACTTTGCTGCTCATCTGAACACTCCTTGGGTGTGGGGTTAATAGGGCTTACATACATAAGAGCTTCTTAAAAGAACCTAAAAATGGATGGAATTTATGACAGATCATTCCTCTCTTGCAGAGCCACCTACTGCATTGCAAAAGGTTTCTACAGACAAAGCTTTTAAGAAAGATCTCCTTAAATTAGTAGAAGACTCCTGTAATGGATTGCTCCAGACATCATCCCTCCCAGGCCACTCAGGTGTAATACTGGGCATATTTTGTTTGCCTGAAAAACTTCTAACTTGTATTAACATCACTTCCTCATGCTTTTCTTGCCAGTGAAGGATAGTGAGCAGACTAGCAGAGCTTCCCACGTATTTTTTGCAGCTTCTCTTTTTTTTTCAGTTGGGTGCTGTCAGCCAAATGCTTTCCACCCAAGTCAGGAACAGAAGGATTGGGTTTTAAGCATTATTTACTCAGAGGTTCTTTCCAGGGGCACCAAAATTAACAACCAGGGCATTGCTTCAATAATGAGTCACTGGGTGTTTGCAAATGATCCTTTGGGAGAACAGACAACGGACAGTAAAAACAAAGGGCAGTTTCCTGGGTAGCCCATCTCCATGAACCCTTCTGCTGCTGTGAACACTGTGGCATTAGGCTGCTTTCTAATATGCTGGGAAACTGCCTGGCCACGCACAGAAAAAATCCCAGACTGTTGATGGTGTCCCATGAACACCAGAAGTCCCAAACCAGCCCTGGAGGCAGGGAGGACTGCTGCAGTGCTGCGGTTCAGCTCTGCTTTACATGCTGCTTTGTTGCCTACCTGGACAAGGTGGGAGTCAGGCTGCATCAGGCTCTAAACAGGAGTACCCGAGGGACGGGTACTAGTCCCTTAGCCTGAGATTTTTATAAACCCTTGTTCAGTTGTGGCCTACTCCAGAAATTGAACTCTTTCCTAGATCCAGAGCAAGAGTAAAATCTGACCACATCTCCAGGCATCAGATGTGTGATGCTTCTTAAAGTCATGCCCATGGAGGTAATGTAGAGCACCTATACAGCAGAAGCTTTATGACATCTCAGTTCTCCAAGGTTTGCACAGCACTTCAGAGAAGTGCCATTACACAGGCTCAGCACTAACTGTCCTACCCATCACAGGCTTAAACACAATCAGGATACAAGATTCCACCACCTTCTCCTTGCTCAGAGAATCACTTTCCATGAGGAAACTCAAAGAAAAGTCCCAGGCCTCTAATATAAAGAAAGGAGCTGATCCAAGCAGCCCAGGCAATAAGGCGTAGAATCACAGGAGGCCAGAAAGTCCTTTTAGATCAAGTCCAACTGTAAACTTGGAAACTGCCAAGTCCACCACGAAACCATGTTCCTAAACACACACAAGTAAAATATGAAATGCTTAGAGTACTACAAGGCTTCTGTTTTTGTTTACTGTGCTGTGATACAATCCTAAATAACTACACTAAAGCCGGACTGGCCAGATGAAGGAAGCCAGTTTCACCCAGTGCTGCTTTTAAAACCATCTATCTTGATACTTTTGCCTTTTCCCAGATTTGACTAAAAGAAAGCAGTGCTCAAGCAGGGTCACTCCTTTATTTGGGTGAAACAAATCCCTGCTGTGGGTGAATCCAGCTGTTGTTCAAAGGAAGCGAGAAGTTGAAACACCAAGTGCCCAATTCTGGATATTCCCAAATCACACCTGCCTTCATAGCTGTGCTTCGCAGTGCACTCTACTTAAGGTGGCATTTCTTTTCCAAATAAAATTGCATCAAAGGCTCCTTTTCAGGCTTCCGAAAAAGTTATATGAAGGACACAAAATGAAAACCAGCAACAACCAGGCTCTGTTGATAACATGAAAGACAAACTTTTGAAAACCAGTGACTCAGGTGTATTTTCCAACGTGGAGGATTATTATCCAGTAACAATGTGTTCTGAGTGATTTCATCACAAAATCCTGTACAAATGCTGATCTGGTCTGCACTGAGTACAAGAACTTTTCTTGTTGTAGCTACATTCCCCTTTCCAACACTTTTCATCTGGTTAAATGTGCCTCTGGACTTCTAGTTCCTAGTCAATTCAGAGCAGCAGCAGCTCATGACAAAAACATATTTGGAGTGAACGTTTTGTAACAGTAATTAAAAGAATACCAACGCTACCTCTGGAGCATTTGTTCTGATTCTTAAGTCCCCAAGACAGGACTTCACATGGGAAGCCAGGACACGTGGTCACACTGCTGCTTCTCTATGAGGAAGAGAGAGGTAGCTGGGTAGGTGGACTAAGAAAGGTACCAAACCCAGTATTTTCGGAAGTAACTTTTGATTCTGAATATTCAGCCATAAATATATTAAATGAAATTGATGCTTCTGAATGGGATGTTCAGCCCTTTCAATGCATTGTTGAACCGGTTTTTATGGTTTTGAATGTTTGATGGCAATTTAGTTTTGAAGATGGACATCAGCAGGAAGAAGGTGGCTGCAGAAGAAAAATTCCCCTTCTCCCACTTCTTGAACAGGGATATCAGCCCTATCTGGTACTTGGGAATTTCCTAAAAAATGCCCCTGAACTTCAGACCTCATGAGCATTCTTTCTTCATTTACCTCATCTCTTTTAAGAAAGCCTGTGTGGTCACACATGTTTAAATAATCCTGCATTTCAAACGAGCAATTTTCCTTGTTTACGTGTTGAAGGAAATAGATGGTGTTCCCACAAACTATGTAGCCCAACATTCTCAAAACATCGTTAACCACTTAATCCATGCAGAGCAACTAACAGGGACCAGTTTTGGCTCTACTGAAACATGTAATGAGCTACTTCAAACTTTCAGTACTGCAAAACAAAGACAATTGAACAGAAAGTTTGTTCCGTTCTTGCTGAAGACCCTGCTCTTCCAACAGGAATTACTTGGATCTTTTCCATGCCAATGGCATGTTCCTAACTAAGAAAGAGCTGAATATGCATGTACATTGCAAAATATCCAGTCCTGTGGTTCATTAAATATTCCCTAAATATACGGAAAACCCCACCATTCTGTTTCTCCTAGGATTAAAATGGAGGTTAGGCTGCAGCAGAGAATGTTCCTAACAAAGGCAGCAACAAGACAGCTCTTGTACTTATGGCAGATGCACAACACTAGTTTTATGTTGTTTAACACGGACATAGAGTGAATAAAGCTAGCAAAGCCAACAGAATTGCTCTGAACTTAGAGCAGCACTGTGGAAGGCAGAATCCAGGCTGATCCCATGAACAGCAACTCCTGATATGCAGAATGATGGGAAACAAGCTTTGCTGAGTTTTACAAGTGAGAACTGCTGCACCCCTGCAACATCTCACCCCAAACTGCAGGAGCAGAGAAAGGCTGCTTGCTGTTTCCCATTATGGCCTTTTAGCCCCAAGAAACCTACTGACACCTGCTGACTGCTTTTAAAATACATCAGTGCTTTTCAGGGGTGGAAAAGAAGAGACATGTCAGGTAAATTTTATCTATTTCATTTAAATCTGGATAAAGAATTGTGTTAAAATATCTTTCCTCCCATGCCATTTTCTTCTTCACCCCATGGGTAACTCTCAGCAGTTGCTGAGCTAGTGCCATCATTTACTGCTAATCTCAGCTCTCTGACCTGTATCTATCAAAATCAGCTGTAGTTTACCTTGGGAAGAGTCCTGTCCAGGAAACTGAGTGGTACTGCATACAATGGGGCTGTAACAAAGCTTGGATGTGGGAATAACGAATCAAAATGTAAGTAAAGGGAAAGTCTTTGTTGTATTTCTGTAAACTTAATATAAAAATCTACTTGTTGAAATTCTGTTCCTAAGCCTCTTCGGTGGGTATATAGCAGCTACCTAGGCTCTCTGAGGCTTGCAAGTAGAATGAAATAGCCAAAAAGAATAGGGGGAGATTACAAGAGAAAGCAAGAATTCAGGGAAAAAGCCCCTAATCCCTGTTCTCTTGGACACCCAGTTTTTTGGAAGGCAGTGGCAGGAGCCATTGAATGATGCTGGATCAGGTAGTGAGGCACCTCTTGGCCCTTCTTTCTGTTTGCTGCACGTACTTAGGAAATTCAATGTGTCTCCTTAAGTGTTTTTTTTCTTGGGAAAAGTCCTGTGGTGAAGTCGAACTGCAGGAAGGTTGTGTTCAAGAAAAGAGTCTCTGAGGTAACCTGGGCGTTTGAAATAACCTGCTTAGCTGGCTAAAACTGTCCGTTTCACAGAAAGCACATACTGTTTCCTTTCCTGTCTTATGCAAGCTGCATCAAGATTTCCAGTGACTGATAACCAATTTTCTGAAAGCAATAACGATTGTATCACCTAGTATTGTCTGCTGTAAAAAAAAAACACAAGTGAAAATGATATTACAAAGCAGTAGCCTTGATTTACTCATTTGCTATATACAATGTGGGTTTTCCTACTGTCAGTGAGTAAAGGTCAGGGTTTCAGTCTCATATTACCAAGATTACTCACTCTTGCAGACATTTGTTTTTCAAAGTTGCTATAGGTCTTGGGATCATCAAATAATAAGACTTTATTTTAATGCAAATATTGTATGAACATGGGTCCACTATAAAAGGCTGCAGTAAAGTATTTTCTGCAAGAAAGAACCATTGGAGAGCTTTTGATCAAGGCTCACAAGCTGAAGAGAGGAAGCCTATAGGAGTATTTATTCTAAAGCTGCAGGCTTGTAGCTGCAATCATGAGTTGTTTCTAGTGCTATGAGGAGGAATGTTTCTGCAAGGCAAGCAGAAAGCAGTAGAAATTACTGTATTTTTTCTCCTGGGTCAAGTGAGTTCTCAGCTCTACTGCGTGGTGGAAAGAAACACATTATCAACACCCTTAGTGACATTGCCACTTGTCTTTGATTGGGTGAGGATAAGGATATGTGACAAATACAACCGTGATACAGAACTGACTGTTCTTGGTGGTGTTTCCATCTTCACAACACCTGCTTGTTTTCTCCTATGCTGTATGTCCATTTGTTGTCTAACACCTATACCTATAAAGAGCTGATTTTCTGCTCTAACTGTTCATGCTCTCAGGCCTAAAGCATGTCCAGGTGTCACCAATTCATGGTGCGTTTAAAAATGTGTGACTTTGCAGGCTTGGGGATTTAAACAAAACTGTTAAATGTGGTTATGAAGTGCCTCGACTAGTAAGTA
Organism: Jacana jacana; assembly: GCA_013400555.1. Taxonomy (NCBI): domain Eukaryota; kingdom Metazoa; phylum Chordata; class Aves; order Charadriiformes; family Jacanidae; genus Jacana; species Jacana jacana. Next base: position 775 of record VZTM01005294.1, on the reverse strand, counting down.
GCCAGTTTTAGAAAAGATACCCATGGTATTAGAATGCAAATAACAAGTAATGAAAAAGGGTATTATACACTTCTGAGGTTGTATTATTTTAAACAGATTTATGCAAGTTTGGGGTCTTGAAGATGTAGAGCAGAAGTTGTAAACATGTGAAATCACAAGCTGGCCGTCAAACCTCAACTGCTGGTGATATGGGTATAGCCAACTGCCTTGCAACTAGTCTAATCCTGACTTTTCAGCTTCTGGTGTGCCCCTTTCCATTATCTAGCACACACAAGCAGGTTTGTTACATTATTTTCTAGTTTTGTATTTTTCCTAAATCTAAACTGCAGATTTAGTGTCTTTCCAAACAACCTTTTGTGGGGCTTTTTAGTAAATAATCTATGGAGTTACATAAATGACCTCAGCTCCAATTAGCATAAAATGACAGGGCTGTATTAAGTGTGGAGGAATGGTGCTGACTTGCATCAGCTGTAGCTCTTTGGATTA
>VZTM01005293.1:0-13438 GCA_013400555.1 Jacana jacana | reverse complement strand
CCTCTTGGCCCTGCCGTCCTTCCCTCCTCCTCTTCCTCCCTCGGCATCTCCCCAGGCACCGTCGGGAGCCACGGGAGAAGCCGCCCGTCCTGAGGGCGGTGGCGGCGGCTCCGCTCCCGCCTCAGTGGAAACGGTCGGCCCGGAGCATCGCGGCCTGGCTGGTCCATGGGGCGGGTGTTTCCTGCTGCTGGGGCCGGTGGGCAGCGGTACTNGCGGCGCCGCCATCCCCGCCGGGACCGGGGGCTGTACCCGGCGGCAGCTGCTGCTGCTGTGCCATCTCGGGGCGCTCGTTGGTCACCGCTACCCTCTTGGCCCTGCCGTCCTTCTGCCCCGGGGAGGACGTGGGAGGCGGCGGTGGGAGCGGGGGAGGTCCGGGAGCCGGAGCAGCTGGAGCCCTGAGAGCTGAGAGGGGCTTTTTAGTTGACTTTGACGAAATATGCGCGATCTATAGGAAGAACTAGGCAGCGTGTGTATGTGCAGCCCAGTGTGGGAGCGGTGGTCACCAGGGACGGGGTGGGTGTGAAATACCTCTGTGGTGTGGAGCTGCAGCACCTTCTTCTCTGTGGCTGGTTTTATAGCCGCTGCCCACAGCACAAAGATGCTCTTAGACGCTCATCCTCTGAGAAGTGCAGGTGTTTTGCAAAGAAACATCCCTGTCAAGGTTATAGTTTAGCTCACATAAAAATCCTTTACGTAGAGCAATCTCTGAGGGTTTGGTATCCCCTTCCCTATTCCAGGGCGTGTGTTTCTCATATCAGGATGTTTTTTCACTTCATAGACACAATTATGCTCAATGGGCTCTGAAGAGGTTGACATAATGGTTACACTACTATATGGGACCCTGGGGAATCTTTGCAGAGAAGGAAGTATACGGGCTCCTGGGACTTTGTGGCTTCATAAATGGGCAGGTAGAGTAGTTCCTGGCTTTTGGTAGCTTCTGAAATGACAGTTATGAAGAAAGGCCAGCTGGCTTGCAGCCATGGGAGTCACTAGATCATCACCAAGTAGTCCAAGGCTTCTTATGAGCATGTGTCTGCTTTGTGTTAGTGCTACAGGCTTGCTTGTGTATGTGTTGTGCCCCAGCTGCATGATGCAGAACGCTTGAATATGTTTGTCCATTTCTGTTTCCCATCTGGGAAGGGTTCCTTTGTCTTCCTCTCCCCCTTATTCCTGTCTGCCTCACTCTCAGCTTGAAGGTCTGTTTATGGGACCTGCTGAAACACAGTTCACCTTGGCATTAAAGTGAAAGCTGGATAATGGGCTGACTCACTCAAGATGTTGATTCCCCTTGGCTCTTGGAGTAAGCAAATTCCATCTCAGCACCTGATGTGTGAGATGGGGGGATAAGAAATGTTTGGAGAGGTGGGAAGAACTTCAGTGAAATAATTGTATGGGTCCTTTGGTCAGCAGGTGAGGATTTGTTATTGGCAGGTTCATGTTAGCCTGATGCTACTGAGATTTCCAGTGTATCAAACTCTACATTACTTAGAGTTGATGTACTGGTCCTTGGTTCTTGTTGCAGCTAGTGTTTGTGTGAAGTTGAGAAGACAATAATTGTCTTGTGAACAGAAAGACTCGCTGTGAAGGTCTACTCAAATTACCCCTCAGTGGCAAGAAAAACACTTTTCTTATGGTGTGAATGGTGACAAATTGTGAAAATGTTTTTAGCAAGTTCTTTGGCTTCTAAACTATTTGGTGGGGGAGAAAACTGTTCATGCGAGGTGATGTGGACGCGCTGCATCCCTTGTTATGTGTGTTCTTATTGGGCAGAGGCAAGAGATGTGACAAGGCTAGCCCGTTTTATCCATGTTGTTGACAGCAGCGGGTGGTAGTAGTGAGATTAGCAAGTTTGGAAAAGCTGTTGACAGACAAAAAGTACTCCTGAGTGTTTTTTAGAACCCCCGTGTTAATAGTGGAGTGGAACTGGCACATGCATACATGTTCAGATGGACTAGGAGCGAGTAGAACCCAAAAAGGATGTCTGGTCCAACCCTGCTGTCTTGGGATGGTACGTTGTGCAGCAGTGACAGTGTGCTTAGGAAGCAGGTTTTCTTCCCTTCTTCAGCAGCCAAGGACTAGGAAATTTTCACAAATGGCTGTAATACTTGAATTAGAAGGATATTCTGCAAGTATGCTTAAGGGTTTCAGTTGATTTTTAACTAGCAGAGCTCGTAGTGGACCCTTAAGGGTGTATGTAAGGGGCTGATGCCATGACAAGGTGTGTAGGATTCTTCCATGTGGCAGGGAGTGCTGGCATCAAGCTCAGAAGTGAGAGAGAACAGGTTTGCTTCCTCTGCTCTGTAGGATCCCGATCTGTATCTTGCAAGTAGGAACTAGATGCTCACAATCCAGAAGCTGGCTGGGTTTTATCATGCTAATTTGCTCGCATAACACACTTCTGTGCAATACTGTTGTTTTCTATTAGAGCTGCCATTTGTCCCCTCTCCTTCCTATCCTATGCTTTAAAGTACAGGATAACCTTAGCATCTCGGGACTTCTTTTTTCTTCTTCCCAGTGTCAAAGCTTTTGTTTCCATGTGGTCTCAGGGAGGGGTGAGACTGGCAGTCATTTCCACACCCCGAGGGCTGTGGTAGAAGTTCGTTTTCCAGGTGGGACCTAAGAGTCACCATGAACTGAAGCTGTAAAACAAAAATGTGTTCTGAAGCCTGATCCCCTGCTGAAAGCAAATAGAGAAGAGAAGGTCCCTTGCTGGATTTGAAGTGCATACACTATATGAAATGGTTTTGTTCAGCCTGTTGGGTTCCTGGAGGGTTTGTTCATCCTGGATGTTTCCCTAGGAGAGCCATGTCCCCTCTGAGTTGGGCCAGTATCTGGTAGTATGAGAAGGATCTTGAATGAGATTTGCTCGAAATCTTTCAAAACTCTGTGTTGCTGACCAGCATCCATTCTTGTATGTGTTGCCCATCGGTGTGGATAAAGTGTCATCATAGCTTTTGATGGGTTTATGCTGAACTCCAGGATAACCACCAGTGATCTGCGAAGAAACCATCTGACTGTCAGGGGTGATAGTATACCAGTGCCTGGTGTCCACTGAGTAGAGTATACCTGCTGACAATAACCAGTGTTACATTTACTGAGCAGGGACAGGGAACCTGGCACATTCATAGCTTTTTGTGAAAGTAACTTATTTAAAGCTCAAATGTGTCTGATGGAGGGACCTTCTCTTTTTGATAGACTTGTCCAGTCAAGGGCTGCATTGGCAACTCATTGCAAGACTAAGGGCAACTCATTGCAAACTCATTGTCAACTCATTGCAAGGCTTAGCGTTTGGTATACAGGCTGCGTGTTGGCTGACTCTGTAACGTGTGACCTTCTACCCTTCACATCAGATGCAGTGATGGGGAGTTAGGAAGGTGGGCAATCATTTCATCCTCTCTCCAGCCTGTTTGGATAAGCATTGCAGAGTCAAGCAAGCTGTCTTGACTCGACCTGACCTGTGCAAATGTGTTGTGAGAACTGCTGTGTACTAAGTCAGCCCCGGGGAAAGGGTCAGTGCAGGACTTAATGGGAGCAAGTTGCTGTGGGCTGATGGACAGGATGGCATGCAGACCCTGGGTAAACATAGGCAAGTTATGGGATGGGTTGAGACCCAGTGTTTCACATTTTTGGGAGACATGTTATTTTATATATTTTGATATTGTGGCACAATTCTGTATATATTCATCGTGGCAGGGGAGAAAGGCTGATAACCACTACTGTGTCACGTTCATATGGCATCTTTCCATGCAAATGGGATAGTCTGCTCTGATCCACATTTCCTGTCTTGGATACTGGTGTCACTGGGCTTTCATCCCCCAAATACTCACCTCTTCTTTGTTTACTCCTACTGATGATTATTATCTCTTCCTTATCAATATGATGCAAGCTCAACTGTGGAATCTTTGTTCTGCTTACTTTCTATTTGATCTCCAACTTGGCTTGTCATGATCTTTCTGCACCCAAAAAATGGGGTGTCTTTGTTAGCTGCTGGGTAGTGGGTTAGTTTCAAATCAAATAAATTCTCAGCACTGTGGAGATGCATGGTGTGGTGATGAGACCTGAAATTCATTATTTCTGAGACCGTAGGTGGCTATATTGGCTATATAGGGTTGGTATTTGATGCCTTAACTTCCACCTAGACAGTTTTTCCTGGTCTGTTGTTAGTAGTGCATTGTTGTGATGATACGGGTTGGTTTGTTTTCTCAGGTTTTTTTTTGTCAGAAAGGTTTCCCAACATAATTCTCATGACAGAGATAGTTGTTAAAGGGAAAGAGATAAAAGGATACTTGCACAGTAAGAATGCTGCAGAGAAAAGAGAAAGGAAACACTCATTGAAATAGGAATGGGAGAGCCTGTAATTGTGCATGGACCTATCTTTTCTTCCGGACTGGTGACTTACTACGTGCTCTCCCTGTCTGTGTTTTGTGGTGTTAGCTAATCTCTTGCAAAATCCATAATATTTTTGTTAAAATGAAAGGTATTGAGCAGGATGCAGTGGGGTTCTGTCTTGAATTCTGCAGGTACATTAAACCCTTCTGAGCCCGTGTTTCTAGCATACACCAAGCATCATATGCTGGCATATGATGACAAACTGACAGATGACAGTATTGAATCACACGTTTCTCTCATCCACTGATGCAGGCAGTTTCGATTCTGGAGGTAGAGTAAAAGTGCTCTTGCACACATGGCACCAGTACATCTTTTCCTAAGAAAAAGCACCTGTCCAAGTGCAACAGTCTTAGAGGAGCTTTGACACAGACTCCTGTGGCTTTGGCTCGCTCTCTGAAAGCAGGAGCTGGAATGCAGTATTTCAGTTCCCGGTTCTCAGCGTATGTGAAAAATGGGCACGCTTTCCAGAGAAATTGGGCTGGTGGTTCCTATATTTCCTTCTGAAGCATCGTGGCCAGGTAGGTTCCTTGCAGGTGTTTGCCAGCCTGTGGGACCTCATGTGGTAGTTCTAGTGGTGATTAGATTTTGGTTAGCCATATCCAACAGTGATGCTATTGGCTTTATAGCTGAGATGTCAAATCTGTGCTGGTCCTGGAGGTGGAAAATTTCCAGAGACCTTGAAGGTACGGAAGACGATGCATTTTTATACAGGTTTGGGTTTTTTTTTTAAACATTAGAAGAGGAAAACAGAAAAGAAAAAGACTGAATAGTTAATTTAAAAAAAAAAATTAACTGAAATTTTAGTCAGTGGGCAATTTAAGTGCTCAGTGTGCTTATAAAAATCTCCATTATTTTTGGAAAATTTTGACTATCTCATCCTAGGAAAGTTGTGTTTTGTGTCAAGATCTATTTGTTTTGTCTAATGCAACTCTAAACTGTGGAAAAAAACTAAAAATATAAAACTAAAAATAACTAAGAAGCAAAAAGAAAGGTTATACCTGTAGGGCTTAGAAATAGTATGTTAATATAACATGATGCCTGTAGTGCAGTACACAAGAAGCTCATCTTTCTAGAAGGAAAAATCTTCTGAAATGAAAATGTCATCCCTATGTATATTCACTTTAATGGAGCCCAGAGGTTACACAGCTATAAGTTCTGTAAATGCTTACAGGACATGAGATTTGTAGTATAACAGTATTATGGGTTCTGAAACCCATCTGTACTTGATGATCCCAGGGGTCTCTTCCAACCTAAATGATTCTATGATTCTATGATTCTATGATTCTATGAAATGGAACTATTTCAAGTAGTGCTGCTTTTAGTTATTCAGCCTGTTCTGGTGTGCTATGGTAGCAATAGTCTAAAGATTACCTCCCTGAATGCTTTACTTCATTAGGGTTCTGCCCTGTCCCTTCCTTGTCTTTTGGTGCAGAGGTACAGGAGTATTTTTATTACCACTCCACACCAGGTTGAAATTCCAGCAGTGATCCAGCACAGGCTCTCAAACGGCTGTGGTGAGGGATGTGGCTGCTGTAGCTAGAGGATTACCTGTCAGGAGTCGAGAGCATATTCTGGCTGGCAGTGTCTTTGCAGCCACACTGTTTTTATTTCTTTTCCACCTCTTTGTACAAGCTCTGACTACGTGGTTGTTCTGTCAGTCATGTTTGGAAATCTCTTCTCGAGTGAAGAAAGGTGTTTAAAAAGGTGCACTGAATTCTGTGAAGAATTAAACTAGCACAGTCTCCTCTTGGGATTCTTCCATAACTCCCAGGAGCTCGTTATCTGTAGCTTCATATTAGTATCTACTTGAGACACCAATTTCTGCTTCTGATATATCTGTGTACTTTCTCTGTCAGTAAGTAGTGGGCAGGTAGTAGGTCTGTAAAGAGTCAGACAAGATGAGCAAAATGCCTAGGTAAGAGAGGGGAACCACTCTTGCCTTTAATTCCAGAAACCTTCAATTAAGGAAAGCCTCCGGGTTACCATCAGGGCTCTGAAGTTATATCTTCTTTTCTGTGGAATTGAAGACTGAACTTGATAAGAACAGAAGAGACCCCATCACTGGTTTGATCTGTGGTGCAGGGCATTAAGAGTGGAGCTGGCAAACGGCAGCACTGGGAGTTAGGCAGTCATGAGGGTGTGCCGATTTTTCCCAGGCATTTTAAGACCTTGGCTGGAGTAGTTGTTGTTTGGCTTCTACACAGATCAGTTATCTGTCGCTTTCCACAGTCAGTAGAAAGGTGTCTACGCTTTCCCCTCGCACGCACGCCATGCATCTTCAGTGAAGTCTTGTGCCATTTTGAATATAAGGTCCCTCTGATGTTATTCAGAATCTGTCACTATAAAATTCACATTGTAGTGAATTCACATCGACGCAGCCACTTGGAGCTAGTAAATCCATCAGTTTCAGCTTGAACCCTGTGTAGTCTCCCAGACTGTTATTCTTTCTGAAGTTTAAAGTGTAATCTTTTGCAATGGATCGGTGCCCATTTTATAGTGTGCAACAGAAAGCAAGCATTTGCTTCACTGCTTTGACTCTGAGGAGACTGAATTGGAGTGAATGAAATTGTAGATGGAAATTTTCTCCATTTTGAAGAGTAGTTGCTAGAGAATCTGCTTGGCTTTTGGATCCATCACTGATACAGAGGACAGCAAGGTTTATCGCTTTGGAAAACTTCTTGAGATATGCTCTCTGAAATACTCATGGAGTAGACTGGCTTCATCCCAACTGCTTTTACTGAGTGAGTTGCAGAGTCATCTTAGTGAGAACTAAGAGTTGAGAACTAATGACTAAGAAAATTGTTATTTTCAGTAATAAAGCTGAAGGTAACACATGCTGCTTTTGTTGAGAAGAGCATTGACCCTCTGAAGATGGGTAAGACCTTATTTCCTATACAGAAAAGGGAAAGTATTAATGTCCTACAAAGCTGTTCCAGCTGCACTGGCATGCTGTCTAGGGGTCTCTCTGCTCTTGCTTCTGCCTGTGGACAAGTTATTTTGCTAGAATGTGTTTAATTTCTTCCTGCGCTTAGTAAGTTCTACAACATAGCTGTGGCTTTATTACAGCTGCTGACAAGTTGTCTGCCTGGAGTTAGTGGAAAAAACATATCGGCAAAGTCAAGAGTGTAGGTCAGGCTATCAGATAACTAGCCACCAAGTGACTCCTATAACCCAGGCATCATCTACCTGCCCAGAGCACATTGGTCATACTCTGGGTGCGGTGCTGAAGCAGGTACAATAATGTCATCGATGGTCTACAGTCTCCCTCGCACACTGCCCAAAGCTTGCTTCCAGAACAGACTGTGTTAAAGCTCTTTTGTTGAGCTGTTTCTTTCAGTGTGCAGTACCACCAGACACGAATCGTTCCTCCTTGGGCGTGGTACAGCGTCTTGCCTCATGCTTGTGTGACACTGTTTTTCTATTTCTTTCCAGTGTCCTTCCTGAACTAAAATCTATTAATATGTGCAGATGACCTTTTGGGCTCTGCAGCATTCAGTCTAATAAATCCTTTAGACAGTCTCTTTTCCTAAGCCAAGTGCAGCAGTGATATGCTAATGATCATAATTTCTCTCTGTCTTGTGTGTTTTACTGATGGCATGGGAATGTAGGTTAGTGATTTCATATAGCCATATTCAAATAAACTGTTTACTTAGGTTATGTCTTGTTTCAGGTTTTTGTTCATATGTGGCACCAGGTGAAAGCAAAGCTTAGTTCCTGTCTCAAAGTCTGAGGTGCTTATGCTGACCCAGTTATTGCTTCCATCCCTGCCCCTGATGAATTTGGGATGTGGTGATGTCTGTTTTTTCACTAAATTTGCCACAGACATTGGAAAAGCTTTTGAGCTGGTATGAGAACTTTCCTTGGTGGTGGCATCTCTTGCTTCTTGCTTTCAATCGCGTCTTTTACATTTGGCCAGTAGAAGATTTCTTTTCCTGGTGGACCAGGTACCTTTAACTTCCTTAAATGCTATTATTCTTCTGTCTCCATCAGTTCTTCATTTCACTGCTATGCACAGCTGTCTAAGGTAACTTGAGATTTTTCATGTTTCTGTGTGTGCCTCTCTGATGGTATTCTCATACTTAAGGTTCTGTGGCTTCCTTTTTTCACCTCAAAGTGAGAAAGTGCTGCAGTTCTTGAAGGAGAGCATGCTGGCAGATTATTGCAGTAGTTAAAAGGGCTTGTTGGTTAGACCCATGTTTGTAAAACTCGAAGATATTAATTTATGCTTACCTAAGATCTGTTACTATTGCTTAAATCTTGCCCTCAGACAGTGAACTGTTGTTTTTACTCTCGCTGATGTACCAGCATTACAGCAGACTAATAATAGGACAAGGGAAGCAGATGACACTTCCTATGTTTTGAGCCAACGTAGTTCTAGGAAAGTGACTTCTTGGAGGAGTGTGTGTGTCTAATATCTGTTAGAGATGAGCAAGTAAACACTCTTGCTCAACTAGATGAGTTACACTAGATGAGTTCCTAACTGAAATAGTCATTGCTGTTTTTCTCTTTAGTGGTGTTAGATGTTCTTTAAGATCACCATAACTTTTTTTTTTAATTATGTATGTATGTCACAGAGAGGTACCAGAGTCCAGTAAACCCACTCTGATCCTCAAAGTGTTTTTATATTAAGAGACTGTAAAAACTAACAAAATGGACAAGAATCATAGCAGTGATGATGATTTATTCAGAAGATGTTTGAATTTTGTATGAGTAGAGCGGTTCCATAAGTCAGATCCCGATGTTTGTGATCAGATATCTCCAAGTGTAAAGGCTTTTCCCTGAAATGGTTAATGCAGTAGAAGAATGTACTTAGTATTTTAATACTCACGAGGCTTAGCCACATTGGTAGTGACTCTATTGCGGGCTTAACTTTTAATCTGAAACTTGTTTTATGATCAGTTGCTGCAAGACAAATTCCAAAGCTTCTGAAGTCTGCAAAACCTGAACATCCAAAGATCTGTCTGAGCAGACTGACCATCTGAGAAATGGGAGAGGGAGGGAGAGAAGTCTGCATTGCGTGGGGTGCATGTTGTTAATTGAAAAGGAAAAACAAATAGGAATGTTCCTGGCCAGAGATGGCATTATGAAGCTTTATCTGGCAGGATCTTGTGACTGATGCTTCTAAGAACAGTACACGTCTTTGTATGGAAGTAGGATTTTCTTCCCAGCCACATGCATGTGATGCAAACAGAAAATACGTTCTCTCTGATGGCCAGAGCAGACCCTCCGGTTGAGCACCACAAAGATGTTCTGCAGGCACTTATTTGTCAGCTGAGGCATCGAACGCGGTGGTTGCACTGTTGGAACAAAACCTAATGAAGGTTCACCCTTCCAGACCTGCCTTCCACATTGTACACCTGAGCCTTAGGTGTACAGAGAAATATGCAGTGCTCCTGTGTCTATAAAGGGGCCAGTTCTGTCGGTGTAGCCTCACCTCTGTAGCAGTACTTGCACTCCCATGGTTCTGTGGGACAGCTCTGTTTCAGAGGTGAAATAGATTTACCCTTAAGTACAGCCTGCATCATCGAAATCCTGTGCTTTCTTGTTAGTTGTAGCATTGAGCCCAAATGGCTGCAAATGTGCATTTAACTTGAAAGCACAAGGGAGCACACAGTACCCGAACCTTGGTTCTCTTAGTATGTGACTGTGGAATACATGTGGAGTAAGAAAAAGCTGAGCAAAATGTCCCTTGAGACAAGCTTGGGGATATGAAAACAGGATGGGGATGAGAACGTGAAACAGGGCTTTCACAGGTTCCATGTGGTACGGAAGCAGCAGGAAAAGATTTATTTCTAAGCTTAGGATTCTTAAACTTCAAAGAATCTTGCAGCAGAATTTTGGTGTAGTGCGAGAAAAGGCTCTTTCTGCCTACCAATCTCTTTTGGGTCCATGGGTCTGTCTAGATCTCTTATCTTAACTTCTCTTTGTATAAGAGAAGAAGTTTTGAATAGCAGTCCTGAGAATAATTACAGGAACAGCATGTTCTCAGGCTTTGAAGATGGAGGTCATCTAGCCCACTGGAGCATGTAAAAGCTGCATTTCACGTTGGGTTGTTGGCAGTTGATAAGCCCAGGAGAAACTGCTAGCTAGTGATTCCATTTCTGTAAATGTGTGCCCCAGAAGTTGGATTGAGATTCCAGTGTTGATCAGTGTGCTAGGACTGAGGGGAACGAGTATGGTAAAGGGGTTTGAGGAAGCCCAGCTCTTCTTGAAAACGTGTTGTGACACATCTGTACTGAGGTTTAACTGGCAGGATTTGCCACTTCAGGATGCTGAAGATATAGGCTGGAACTCTGCAAAGCACTAGTGATTCCTGTGCTGCTCTGATGGAGTAAGACGTTATACTACTCCTTGTCTTCATGTTCCATCAGAGCCAAACCTTTCAGTGGATGTACCTTAGATGGTTTATAAAGAAGTGCTTTTGTGATATGCTAATTTCTTGTACCCCTTACAAAAATTAGGGCAAAGTGACTGCGAAAATAACTGACACGATCCATGCTATGCATGTAAGAATTATTATAAAGAGATTATCTAGCTATGGGGCAATGCTTCATTTGGATTATGTAGCTACATAGAATTTATAATCCATGCTTTCTGCAGAAAAATGTTTCCTTGTGCTGTAGCAGGAAATGTCAGATACGCGCTTTTAAATCTAATGTTCTTTATTTGCAACATGGAACTCTTCAACAGTAATCTCGGAATTTGAGGGGGAAATTTCATCAGAGACCAACGCAGCAAAAACGTCTTGTCCCATGAGGTTAACTGGTAGCACACATTAAATCTAGAAGTGTGTCTGCATTGAATTTCAGGGGTGTGAAGTTTGCAGTGCTCGGTTTATGGCGGTAGTCTGCCTTCAGTTTGACAAATGGAGATGCATGAACGAGGTGCACATTCAGCCTCTTCTCACTGACTGGGGCCCTGGTTGTTCACTCAGGATACAAGATGGGGAGAGCGTGTGTGTGTGTGCCTGTGTTGCCGAGACACCAGGTCTCTTTTCAATTCTGATCTGGAAACTAATAGCCCATGACAGTTCTAATAGTGCCAAAGTTTTCCCTTGCTTGTCTAAATGATTAACCCTTGAAACAACATTTAGTACTGTGTGCCCTACATAGCAGTGCTGATGTGAAGAAGTGGTTCCTAATACCCTGACACCTGGCCAGAGAGTCACAAGATGCTTTTACCAGCATAAAAGGTATGTGTTTGAGGCTGGCTTCTTTTATTTGCTCATCTGTTTTGTGATTCTGTGTTATGATCAAGAAATTTTACTCCTTATAACCCATGGCAATTTGACAGTGGCTCTGATGCTGAATGACCATTGATAATTCTGTAAAAAGATTGAGGACTTAATATTGAATTTTCCAAAACTTCAAAAAGCACATCTGGCTGTGAGGTTATTTCTTGTGTTGCAGATTCACTTGATTGCACAAGGTCCTGAGAGATCTTGCAAATCTTAGTTGATGTGAGGATCAAACACTTCATTTTTAGTTTAGTTTAGTTGTCTTTTGTGGAAGATGAGCCAGAATTACAGAAACACGTTGTGAGCTTTTTAAATAGATTTATAGGAAATCAGAACCGAATCCTGATGCATTTTTCTTGACTCCTCTTTTCCAAGCCACTTGATTTTGGGTTTTTGAAAGATTTTCAAATGGGTGCTGAAGTCTGGCTTGCTATATTAATTAATAAATGGGAGAAATCTGGATGCTCATACCACAGGTATCCTCCATTGGTATGGCAGTTGGTAGATAACTGCGGAAGAACCTGCCAGGGATCTTTGCATAAATTCAAAACTCATTAACATCACAGGGAATTACCAGCAGTTGGTTGCAATGTTGATAACGTTTTTCCTGCTGACACACAGAGAGCCAGGAGGCATGGCTGAGGCAGGCCTATTAAATACTGCTCCAAGCTTGACCTTCTGAAGTGTATTAGACCCTTGCTGAGATTTTATTCCCTTGATATTGCAAACTTGTTATTTTGGTTTAGCGGTGGCTGAAGAACTTGCTCTTAATAGCCTGAAGCTGTACTTCGGGCTGTAATCTTAATTGATAAACGTGACAAATCCTTTAATTTTTCAAAATTGAAGTCAGTTCATGCTTTTTATTATGCAAAGGTAGAAGTGTTCTTCCTTATTGTTATTGGGGCATGTGACTTCTTTTGATTGTGAATGATGATTAAAAAAAATCCTTCGTCTTAAATGGTAAATCATACCAAATTTAACAGGGATCACTTCCAAATGAGTATTTTGCTAGTAGTCTTCATTGTGCTTTTGTTTTGGAGTAGCTACCACAATGTGTCTCAATAGTAGTTTTAGATGGACATACACCTGCCCTTCAAAGACAGGTCTGCTTCCCTGGCAGGTAGTAGTGCTACACATCCTGTAGTGCAGTTCATAGCAAGTGCTGTTACGGATCTGTCACTGTCACCAGAATCCTCTCAAATTTCAAAATACTATTATACATATGGAAATACTATCCTTTTCTGGAACAGTCTGCCCATAGTGCTGTCAATTGCCATTTTGAATTGCTGGGTCAGATTTTCCAAAAGCTAGCTATTGCCTTTTCCTGAGTTTCCAGGTAAGTTTTGCTGTATTTGTCAGCATGACCTTCAGTTAGTGCTTTGAGTGCCTGCCCACAGCCAAAGTCTATTGTAAGCAAACTGTCTGAACTTGAATTTCATTCTGGATCAACTGGTGCAAGCAGTGCTTGGGTGCTGAGCGAGTACAGCACTCTAAACCAGAGCTACTTCGTGATTTTCTGGTCAAATCCTGAAAACGTATGCTCCAGCCAAGTCCTTTGTACATCTGTTACTGTTTGGAAGAGGTGATTGCACCGTGGTCACTTTGAGTGCTTAGAGAGATGTGCAGTCCCTTTTCACAGGGCAAGAGGCACCTAACAGACATGGCTCAGGTTAAGAGTTACTTATGGTTAGGACTCAGGTTAACCCTCTTCTGAATGGTGTCAACAGTTCAGGTTACAGACTTCTTAAAGGAATGAACAACCAGATGGATGTCTTCTGAAATTATTTTAAAACTACTCACTTTTATCTTGCA
>VZTM01005292.1:43246-58299 GCA_013400555.1 Jacana jacana | reverse complement strand
AAGAGGGAAGCGGAGACAATTACTATTGTGTGCTAATTAGAGCACTCTAACCAGGCAGCAGTGAGTGAAATCATTGTATTCGTTTGGTTCCAGCCTTGAGTTCTTTAATATCTTCATGTAAGTGCAAAGGGTGTGTTGTTGTTGTTACTGAGCATATATTGGTGGTTCACATGTAGTGATATTCCACTAATTTGACAATTGTTACCTGTGGAACAAGTAAATAGTCAAGAGTTTCTCTTGGCAGCAGGAGTGTAGGGACCCAAAGCTCATTTCCTCCTGCCCCAGCCAGTTAAATGCCTTAACCAAGTAACTTAAAGCCAGCTTTTCCCTTTTTGAGCATTTCCAGTATCTTGAAATTGTATCTCGAAACACAAGTACACTTTGAAGATAAGCCTAATCATGTGGAAACTGCAGCAGCTTCTCCCTTTTCCTTCTCTGGAAGTATTCTAGGCTTATTCTTGGTGGCTGGGGAGGCAGAATGGCTTCTGTTATTACCTATTTTCACATGCTGAGCAACTTTCCTGCATGCATCCCCTGAAAACACAGTACAGGCAGCCAAGCTAACAGGGCACTGGATCATTGAATAGATCAGTACATCTATCCTGTTCAGTATTTGCTTGTGCCTTCTGTTCTGCACCTTCTGCAGTGAGCCAAGAGCTAGGCAGCTGTCTGGGACCCTTGTTTAATCACTGTTGTCAGAAAACCTTTTTGATCTAATGAGTCATATTTAGATTGAAGCTGTGAACATGAAACTTCAGAATACCTGGAGAAAGGCTAATGAAATACCTTGCTCCTTTCTGTCCTGTTCCACACCGCCCCAGCCTCTTGGTTCTTGCTTGTCTTGAGCCAGAGTCTTTCAGAGTGCTTCCTATAAAAGTACTGTTTTAGATGTGCAGGTTGACAATTCGTGTTGTGACATCTTATACCAAGACCCATAAGCTCCATCACGCTGTGTTGTGTGATGTTGGGCCTGTCACAGTCTCAACAGGACACCTTAAAGGAAGGAAGATGTAAAAATTGCAACAGGATGAAAGTTAGAGAGAATATTTTTATGGTACAGAACATGCAATTTTCTAGTCCTAAGCAGTTCTGTAAGCAAATCCTAGAGAAAACCGAGGTGCTTATTCCCCTTTCCTGCTCTGTATTAAATGCTATACAGATGTGGTGTTTCAGAATCAGATCGGGTTTAAAAGCTGCTGTAGTGAATATTGCAGCTGCCCACTGACCCATTGCAACTCGATACAGATCTTCCTGCTTTTGACAAATTAGCTGATGTGTCCATGGATTTTTTAACCAATACCAAAAATCTCTTGCAGTTGACACTTAAGCAGATAAATCAACGTGTACAATGTTTGTCGCTGTGCCTGATCGTTTCTTGTTAAGTATAAAACTGGTGGCAAGGATGAATTCATGTCTGAACTTTGTGAACCAGCACCTGAAATTAGCTTGAGCTGAAAAAAGGTGTAATTGTTCACTCTTAAGGTCCTGGGTTTTGTGGATAAAAGTGTTTGATGTATAATATATGGAATATAAAATATACACACTTGTAAATATATCAGATCCTTCCTCTGTTGATCCTTTCAAATAGGGGAAGATGAAAAATAATGCCAGAAGCAGCATCTCTTCTCTTGTTCAAGTTTCTACCAACTTGCTCTTTCCTCAAAGTGTCAAGGGCAGGGATTTCTTTGTGTTTTCAAAATTGCCTCAGTTACAGGCTTGCTCTAGGGTAGAGAGTAGGTATGGAGTAGTGGTGACCAATGGGCCTAGGTTAGGTAAGCCTTGATTTGTATCTAATTGTTTTGGTACATGCTGACATCTTGACGACCTAGGCATGGCCTTCATAAAGGGAGACAAGATAGAAATTCCATCTCCTGCTTCGCAGTGCTTGAGCGTTGTGTGTTGTTGATGCTTTGGGTGGGCTGTAGCAATGAGGACAGAGTAGACAACTCCTCACAATGTGTAAAAAAATAAAAAATTGAAAGACCATTTTGGGGACAAGGTTGAAAAGATCGTCACTTTGTGATAAGCAACTTTGAGTTACTGTGTCTCAGGATCTAAGGTGTATTTACCCATTTGTTCTAGATGTTTCTTTTGTATGGCTAATGTATTTCTTCATTCTCTCTCCACCTTCCTCCCACCTCCTCAGCTTCCACTGCTTTTTTTCTGTTCTCAGCTTACACAAAAAGGTGTTCTGATCTTGCACATCATTATATGGGACACTTAAGCTAGTGAAGATGCCATAAAGTAATTGCTACTCATTACGGAAGAACTACAGTGTTAGCTCTTTTGGAGCATGGAAGGAAGTGTCAGAAACCTCATCTAACCCTCAGTTTCCCAAGACTTGTTATCAACAAATCTATTCTAGTTTTCCCCTACAAAAGTCTTCTTTTTCTTCCTTTAACAGGGTGACCCGAACTCTAGTTTCATTTTTACACTCATCCATATTTCCCACCTTCTGCCCCCTTTCCTAGTGAAATACACAAAATAGACTGTGTATAGAATGAGCTGCAATAGGATGCAGAAAATGGATTTCTTGGTGACAGCTGAGATTCTCTGCTCCCTTGCTCCTTCCTTCTCAATGATTTTGATGTTGTGGATGATGTATGTCTATCCTATACGTATGGCTGGATTACTGAGGAGATAGATACCATAACAAATTTACTATTTTTGTGGTTATTACCCACTGAGGGTCTGCTTTTAAACAGATTAGTCTGCCAATAGCTCAAGATCAGGCCCAAGAATTCGGGGTTTTAATGTGAATAGATCAGAAAATAGTTAAAACCCCCTTGAAGGTGGTGGTGTCTTAGTTTGTAACTAAGCATTGGAGGTTTCTACTGTTAAAATACCTTTTAATTCTTCCTCTTAAGAGAGTATCTTTGTGGGAACTAAATAAGCAGTGCTGTAGCTCAATGAATGGAAGGAATGAGTCTGAAGTAAGACACTAAGCCTGCAGACACTAAGTTAGGTGGGAGTGTTGCTCTGCTTGAGGGCAGGGAAGCTCTGCAGAGGGACTTGGATAGAATGGGTGGATGGGCTGATGTTAATGGTATAGGCTTCAACAAGGCCAAATACCAGGCCCCGCACTTGGGTCACACCAACTCCAGGCATTGCTACAGGCTTGGGAAGTGTGGCTGGAGCTGCCTGGCAGAGAAGGACCTGGGGATGCTGGTTGACAAGTGGCTGAACATGAGCCAGCAGTGTGCCCAGGTGGCCAAGAAGGCCAATGGTATCCTGGCTTGCATAAAAAATAGTGTGACCAGCAGAAGGAGGAAGGTGATTGTCCCCCTGTGCTCAGCACTGGTGAGGCCATACCTTGAGTCTTGTGTCCAGTTCTGGGCACCTCAACACAAGAGAGATCTGGAGGGGCTGGAGTGAGTGCAGAGGAGGGACATGGAGCTGGGGAATGGTCTGGGGAATAAATCTTATGAGGAGCGATTGGAGGAGCTGATACTGTTTAGTTTGGGGAAGAGGAGGCTGAGGGGAGACCTCATCACTCTCTACAAGTACTTGAAAGGACATTGTAGAGAGGCTGGTGCTGGTGTCTTCTCAGGGGCAATTAATGAGAAAACAAGAGGTAATGGCTGCAAGCCGCAGCAAGGCAGGGTCAGGCTGGACATGAGGAAAGAATTCATCCCAGAAAGAGTGGTCAGACCCTGGAATGGGCTGCCCAGGGAGGGGGTGGTCTCATTTCATGTGAACTGTATTAGAAAAAACATAAAGGTTATCTGGTTTATCCTTTATAGTGTAACTGGATGCTGTTGTTGAACAACATAGCTGTTTGTGTTACTATAGAATGTAAACAAATGCGGTAAACCCAACCTTCTTCTGCTGTGGGTGCACACATTTGTGTCTGTATGTTTGTGCTGAAGTATAAACCAAACACAATATTTATTTCTTGCTTGAAAAGAACAGCTGGTAAGTCTTGGCAACTGCCAAAGAATAAGCTGACAAAAAAGGTAGTAACTTTCATTCTCTGATTATATGGCAATATCTGTATCTACAGCAACAAAGCAGCCGATCAGCTGTCTGTAGTTATATCTGACACTGGGGTGTGACAGGGATCCCAAACAAGATGTTTTGTATCGATTTTTGCTGGTTTGTGTTAAATTAGCACATATTTGAACATCAGAAATACGATAGTGAACTTCTCAAGCCAGTAAAATCCAGTAGGGCTGGTATTCAAGGCATAGGTGTATGTTACCAAGTGATTTAGAAGCCCAAATGATAATATAGGAGCAGCTGTTAAGTAAAAGCAGTTACTGGGGCAGCTATGACAGTGCTGTTTCTGCAGACCTCTAGGGGCTGGGCAGGGGGGAAGTATAATTGTCTTTCTATTGTTTTTTTCTTTTTTTCCTGCTTTTTAAACAGGAATTTGGGTGAAACAAAGATGGGTGCAGCTGATATGAAAATAATCACTTGGTCGTTAGCAAGGATGGGTTGTCAAACATCTAAGAAGGCAGCAAAATATTTAAGAGAACAGAATGTTTCCAAGCATTAATGCTATAGTATCAGGGGAAGGCGTGCAAAATACCTTTTGAGGACTTACTGAGGGGTAACCTGATATTATATATATATATACATATGTATAGGAGGGGAAGTCTGGCAGTTGCATCAGCATTAAGAGACAGCTAACCATCTACATGTCATTCTGCAGGTGTCCTGTTTGGTTTTTCTCTTGTGGATTGTTTGGTTGGGATTTCCCCCTCAAGTGTGATAAGAGAATGGTTGCTTTTTTTTTTTTTTACTCTAGAGCCAGACATCCTACTAATGTACTAATTTCCTAAAATGCTGCTTTAAACTTACCAAGGTAAGACAAACTGATGTTAGTATCAAGCATAGCAATAGTGTAGAGGTGAGAGTTGGGAGAACATAGTGTGGCTGAGTTCTGTGACAGATTAATACCATGAATAGTTTGTAGGTTTATCAAATACATAGGGCATCTATCTATCACTTTCATACCTGAAAGGCAGTGTATTAAAATTATGTGACTGGGGTGTACTTACACTAAAGGAAAACTCTCAATGGCATAATACTACACTCTGTTTACACAATGTGTAGACAATTCTCTTTTAACAGGACTTGCAGTTGCTGTATGGACAGAGTGAATCCATGTTCGTACTGGTGAAGGAATCACAGATTTCAAAGCTGTGTGGTTTTACATGAACCTAAGTGGTGTCAATCTGGCTCTGATCCTTTACTTTGGCTAATAATATAAAATTAATTTTTAACAGCTGAGTTAGTTGGAAAGAAAAATGGCATGAAACCCAGAAATAGGCCTAATGAGATCTATTAAATAACTTAATGGTTAACTAATTATATTCATTTAAATTCAGGAATTGATCACTAAAAAATAATTTTTGCTATTTTTATACACTTTAAAGGCATTTACTGTTGAAGTGAGGGATCACTTTCATTTGATGAGCATTTGCCCTTTTATTTTTGTTATAAAAAGAATGTAATGTTTTGGAGTAAACTTCTATGACCGTTATTAACCTTCTGAGGGAAAGTGTTCAGTAGGAGGATTAGTGCAGTTTAATGGACTTAACAACAGTGACCTAACCAAAACTGAATGAACTAAGGGTATGGATAGAAGCCCCAAAGTGCTGTTATTTGAATAATTGAGGCCAGCCTTTTGGCTGACCTCCAGCTCTTCTCTTAAGTATAGAGCCTTGCTTCTATATATCAGGCATGATCCTGTGTTCTACACTTGGATTATCATTGCTCTACATCATCATGTAGTTTTGTCATTAGTGCAACTTTTCCTCTCAATACTAAGGAGAAATAAGTGTCTCTATGGTTTGTTTAGTAGTGGAGGTTTTTGTAATGCTCTAAAACCAGATGCCAAGAAGGCCAATGGCATCCTGGGGTGTATCTAGAAGAGAGTGCCCAGCAGGTCGAAGGTCATCCTCCCACTCTGCTCTGCCCTGGGGAGGCCCCACCTGGAGCACTGTGTCCAGTTCTGGGCTCCTCAGTTCCAGAAGGACAGGGAACTGCTGGAGAGGGGACAGCAGAGGGCTGCAAAGATGATGAGGGGCCTGGAGCATCTCTGTGATGAGGAAAGGCTGAGGGACTTGGAGTTGTCCTCTTGGAGAAGAGAAGACTTGGGACGGGGATCTGATCAACCCCTATAAATACTTAGAGTGAGTGTCAAGAAGATGGGACCAGTCTTTTTTCAGTGGTGCACAGTGACAAGGCAAGAGGAAATAGGTGGAACTTCTTATGCTGCAGTTTGTACCTAAACATGAGGAGGAACTTCTTCCCTTTGAGGGTGGCAGAAGCTGCCCAGAGAGGTGGTGGAGTCTCTGTCTCTGGAGACATTCCAAACCTGCCTTGGCATGTTCCATGCTCTAGGAGGACCTGCTTTGGCAGGGGAGGTTGGACTGGATGATCTCCAGAGGTCCCTTCCAACCCCATAGCCGTCTGTGATTAGTTTTTAGTGTAATAATGAAGTAGCAAAAGGAATCTTAAAATAGTTAGGATCCACATTTGCCTACATTGAGGACCTGTGGGTCCTGAGCATTCCCACCCATTGTACAGATTCAGCTGCTTGTGCTGGATGCTGGCTCTGGGTGCAGCTCCCTGGCCTCAGGTGGGGGCACTGAATTAGTTGTGTGAAGCTATGTTGGGGTCTGCTCCCTTGAGCTCGGCCTCTGCCCTTTTACTCTGCCCAGCTGTGTTGCAGCTGTGCTTGTACCTGGCTGGACCTTACCCTGATGCGGTGGCTGAACCTCAGACTAACTCATGATGATGACTCTTCTGGCACCCGCTGGACTGTTTGCTGGCCCTGACTGTCACCAGACCTTCTCCTGTAGACTGCACAGGAGAGGACTTGCTGGAGAGGACACTGCCTGGTGTCTGCCTTGCTGACACGCATGGCTTATCTCCTCCTATGGAACTGCCTTTTTCTTGCTGTTTGCTGACTCTGGTTTCTGAAGCCTGCAGCAGAGACCCTGCAGTAGGAGGAAATAATGACGGCTCAAAAATTGAGTGTTAGATAAATAACATCAAGGGGAAAAAAGCAAAGCTGTGGGAGATTCCTTTATTGGCCTCAAAAGCAGCTAGGCTGAGCGGGAACTCCCAGAATAGGGGTAGGCAATAAACTGTATTTTTTCCTGTTGCACAGGGCTTTTAAGTAGTCTGTCAAACCTTACTGTACCAGATGAACTAATTCTACAAATCTGGAGAGAATATGNTTTATAGACATTAATGAGGTCACCCCTCAGTCTCCTCTTCTCCAAGCTAAAGAGACCCAGCTCCCTCAGCCTTTCCTCCTATGGGAGATGCTCCACTCCCTTCATCATCTTGGTAGCCCTGCCCTGGACTCAAGTGAATTCAAGTTGGGTATTCTTTCACACACTCTTTGCCAGAGCACTGCTGACAACGGGTTGTGGCAGTGTCATCTCCCTCTTCCCTGACCCCCCTCTGCCCCTTCCCTTCTCCGGCAGCTCCTGCTCAAGCCATAACCATCAGTGGGACTTGTGATGAGTTGTACACGGATTTTTGGAGACACAGTCAAAACAGTTTGGAGTGGGGACCTAGATATTGTTTCCATGACAATGTGACTATAGGTCAGTTATTTTACTCTGTCAATAGCGGACAGCCCAAGAGCACTTTAAGCTCCCCTGGATGGCAGCAGATGCATGCCAGGATCTCCTCTTTTGTGAGAAGGCTCCTTTAAGGTTCTGCTCCTCAAGGCTGAGGGATTCCTTGCAGCAGCAGTTTCTGGGGAAGTGACTAATAGCATGCTCAACTTTGAAGTCTTAGCCAAGTATTATAAGGGATTGGCTGCATATATAGAAACCTTTAGACATAAAGCGTTGACCAAGTCTGGGACTAGGACTGGATCCAGCTGCACCCAGACTCCTCCCTGAGGAGTTTAGAAAGCTGCGGGCTCCTTTCTGAACCTTGAGACTCAACGGGAGGATCTCCCTAACAGCTTCTCTCATCCTGTGCTCTATGCAGTGAACAGTACCTTGCCATGGAATCCTGTAAAACACTGTCACATTTACTGATTTTGTTAAATCACTGTTCCATGTCAATATTTCACTACTTCTGTCTTACAGGTGCAGTTAATTGTTCTGCCCCGACACAAGTTTAGACAAAATACAGACTATCTTGATACTGTTTTAGGCTTGCGGTCTGTCTGGTCCTGCCATTGATTAGGCGGCTTTATGGAAGAACAGAATTTCCTAGCAGATGTATAACTTAGTGCTAGTGCATTTAACCTCCTTGGAGATCCATGGTGGTATTGTTGCATTGCAAACTCTGCTTTTGCAAAGGGTTTTTTGTTAGGTTTTTTTTTCTTGTTTTTTTTTTTCTTTGTTTTTTTTTTAATATGGTAACATTCTGGACTTTATTAGTATCCTGTTGATAGTATGCATATTAACTTGTGGCACTGTGGTATGGGAAAGTTATTTCATCCCATTTTAAGGGGGACAATGTTGTCCCTGTGGTGTAATGCTACTCTGATGCAAAATTATAGCAGGAGGATTTAAAGGTACAACAGACTCTTAATGTGATTCTGTTCCCCCACTATTAGCAGGTCATACTGCAATGCCCAAACAATTTTTGGCAGACCTGCATGTCATGTGGAACTTGTTGCATTGCCTTTTTTGACTAGTTAGAATTTGCATTAACAGATCTGAAATGACTTCAATATCATATTGATAACTAGTTATATAACATATATAATTATATTTAAAATACACAATATATATAATTATATATATTATACATATAATTATGATCAACTAATTATAGTGTCTTTCCAGTTATGTGGTGACAGTGACAAGTAGACTCAGAAGAGCATTCACACTTGAATTAATGCAAGTATGTGGAAAGCATGGTGTGGTGATACCACAATTTCTGATTTGGATGATGACATAATATTCATGATGGAAGAGTCAAAATAATTTCTAAATAGTGAGAGAGATTAGAGAGAACCCGTATTATCTTAAATTCAGTAAGAGGAATGCTTTTTTCCCCCCTCTTAAATTTCAGAGGTGTTTACAGAAAGAGCAGTTCATTGTGTTCAGGCAGGAAGAAAAGGCTTTCTGGTCTGAGATTGTTCAGTGTTGGGTAGAATTCTAAAATAAAATGCTACATGGCACTCAGCTTATCTTCAGCAACAGTGGTTAAGTATATGAATATGTTAAACTCTGGTTCACAGCTGTATAAAAGAAAAAGAGAATTTATTCATAAACAAGTGTTCAGAGACTGTGTCACTAAGTAAAACATTGATATAGTGCTCATTTTTTAAATATATTGTTGGCACCATTTTTAATTCTAACTCTTAAAAGAATAGTAGCTATGTGTTGAGGGAATCATAGAATGGTTAGAGTTTGAAGGGACTTTAAAGACCATGGAGTTCCAGCCCTGGGCAGGGACACCTCCCACCAGAGCAGGTTGCTCCAAGCCCCCTCCAGCCTGGCCTTGAACCCCTCCAGGGATGGGGCAGCCACAGCTTCTCGGGGCAACCTGGGCCAGGGTCTTGCCACCCTCACAGCAAAGAATTTCTTCCTGAAGTAGAACTTGAAAGATTTTGCTATTTTAGACAACTGTTCAGCTGTAAAACAACAGATTTAGGTAAGTAGCCTTGCCATACAATGAAGAAATGAATGTGTAATGTCAGCAAATGTCCTTTTGTGTAGTTTGGGATGTTGCTAAAATTGGCCTGGTGACAGGATAAAAAAAAGTGTTAGAAGTTTGAGAGTGCCTGAACTATTAAATGGGATGTACTCTGGGTATTAACAAACTTAAAGGACGTACCTAATGAATTAAACATTGATGGAAATGCAACCCTTTCACAATCATGCCTTGGGTAACCACTGCCTTTGTAACTAGTCTGATTTTTATCAGATCACACATTTCAGCGTTTCCTTCAAATGCTCTTTCAAATCAGTATAGATTATTGTATGTAGCTTGTGTGCCTTGATCTTTAGCTTCCATGACAACAGGATACAGATAAATGTATTTCCATAACAACTGTAGACAGTGTTTAGTATCATTGGTTGCTTTCTGTTAGTGCTGCTTGCTCCAAGAAGAAAATAGCATCGCTTTACATGACTTGAAAGGAGCTTTTGTTGTAATAATTGAAGAGAAATGCACACAAAGATGATCATTTGAGGAAAATAGAATGACAATAAAAATGATACAGAGTAGGAGGATGCTATTCTGCAGTGGTTAGAGGCTGTTCCTGGCCAACTTCATTGGTGATGCCGTTTGATAGGCTTGAAGGAAACTATTTCACTGACGTAACTGGGTTGAGTCCAGTGTACGTTAAACATCTTAAAGGGATACAAGAGAAACTCCTAATAAACTGTAAGAGTCCATTAGATGTGGTGCTGGGGGATCTGGTGTAGGGGAGAACTTGTAGAGTAGGGCTGATGGTTGGACTCAACGATCCCAGGCGTCTCTTCCAACCTGAATCTTTCTAAACATCAGCTGATTTTTTTTTTGTTTTAGAGCTTTAGTCATTAACAAATTCGAGACCCACAGCTTTTGGGTTCTTGGCTGTTCTATAAGTTATCTATACAGTAATGAGCTCTACCGTCTCCCATTCAAACAGAGAAATACTATGACATCTAAAAATTGGTGTTTAGGAATATTTTATACATCTTAAATTGACACTTGAGAACTGTAATGCTGGCCTAGTGTCCTGAAATTGAGCATATTTTAATAATATCTATAACATTTAGAAACTGTGTTGCACCTTGTAGGTGACTGCAGGAAGTTCTATGTGTCTAAAGAATGAAAGGTTAAGCACTGCTCGTTAGCCAATTAAGGAAACAGTAAATTGATAATCCTGTTACTATATTGTCATACAAACTTATTCACAAATGAAGGACTGGACCTAGAATGCTGTTGTTTCTCTTCTATTGAAGTTGAGGCAGTCCTTATTTTAGAGGTTCTAGAAACAAAGTAGAGAAGACGAGGGGTCTGGGATTCCATCCGGGCTTGATTGGCAGACAGTAAACTCAGGTTTTGAAATGCAAGTACTCACCAAAACATCTTGAATAGATGAAATCCATTATTCCTTCTATATCTTAAAAGTAGTCTATACAATTTATTTTCTCTAGTCTCAGTAAAATTGTCTAGAAAAGGCAAAACTCAATAAACCATTCAGCATTGTTGTTCAGAATAGGTGTTTTATTAACAAGTTTTAAGAGGGCTCTAAAATTCAAAGTATGTTATTTACCATCAAAAGTCTTTCATTGTTATTCTGTTCTGTTTCGTGCTCTGAAGAGTAAATATTGATGTCAGCTTTGTGCCCAAATATACATAATCTTCATGATAGGTAGCCTAAGAGCAGTAGTTACTTGTCTGGACTTCTGTGAGGCCTTTGATGTGGTCCCCCACAACATCCTTCTCTCTAAACTGGAGAGAGAATTCATTTGATGGGTCTACTGTCCAGTGAGTTGGGTAGATATTGTCATCCAGAGGTAATGGTCAATGGCTTAATGTCCACATAGTGGACAAGTGATGTCCCTCGAAGGTCTGCACTGGGACTAGTACTGGTTGATATCTTCATCACTGACATAACTATTATCTGTGCTCATACCCTCAGGAACTCTGTGGACAACAGGAACCCGGGTGATGTGGTTAGTACACCTGAGGGATGGGATGCCACATAGAGGGACCTGGACAAGCTTGTGAAGTGGGCCTGTATGAAACTCCTGAGGTTCAGACATGCCAAGTGCAGGGTTCTGTACCAGGGATGGGGCAACCCATGGTATCAGCACAGGCTGGGGCATGAAGGGTTTGAGAGTGGTCCTGTTCAGAAGGACTTGGGTGTGTTGCTGGCTGATAAGCTGTACGTCACCCTGTGATGTTCTCTGGTAGCCCAGAGAGATACCAGTGGTCCTGGGCTGCATCAAAAGCAGCATAACCAGTAGGGTGAGAGGGGATTCTGCCCCTCTGCTTCCACCTGGGGTGCTGCCTCCAGCTCTGGAGCTCTATCTTGTGAATAAGGAGGCCATTCCAGTGGCCATTTGAACCGAGTGTTTTCTTAGGGTAGATTTTATTTTTTCAAGTGAAATAGAGTAAATGTAGTTAAGAGACTTCTGGATACGTTGAAAACTCCAATAGGTGATGTGATGTTAAACAATTTTCTCTTGGTCAATGTATCTCGGTCTACCTGACAATGAGCCTTCTTGTCTGATGGGGTCTTCACTACTTATCTCCTGAGGCTGCTGCTTAGTGAAAGAACTAACACAACATTTTTGGCTTAGAAAATTGCTTTAACTGTCTCAGATTTAAATTGTGGGCTCATGCAAATGAAAAAAAAAATGTTTTTTACTGTATTTATATTTTCATGTTGAGAGAAAGTGAATCATTACTGCCTATGAGCTAGTGTTTATAACAAGAGTAGCATTTTAGATTTAAGTATTTAGTCTAAGTAGTAATCATTATTTCCTAAAATGCAACATGGCCATGTTAGTACTTAAAATTAAGAATAAAATTGCCAAAAAATTTAAAACAAAACTATCTCTCAATCTTATGCAACACTGGTGCTTTATACACAGCACATAATTTCATTATTAAACCTCTCTGCTTGTTCTTCTGCAGATCTTCCTTTTTAGGCTCTTATAATAACCTCCACCCTTTTCTGATGCGAGTCAGATGCGGATTTGTAAATAATTTGAAGGTCTGTGTGACTTGCTGTATGTTCATACATATATATTCATACATAGCTTAAATCCTCTGAACTTTAGAGGTTTGGTTTTATTCTATTCATCTCCTATGTGCATTTTTTCCCCTCAACGGTAAAAGATGAATAAAAAAATATTACAGGCAAGGGTGGAAGTTGTTTCATGTCTGTTACACTGTGTTTGAGATGGTGTTGCAGTCTTCTAAAATATGAACATATATTTTTATTTACATAAATGTATATTTATATAAACACAAGTAATATATCTTTGGTAATAGTTTGGGGAGCTACTCAGTGGTACCTGTTGGGTTATACTGCTGGTTGGTCAGAGACATGTTAGACCACAGTTGAGAAATGCCAGAGGTGAAAGCAAACATCAGGATGTGAAGAGCTGGCTGAAGATTTTTCTGTTATCTTTTCAGGATAGAATGTCTTTAACAGTTGAGTAAAAAAGCTTGTAAATACAACTTTGGGAGTTCTAGTGATGGAAATGTATTGGTTTAAATGAGTTGCTTGGCTGTGTAGCAGCACTTTGTGCTCGGCCTGTGTACGTTTTTGATGCTTCAGCAGCTCAGTGGAGAACAGTATCTACTCACATGCCCATAAATAGATGATAAATATGGCTTGTGGTATACAAAGCCCACATCTAGTTTAAGTGTTGTCTTAAGTATTCCTTGCAAATATTTGAATGGGTGCTTAAAATAGGTTTTACAAGAGTTTATGACAGAATGGCAGCTTCAATATTAGGGCATATTTATTTGCTCTCGTGTATGTTTCTGTATTTCATGGAATATCGTATGTTGCTTCCATCGTGGTTTATGCTTTATACTTTTTACATTTCCAGGTAAGCAAGCTGTCTTTTACAAAAGGAAAGTAACTGCTTTTTTTAGGCAAGTGAATATCATGTACAAATAACAGATGCATAAAATAAGGTTAAATTGCTTGCACACTGGTGTATCAGGATTCTGCGGTAGAAGTGGAGGGAAAAAGGGAATCTTGTCATTCAGTTGTTTCCATGTAATGCTAACCATGTGTAATATTAAATACTAAAAGGAACTGAATTATCAGCAAAATATTTTAAGAAGCAGAATATTTCACTTAGCAGATTCATTCTTGGTTCCTAGGCATGTACTATGCCATTTGTTATGTAGAGGTAATAATGTTACAGCACTGAGAAAATACATTATGGACTATAGTTACTTTTAAATACATGAAGCTACTACCCAGAGAAGCAAAACTATTGCTAGAGATGCAGTAGTTTGACAGGGCTTGAAAAGCCAAGTGAAACTGTGATGAATTAGTACAGCTTGAGGAGCAGAGCGTTTCCTGAGTTCAGCACTGAGCAGAAGGATTTGTGCCAGCACTTCACTGCCAGGATTGGGGCCGGAGGTAATCTTATTTTCTGTGCACTGTCAGATTTCCATATGGATGATTTGTGTGTGCAATCCCTGTGCATCACTTAATAAGGAACCACAGTGGAAAACTCTGTCCTGTAAAGGATCTAAGCTATCCATGATGGAGCAGAATAGTGGATTAAACTTAATATAAGGGCCCCAAAGTTACAATCCCTCTTCCTCCCTCCCCCCCATCTTTGCTGTGGTGTTCCAGGCATGACAATGTAAATACACTGTGCTATTTGTTTCATGTACATAAATGTATATATATGCAATGTATAGTGTATATACTCACATGTCTGTTAATACATGCAAAAATACATATGGAATAAAAATTATGTATTCTCTTTATATACATTATTTGAGTGGGTAAGATGACATTTTAAGGTCACACATGTGATCAAACCTGCTGCTGCTACTTACATTTTCATTTGTGGACTCCTGCTTTTAATAAGTTAGGATTGGCTTCCTCAATGTTTTAAACTTTTTGGTTTGGTTGGTTGCTCTGACTGTATAATTGAGGCTTTCAATTCTAATTGTGTTTAACCTTTCTACATGAATACATAACCAGTCATAAAAAAGCAGTACTTACCATTTCAATCTCACGTTTTTCACCTCTAACATGAACATGAAGAGAGTATTTTCTGTAAACTATTCCTAGTTTACAGAAAATACCCCTTGTACAGATAATAGTTCAGGTTAAAGCCACTGTTTGTGAACTGTATTAATTCAATGAAACTGATCATAGAATCATAGAATCATAGAATCATTTAGGTTGGAAGAGACCCCTGGGATCATCAAGTCCAACCATCAGCCCTACTCTACAAGTTCTCCCCTACACCAGATCCCTCAACACCACATCTCATCTGCTCTTAAACACAGTCAGGGAGGGTGACTCCACCACCTCCCTGGGCAGCTGATTCCACTGGCTGACCACTCTCTTTCACAGTATTTCTCAAAAACCATTTTCTGTCAAATCATGGCACTGATCTCATGATCTTTTTCCCCCC
>VZTM01005292.1:519-43222 GCA_013400555.1 Jacana jacana | reverse complement strand
ATAGTGTTTTCTATGTCCTTATCTATATCATTGATGAAAATATTAAAAAGGAAAGGCCCCAATACTGAGCCCTGAGGAACACCACTTGTGACCTCCTCTCGTTTATGATTTGTTTATTGTTTATTTTATGTTCTTGTTTCTTATGTAGTTATTCAGAATTGTTTCTTAAAGCTGTAGTTCTAAAATTTAAGTTATTACTAAAATGGTTTTTGAGTATTTTTTTCAGTAAAACTCTAACGTGAAGGTACTGCTCTTCAGCCTAGTCTGTCCTTAGCTCACTAACCCAGACAGGAGGTTCATGTCTCTTTGTGTCTGTTACTCCAAATATTTATTCTAAGCATGTAATTTCCCTTAAACACTTCTATGCTAATCATAATATAATGGAAACATGCAAATTATATATTTTAAAGGCCACTTAATACTTGGATATTCTGAGACCTGAAAAATTGGTGTGCATTTTACTTTTTTAAAGATGTATTTTATAGCAATTTCATAAGTCTTGCATATTGACAGATTACTGCATTTGGCTGCAGTTGTACTTCATTCTTGGGGCTTTTTAAATGTATTCTCTCTGTACCAAAAATTTATCAATTCTGGTAGGCAGGAGATTCTGTGTTGGTGCTAATCATGGCTTGATTTTTTTTTTTTTTGGTCTTTTTTTTAAATTGCAGTACAGTGGAAGAGAAATAATAAGAGGGCTGGGAACAAAGATGAATGAGGTAATGATACTTTTATTTAGATTATAGATGTACTTTGAGGCACACATTTATCATAAGTTGTGATTACTTATACAAGAAGGGGAAAAGGCATTTCTTTTTCACTGACAAGTGTTAAAGAAACCGTAGTATATTAAGTCTTTTTATATAAACTATATTGTTTTATCAACGTAACTTTGTAATGCTTTATATAATAGTACACGTAATTGAATTATAAATAACTGGCCCTTTATTTTCTGCTAAAGGGGAAGGAGGAAGTACAAACCTTTCCTCTTTGAAGGAAAGGGCAATCCTGCTTCCTTACTTGCAGAAGGTGGTAACAAGTGACCCTAAATCAGGAATAGGTTGTGGATGGAGATAGTCCTTCAGAGAGCAAGGTCCCAAACCTCTCTTTGCTGCTGCTGAAAGAAAAAACTCCTTTGTGAAGTTGTTTCTTTGGTTGTTTCTCCTTCTATATTGTTAGCTTATGGACTACATGAGAGAGATGGTGGTTTTCCTGCAAGGTATCTTGTTCTGCAAGAGGTGAAATTTGGTTTGTGCATAAATGCTATTCACCAAACTGCTCCTATGAAATAATAATGTACTGGCCGCTACTGTTAGGTTCTTTTTTTCTTTTTACTGACATATTCATAACTTTCATACCAACTTTGCTACTGCAGCTGTTCTTTAATTTGTAGGGGGAGGAGACAGCAATTCCAAACTAACCAATAAGTGATATCTTTTTTTCCTGGGCAAATCCTATACGGTAGGTGTCTTGGAAAAACATTACATCAGCTATATTCAAGATGTCCCTTAATATATTGCCTGGTCTGGAGAAAGCTATTATCGCACTTTCTGAACTGGAGAATGCAGGTGCAGTGCTACCCATTTTGATCAATAGAATGCCCCAGAGGTGAGTTCACACTTTGCCTCCACTGCTGCACAAATTAATTTAGTGTTTTTTTAAATCTACTTCCATTCACAGGGGTATTTTTGTTCTTAGGAAGAAGTTTTCTGGTTTTATAGTCTTTCTAGAGTGAGCCTATTAATGTGAACTTGAGTGTTGGGCTTTCAAGTTCTTAAAGAATGGGCAAAAGCAACTTTTAAGAGTACTTTGTGTTTCTCATATGATGGTGTTAGTGCTCACTGTCAGTTCTGCACCAGGTGAGGTTTTCATTAGCCTTAGTCATTGCTTTTTTCCCCTACCATTTTTAGCTCTTACCATGTTCTTAAAAGCAGTTCCTTGATATCCTGGAACTGAAAGCAATAAATGCACAATACCATGCAACAGATGCTCACTGTTACCCAAGTTCTAATACTTGTAACACTTTTTTCCCCCCTTTCTTAAAACTGTGTTTGGAGATGGCTCAAAATATCTTGTCACGGAGTGGGACCACTCTACTGGACATGTTTTGGTCAAGTTTGGGGAGTATTTTGTGGTGTCTGGAGCCATGGCATTTAGGCGCTTTTGGCAATAGCAGCTCCTCCGAGAGTGAAGATGGGCACAGTCCAGGTTTCTCAACTCTCAGAGGTTTCCTTATGGCATGATGTTAAGACTGTAATCTGGTTTTTAACTTGTCATTGTTTTACCTATGACAAAAGAAGTAAAAGATAATGTAGGAAGGTGTTAGCTTATTTTCCCCTTCAGTCATATGGTTAAATAATCAGGACTCTTGTACATACTTCAATGTGTAAGTTTGTTCTAAAGAGACATCTTGTTCATATTCATGGAACTTAAGGAGCAGATTCCAATTTTTTAATTGATTTTTAATTCAGTCATTGTCAGTCTGCTGCTAGCTTCTGTAGCTGGTCACGATCTAAAGATGGTAAATATTTGAAAGACTGTGGTGGAAATCGCACCAGCTTACAGCACTGTATGTGACTTCTCATGTTCTACACCATGCAAAATTCAGCTGTTAATTTTTGATACAAAATTAAGTGCTTCGGAGGTCACTTGTTTCATATTGCTTTCTTCAGAAACAGACCATGTTTTTCTGAAGTGCTTAAGTTTCTTATTTCTCAGTATGTTTCATGGAGCTGTTTCTGAGTTTGTAGTATGTGCTGCGTTGTGAGGAATGGTGGAGAACCTTGTGCTGCAGCAGGCCTTTGATTCGTGTTGAGAAATGTTTTCATATTGGGGCAGTAAGACAACATAGAAATGGCAGGTTTATGGCGTGGTCCCTTTGTTTAACAACCTACACTGATTATTAAGCTAAGCTTTCTGTATATTTGAAAGCAAACGATTCTGCAAAATCAAATGAGGGGAGTTGGCAGAGAAATGGAGACATGTTTCTGTTGAACTGTTTCATTGCCATTCAGCTTCAGTTAATACATATCTTTAACTTAATATTATGAGCTCAGATGATGCTTGGATGGAAGAAATTGGCATCTTTGTATTTCTATTAGACTTTCAGTTTGTAGCCCATACTGTTGCTACAGTAGGAACTTTGGTGGATGTGTGGTGTTTCATTGATTTATACCAGTCAGAAACATTCAGAGTATTATGTCAAGGTTTACTTCCAATTTCTGTTCTCCGTATTAATCCCACATGCATGCAGCGTGTTGGATTTCACCTACATGACTTGTAGTACACCTCCTACCAGAGGTTGATACACAAACCCTTAAAGCAAGGCAGTTCAAGTTGCCGTTAGCTTGTAGATTAACAAATCATGAGAGATGGCTTAGGTACCTGATTTTTACATGAACTTTAATTTTCAAAATTTGCAATAATCTTCATGATTTCTATGCGGTGGGAGTAATTCCCCCTGACATTTTGAAGGATCTGTCCACGTGTCAGTCAGAAGGGAATGTGAGCATAAAACAAGTCCTATGAGTGTGAGTTCAGGAAGAATGTGTACGTAGTGTCTGTTCTCTAACTCTTCCAACTAATAGGTGTGTGCTCACTGATAAGAAACTTGTCTTCGTGGCAACTGTCCTGTTTTGCACCTTTATTTCCTGATGTGGAAAATGACTTTCCATGTGAAAAACTGAAACGGAAAACAAAATATTCCCCTACCCATCACTTCTCTCTGTTCTCCTTGCTTATGCCCCTACATCCAAAACGCATGAAGAATGGTTTGGCTAGGAAGGGGTGTCCTGAAATACTGTCTCTCAGTGGTCCTGTGCTTAAGTTATTTACACCTGAGGTGAATTAGACTTTGTGTGCCTGCAGTTTTCGATGTCTTCTACCAGAGTGAAGGTCATATCTTCTTTTAGAGACTTTGAGCTGAGAAGGATGGAGCCCTGAGAACATTTTGCCTGACCAGTTTATCCTAAATGGGATGCTGCTCCCTGATACCTGAAACTCTTGCATTTGCACAAACCTAGTTTTGGGTAGAGTTACTGCATTTGTAGATAGAAAAGGATATAGTCTAGTTAAGTAACTCAAATGTATGTAGTAGATATTGCTATTTAAAAGATTAATGTTTTTCAGGGCAAGTCCATCTTTGGTCACTGAAGGGAGGAAATGTTAGGGAAAGTTTGAGTTATTACTTAATGCTTGTATCTCCATTATCATTTACAGGAATAAACAAATGCCATGTTCTTTTAGTTCATCTCTTGGTACAGCAGTGTGATCAGATGAGTACATGCTCATCTTCATCAGATGTTGCAATACATCTGGACACACTGTATGATAGCATTTTTGTGGCACCTCTTGTCAATGGTGACAAAGTGCTCCTCTGGTGTGCATAGTTTTTTAGGAGAAAACCCAAACTCCAACAATTATAGCAGTAATAAAAATGGCATCTGAGTATTTTAGATGTTATCTTAGCACTTCCTCTTCTGTGACGAGTGATGATGCCTTCAGTAGGACTTAAAATATTTAAGCATTCTTGGATACAAATGAGACCCAGAAAGATGGAACTATCAACTTGAAATCAAATACGCAAATGCACAAGGTAGAATGTTAGGGTCATGCTGTCTTTATTTGCTTTAGTCTTAGTGCAGTATTGACTGGGAACTCAAAGGAAAATGTTTACCAATTTTCCTGTGACAGTATCATTAGAAAACAGATTCATATTCTGCCTACGTAGTCATGTATTTTCACTGTTTACTTAAACAAAGGCTAGTTGTTCACTCACTTAAACCAAACAATTTATGCTTAAAAGGGTATGGAATACCCAGAATATGAATGTTAGAATATTCTGAAGGTGGTTTTCAAATTAAAATAGCCTGAGTAAACTTATTTTTCTCCAAACTGCAACAATCTTATTTGGGTTCTGCACAGGCTTGAAGACTTGTATGAAGTGATATTGTTTATTCCGTATGTGAGGAATTGAGTGTGCCTGACTCTAATGTAGAAGTGTACTTAGAGTTTGTGTTCAGGTACTTGTGATTTCTTTCACAGAAGGTATGTATGTAGTAATCTCATCCTGAAATTGCAAAGGGTCACTCATGGATAGCTAAAGGTTACACTTTGTATAACAGTTAAGGCTTCAGCTGAGAAGCAAACGACCCAATTATAGTTAAATTAACACTATCACTGTAGTTTTTCTCTATCCTATGCTCCTGCCAAGTAGTTAAAATGTTTCTTGAGTTTGTGTTTTTAGTAGCAATTTGAAGTTTTTCTCCTGCTGTGATTCCCAAAGAACTCCTAGGGCCCTTACTGACTAAAAATGGCTGCAGGTTTTGCAAGCATCAGTCATAAGATAATCTTGTCGTTCTTAGAAAATGCCAGAGTCTGCAGTTTCAGGCAGCGTCCAAAATGTCATATAGGACTAACAACAAATAGGATAAGCAGGGGTGGGGAAGAGATAAAACTAGGGACAGGCTCTCTGAATGCAGAGCACTCATTTGAGTTTTGGTAGAATATCTGTATTTAAAATAAAGGTACTTCAGGATTAAATGTATAATGACAATAATGTATCTCTCTAGTACTTTACACCCATCAGGATCCCCGAGTGTTTAATGGTGATTTACACAAGGTTTACAGGCTGTTTCATTCTTGTTGAAAAGCAGCAATTATGCATAGCTGACTTGGCTCTGAATAGGATTACAGTATAGTGTAACCTAATCTTATGTTCTGAATTCTGCTAAATTGCTTTGGTTCAATTTACACTCAATTTCCTCTACTGTAGTAATAGGAGCATCATTCTTAACTCAGGCTATGGGGGTGACTTTCTTTTTTAATGTAGTATAATTCTATCAGTCTGAGTTGTTGTGATGGAAGCTCTGTCAGGAGGAAAGTGTGATAAGCTAGTATGGGTTTCTTTATGTATTTTTTTTTTTCTTCTTGTATGGGCAAGCTAAACTCAGCTTCTTGGTTTTGTTTAGATAAGTGGGAACTTGGCTTCATTTAGGCTCATAGCTGATAGAGTGTGGATGCAGTTCCAGTAGTGTGACTTTAAAGCCCAGATAAGGAAGGGCAGCATCTTTCTCTCTGGAGAGCATGGTCTGTCTGCCCGAGGTTTCCCTCAGCTTTCCTCTGGCATCCCTAAATCCCACCTGGGCTCCAAAAGGAAGTGATGTCACTCAGCTGAATTTGTTTCTCTTCCCCATTCCAAATTTCTCTTGCACGTGGAAGACTAACCTTATGAAAGACCTGTAAGGCCTGAGGTCCCACCCCTGCCACCCACATCTGCTTATGCAAATAATACTAACTTTCTTTCTGTAAGTGTTCCTGTGAGGTAATTTGCACTTTTTGTAAATAATCCACACAAGCCCCAACAGGAAGCATGGAGTTTCTGTGTACTTTAAATCAATTTGCAGACAATCATTGTTCAGTATTATTCCTTGAAAAGTACTTCATCTTGGCAAATGCCCAGCCTTTTGAAGATTGTAGCCCTTGCCTTTTGAAGATCCCACCAAATGTCATGGTTAGCTGAATTTCTGTGCCGTGGAGTTTATTTTGCACACCTAAAGGCATGTGTGAACATTCTTAACCCCAGATTTATCAGCTGGGTGATGCCATAGCTAGCCTGAGTGAGTAGTCCTGCTCTGATTGGGAGGTTGGACTGTATGACCTGTGGTGTTATCTTCCAGCTAGAGCTTCTAAACTGAATTCCCAAGCAGTTCTTGTGTTTAGTGATATACCATTGTCGTCTTGTGCTCTAGAGGTGATTCTTTTTCTTGTAGTGAAAAAAGGTACCTGGAGTTCAGCCTCTGGCCTAAGAGTGTTCGGAGTGGCGATTTAAGATACTGAAAATGTAATCAGGGACTCAAGGAAAGAAACAGATGGTGACATGTCTGGGTGCCTAGATCAAAGATGCTTTGGATCATTAGCAAAACACCTCTGTAACAGCCTCTCAGATCAGCCCGATTCCCAATTGATGGCTCTGCTTGCATTTCCTAATTTTACCTTCCCATTTCATTAGGAGGGTGGTGTTGGAAGATGAAGGCAGTAGATGGTTCTGCACAATGTGCTTGTGCATTCAAATACTAGTTTTGTTTCAGTGTTCTAGGCCTAACTAATTTGAAATCTCACTTCTGAAATCATAGAATCATTGTCTAGGTTGGAAGGAGCACTCAAGATGATCTAGTCCAACTGTTAACCAAACTGATAAAAAAACCCAACAACCCATCACTAAAACATGTCACTGAGTACTGTGTCAACCCATCTTTTCAATCCCTCCAGGGATGGTGCTTCAACCCCTTCCCTGGGCAGTCCACTCTGAGGCTTAATAACTCTTTCAGTGTCAAAGGTGTTCCTGGTATCCAATTTGAACCTCCCCTGGCACAAATTGAAGCCATTTCCTCTTGTCCTATCACCTGTGACCACCTCTCTACACCCTGCTTTCAGGCAGTTGTAGAGAGTGAGAAGGTCTCCCCTCAGCCTCCTCTTCTCCAGGCTAAATACCTGAGCTCCCTCAGCCTCTCCTCATAAGATGCATTCTCCAGACCCCTCACCAGCTCTGTTGCCCTTCTCTGGAGTTGCTCCAGCACCTCAATGTCTTTTTTTGTGGTGATGCCCCCAAAACTGAACACAGCACTTGAGGTAGGGCCTCACCAGTGCCTGGTGAGGGACAATCACTGCCCCAGTCTTGCTGGCCACACTGTTCCTTCTTGGCCACCTGGGTACACTGCTGGCTCATGTTCAGCCACAGTTGGCCAACACCCCCAGGTTCTTTTCTGCCAGGCAGCTCCAGCCACTCTGCCCCCAGTCTGTAGCACTGCAGGGGGTTGTGACCCAAGGGCAGGACCTGGTACTTGGCCTTGTTGAACCTCATCCCATTGGGCTCTGCCCATCCATCCAGCTTGTCCAGATCCCTCTGCAAAGCCTTTCTGCCCTCCAGCAGATCAACGCTGCCACCCAGCGGTGTCATCTGTGATCTTACTGAGGGTAAACTCGATCCCCTTGTCCAGATTATTGATAAAGATGATAAAGAGAACCGGCCCCAGTCCTGAACCCTGGGGGACACCACCAGTAACTGGTCACCAACTGGATTTAACTTCATTCCCTACCACTCTTTGAGCCTGGTCTCCAGCCATTGTTTTTAATCCAGTGGAGAGTACTCCCATGCAAGCCATGGACGGTTTCTCCAGGAGGATACTGTGGGAGACCGTATCAAAGGCCTTACTAAATTCCAGGTAAGCAACGTTTTGGCCTTTCTCTCATCCACCAAGTGGGTCACTTTGTCATAGAAGGAGATCAGGTTTGTCAAGCAAGACCTGCCTTTCATGAACCTATTTTGATAGGGACAACCAGTTGATCAGGCCCCCATGTGCTGCATAATGGTGCTTGATGATCTGTTCCATGACCCTCCCTGTTTAGCATACCACGGTTACTTTAAGAATTCTATGGTAACTTTATGGGAGTGCACTGTTTGCACTTGATGGTACCACAGTTATTAAACTTGTCCAGTACACTATTGGAGTAGCCTTGCTTCTTGATGGCTATAACCTTAGATGGTTCCAAGGAGAAATATTTCCTTAATGTCCTGAAAAATGAGTTCTCGGAAATTTGCCCCTCTGTTATATGGCTTGGATTTTATGGAGGCAGTTGAAGTTAATGGTTACTACTCCTTTATTACTCCTTTTATTCCTCTTTTCACTTCTTCCCTTTCGTTGCCGAACAAGCAGTCTGTACCTCAACTAAATTCTGAGGTTGTAGGTTGTGGTTGCTTCAGACAATGTGGGTTCTGTTGTGTGTGCCCTCATCTCATCAAGGACTGCACTGGTGAAGCCAACTGAGCTGTGGCCGGTGAGCTGGATGGGAGTGTTTGTGTGAGCAGGGTGGATTGGGTTATGCAGGGCCAGGGGACATCCCTAGCATGGCCTGGCCCTAACAGGGTTACTGCTGACATTTCTGCTGGAACAAGGGCAATTTGTGATTGTCAACCAGGCTTCAAAAACCGTATGATCCAAATGGAAAGATATTTTCCATATTTCTTGTTAAAATATTTTCAGACACAGAAGTGTGTGTTTAACCAAGCCACTTAAATTCTGGGAATACCCAGCAGATGGCAGTTTGATCAAATGTGTGTTTTGGATTTACATGAGATTCTAAAATGCTTTAAATATTTATCCAAAGTCAATAAAATGCTGCTTATCAAATCATATGCTTACAGTTCTTTCAGTACATTTGAAATGGCATTAAACTGGTAGTTCAGCTTCCTATAGTGTTAGATTATATAAAAACTGATACTCTGATTTTTAAGGCCATAAAACTAGGCTGAAACTTTACCAGCCCTTGCAAGTAAATTTAGGGACTCTAAACTTGCCTTTTAAAAGAACCCAAACCCTAAAGACTAAACAGCGCAGTTTTGTTGTGTTGTCTTGTACCTCTGTGTTTGTGACTGATGTCGTCTTGTGCAAAAGCCCATGTGTGTCTGGGACAGCTGAGAGACCGTATGTGTGAGAGGTTCCTTCTTCCATGTGTACAGATAGCTGTGTGTTTGCACATCTAAGGAGGTAAGAATGATATTATTAAAGCAGTAATTGGCCCATGCCTATACCTCTAGTGTAAACTGTGAAAAGAACTCTTTCTGTATCCTTCTACTATAGCTGAACAGAAGTGAGTGCAGTGTGCAGGCCTAAATTCAACAAATATGTAATTAAATGTTTTGCACATATAGGTTGTTATGGCTGTGTTCAGTCTTGTTCTTAATTGCTTGGGTTCTCTGTCCATTTTTGAATTCCTAAAAAAAGAAATAAATACTGTTGCTCTTGTGCTTTTTGCCAGAAGATATGTATGTGTCTGAGGGCTACGAAGATGATGAGGGTCTTAAAACGTCTCTCAAGAGGAAAGGCTGAGGGACTTAGATCTATTTAGTCTGCAGAAGAGAAGTTTGAGGGGAGCCCTGATCAACACCCAGAAATACTTAAAGGGTGGGTGTCAAGAGGATGAGGCCAGTCTTTTTCCAGTGGTGCCCAGTGAGAGGACAAGAGGAATTGAGCACAAACTTGTCCTTAAGAAGCTCCACCTAAATGTGAGGAGGAACTTCATTCTTTTGAGGATGGCAGAGCCCTGGCAGAGGCTGCCCAGAGAGGTGGTAGAGTATTTGTTTCTGGAGGGATTCAACACCCACCTAGATGCATTTCTGCCCAACCTGCTCTAGGTGGACCTGCTTTGGCAGGGGGGTTGGACTACATGATCTCCAGAGGTCCCTTCCAACCCCATATTCAGTGATTCTGTGAGTGTGTACATGTAAATACGCCAAAATTAGTTGTTTAGCCTATGGTCACCCAGTAGACAGAGTTCTGCAGTACTGTCTTGAGGACATGGAGAGGGGAATTAGTTAAAAACTTAACCAGCCAGGGAAGCTCTGTCACTGCACTGAAACGTACTGCACAGCAATGATGGCAAAAGCAATAACGGGTGGTCAGTGTAGTAGGCAAAGACCATGGAAAGAAGCTGGTTGTTTTTTCTGACTGCTTCCTTACTTATCTATAGTTCTAGAATAAATCCAAGCAGTTAATGTGCTCACCTAAATAATTGGGTTTTCTTCTGGTCAGACTGTTTCTCATTCATAGCAACACCTCTTTTCATGTGGGAATATCTCCAATTCTTAAAGTTTCTGTTTCCCTGTAAATGTCTATCAAGCTTAATTTACTCTAAGGCCTTTGAGATGTGGCTTTGGTCTTTTTTTTCATGGGTTCTCTAAGTGAGACACCATTGAATACTGTTTCACTGAACAAGTATTTCAACAGTCCCCACCAAAGAACAGGAATAGAGATTGATTAGGTGGGGGATTTATTCTCTGGTTTTGCCTGTGTGCTCTTACCTGAGTATGATTTGATTACTGTCCAGAGAAATTCCTCCTTGCAAATTGTTGCTGGGTTGCCTAAGACCTGTCCAGGAAAGACCTTAGGGCCATGAAGATGATCAGGGGGCCAGAGCACCTCTGCTATGGAGACAGGCTGAGAGTGTTGGGCTTGTTCAGCCTGGAGAAGAGAAGGCTCCAGGGAGACCTTAGAGCAGCCTTCCAGTATCTGAAGGGATGAGAAAGAAGAGATGTGGAGGGATTCTTTATCAGAGAGTGGAGCGATAGGATGTGAGGGGCAATGGCTTTCAATTAAAGGGGGGAGACTTCAATTACAAATTAGGAAGAAATTCTTTGCTGTGAGGGTGATAAGACACTGGAACAGGTTGCCTAGAGAAGCTGTGGCTGCCCCATCCCTGGAGGAGTTCAAGGCCAGGCTGGATGGCTCTTGGAACCACCTGCTTTGGTGGGAGGTGTCCTTGCCCAGGGCAGGGAGGTTGGAATTGATGATCTTCAAGGTCCCTTCCAACTCTAACCATTCTGTGAAAACCTAGCCACACCTCCTAGCACTCAGTTCTGTGGTTGACCCCCTGCTTGACTCTAGGCCCCTAGGATAAAATATACTTGAAGAAAACCATGCAGGCTTTCTGTATTATCTGATTTAATTGTTCCTGTCTAAATACAAAGAAGACTCAAAGGATATCTATACTTGTATTTTCTAGTTGGATTTCTCCTATCACAGGAAGACGTCCACATGCTACTATTTTGGTGGTAGTTCTTCACTTTGCATGGAGACTCAAAATCATCTTAAAGTGAAAGGGAACGCTTTACTTGTATTAACAAATTCTTGGAGAGAATCAATATTGGCTGCTCTGTTACAGTTAGGTACTTTGATTTGGCACAAGAGATGTTAATACCCATTATGCAAGTGTTAGACTCTGGCACAGGCTGTCTCTCGTGTTTTCTGTTAGTCCTGCGTAGTTTTGGGGAGTGGAAGGGAAGGGTGTCATTACTGGAATACACACAGCAAAGTAATACGATCAGACTCAAGCTTGACACACTGAGTAATCTGTAATATGCTAACGTTTCAGTATCATGTTAGGATTGCATTAGGCTAATATGACACTAATACAGAACGACAGGAAAAATGACTAATACAATAAGGCTTTCATATATTACTGTAGGGCTGCCATATCTGTCCCTTTTAATTCACCTGAAACCATGCTTAAATGTGAAATGAGAGCTACATCTAGAGCATAGCTGGGGAAAAAGCCCATTTTAGGAAGAAGGCCATTTCAAATATTGTGTAACAACGAGCAGTAATAATCTTGCAACACTTGTGCTTTATTTACTGAGAATAACAGCAAGTTTCCCAGATTTTACAATGCAGTGGTTAATTTTGTTTGAACTCTTGGTGTCTGCAATGATGTCTGAACAGAAGTCTCTCCATTTTAAATGGATGCCAAAATATAATTTCACTGGAAGAGACAAGGATGCTATCCTGTCTCTGGCAGCTTGGTTGGGAAGCATTGGTTCCAATAGCAAAGGTGTTCTCGGGGCTTTTTTGACTAATCCTTTGAACTTTCTAAGCTTCAAAATGGAAAGGATAAAGTAGCACTTCAAGTGTATACATCTTCAGTTGGTTGTTTTTTTTCTTTAATAGTGCATATAGTTATGGTGGACAAGGTAATAATTTTCCAAATATCTGTGCTCTGTTAACTCTCCTGCAGAGCTGCTGTTTCGTGTGATTTCATGGTTATAATGGATTGTCTTAAGAAGCATTTGCATGTTAGTGACTTCTCTGCTCTTCCCTGTGTTCTTACAGCTAGAACATAACAGGTTATCTTAGAAACTTAAATCGTAGCTATTAACTAATAATCATGTTCAGCTAGTTATGCACGTATGTGTGTGTCTGACAGTGAGCTGAAGTGGAATTAGATGTTTTTAAAAGGGAGGTGTCAAGTAAGTTAACTAAGTCTACAGATCTGCAGGAATTTCAGACCTGGTCTTGGGATAACGCAACAAGAACCACAGTGAGTGGAGGTCATAGAGAGGCATGCAAGTTCAAAACGGAAGCACTAGGCTTGCTTTTTGGATGCTGCTTTGGGTTTGTTCTTGTGTTTTGTTGTTTTTTTTGGGGGGGGGAGTCCAGCAGTGACTCGTGAAGATGATCAGGGACTGGAGCATCTCTGAGGAGAGGCTGAGAGACCTGGGTCTGTTCAGCCTGGAGAAGGGAAACCTGAGAGGGAATCTCACCGATGGTTATAAATGTCTAAAGGGCGGGTGTCAAGAGAATGGGGCCAGACTTTCTCAGTGGTGCCTGGTGACAGGACAAGGGGCTAATGGGTATGAACTGGAACAGGGGAAATGTAATCTGAATGCAGGGAGAAATTTATTTACTTTGAGGGTGGCAGAGCTCTGGAGCAGGCTACCCAGAGGGGGTGTATGGTCTCCTTTTCTGGAGGTATTTTGAACACCTGGATTCATTTCTCTCCAATGTGCTGTAGGTGAACCTGCTTTGTCAGGGGGTTGGACTGGGTGATATCTGAAGGTCCCTTCCTACCATTATGTGATTCTGTGATGACATGGACAAGGTTCAGAAAGTGCTAAGAATAGCTGGAAACTAAGTCTTTAAATGAATTTATGCCTCTTAAGTTTCTTAAATTGCATGACTTGAAAGAGTAAGGGTACAATCCAAAATTCCATCCAAGAATTTATGTTCTGCTCTCAAATTCCTCATGTTCTCTGTGTGTCTATACTATTGCTGATGTCAGCTGCAGAGCATAAAGTAGAAAACTGGTGGTCATAAGCATATGTAAACATGGAGTCTGTGTATTTCTACAGTTTCCCCACACTAAGTTAAAGACTAGTGAGTTCAGCTTGTTTCTTCCCGTTACCCAATGTGTTGGTTTGGACATTTGATATAATGGTCAGATCATAGCAATTATTAGAGTGTAGGTCAAACTCGGGTTTTGTAACTGAGATGAAACTATTCCTCAGTGTATGCGGTTCACAGGCACAGTTTATAGGTCCCGAGTTCATGTGTGCACTTTTGGAGATGAAGGTAGTGATGGATTGCTTTTTTCTGTCTGGTTTTAATCAAACCCACAGCATTATGTCAATGTATTTCTTGCTGCTTAGGAATGAGAGTGAAAGAAAATTGTGGATTTCGATATTGTACCTGCTCTGAGTAGTGCTTAATGTAGCTTGATTAGCGTTGCACATGTAAATTGTTGGAGAGCGTATTTGGAGCCTTGCCACGCTTAATGTACTGGACAGTTCAAAGCTCACCAAGCTCAAGATTTAAGACAGATGTTTGTCTAAGCTACTGTTCAAGATTTGAAATGATAGACTCTGCAGTCTCCCCAGGCAATCTCTCCAGTCTCCACTAATAGAAGGGGTTTTGTTTGCATTTAAGCTGAAGCTTTCTCATTGTAATTTAAACCCATTATTAGTCCTGTTCACGATGAGCATGGAGAACAGATTATTTTCTTCTTCTTTGTATAGAAGTAGGGGGTTATAAATGTGTCCCTTTCTGTACAGAAACTTCAGGTGAGAGTTTGGGAACCCTGCAGTCCTATTCTTGTGTACTGCCTATGTGAAACTACAGGGAAGTATCTTTATGCTGTTCTCATCAATATGTAAACTACGATCCCACTATGATTCCCTTCTTCTCAGCACGAAGATACTCATGAGACAGTGGTGAAAATTAATGTGCATTATCCCTGCTAGCATTTGAACAGGGGGCTCCCCATAGTTATTTTTTAGCCTGACAGCCCTTCTCAAGGATGGGAAGACTGGAGAATGGAGATGAAGTGTTTTTCCAATCTTCCATTGAAGTAATTTGTCAGCAATGAGTAACATGGCAAAAAAAAAATACATGTGTTTTGAGCCAGATATTAAAATAGTTGTGCTGAGATTTGGTTTAAAATGAGAAGTAGAAAGCCTTTATCTGAAGGAGTGTGTTGGATGGTGAGCTAGCATTGGTTTGTAGCTGCTTTGCATAGAATGGAGCAGCATGGAGAAAGTTGTAAACCTTGTGAAGGAAGCTGTTTCCAAAGCAGCAGTGGGAAGTTTCTACAAGGTGTCAGGGTGTTGCTGAAGTCCTCTAGGTCAGTCATTGTGCAATTCAATTGAGTCGATTAGA
The DNA here is from genome assembly GCA_013400555.1 of Jacana jacana. NCBI lineage: Eukaryota > Metazoa > Chordata > Aves > Charadriiformes > Jacanidae > Jacana > Jacana jacana. Next base: position 28,238 of record VZTM01005292.1, on the reverse strand, counting down.
TGTGGTGTTGGGGGATCTGGTGTAGGGGAGAACTTTGTAGAGTGGGGCTGATGGTTGGACTCGATGATCCCAAGGGTGTCTTCCAGCCTGAATGATTCTAGGATTTTAAGTTGGCATGTGAATTATTACTGGGGAAAGTAAAATCTGCTGCATTACTAAAGAATGATGTGCAAGTGTGGGTGTCATAATGCTGATTGTGCAGGATGTGACCTAAATAGTCTCAACTCGCTGTTAGACTTAGGCTATGTGGGGCAGGGGCTCTGCACTGGCCTCTCATTGTTAAGGAGTCTTTGCCCAAGTTGGTGGAATGGTCCTTCTCGGTATTCCATTTCGCAAACAGCGAAGAACGGAACGTGAATGATCTCTGGAGGCCACAAGTGTGTGGACTGGAATAGTATGGTTTTATAAGTTCCCCCACTCTAAGTGTAAATATTAGCTTTGTATGCAGTTAAAATTCAAAGTATTATGAAACATGAGAACCAAAGTTAAGGTGAAAAGATCAGGGTTCAGATTGGATTTTTATTATTCATTTGCATCCTCCAGTAACAAGACTTGCACTGCTTATTGGCAAAAAAGACAGAGTGTCTGATTCTAATGTAGTATGCTCACCATCAAAAAATCATAGAAACATGCAACCAAACTGAAGTTAGTATCATAGAAATGAAATTAAGAAAGTATTCGAGTCAAAATAAAATCATGTTGTATTGATTTAATCAAATTGATCAAATCACAGGGCTAACAAAGAGGTGCAGTTGTGGAGCTTATGAAGTATGAGAATAGGTCTATGGATCTGTGTGTTCTTTTAGTAAGTGACAAAATGATTGTGCAGAAAATAGCAAAATTAGACTAATTTGTCTAGTGTTTAATAAAAGATAAAAATATTTTATGTCAGAAGGATAAATGTTTTTAGAAGGAGTACTTAAAACCTTCTTCTTTGTATCTAGTCTTCTGGGTAGTGATTAATTGTCTCCTGTGAATGTGTTAATTGCAACTCTAAAAAATATAACAGAGCTTGAGTACTAGACTTGGGTATGATAATTTCAAATATTGGAGTTTTAAGGTGGACTTTAAAATCTATGGGAAGAAGAGACCTTTTCTTTCACCTGCTTCTGTTGTACAGACTTTTATAGCATGTGTGCACTTCTTTTCTCACCTGTTAGCTGCCTGGGTGTGCCGAGTCCTCTCCCTGCCAGGTCCTTTTCAGAAGTATGTAAGGTAAAAAAAACATAAAAACTTTCCATATTCTAGTCTTTCAGCCCTTCTAGACTGGGAGATGGTTGATTGTTCCCAGTTGTTCACCTTCTGTTCATCACTGAAAAAAATTATCAGTCAACTGATGTTGTACTGTCTTTCTGCTTGATTCAGAGCAATAATGGAAAAACTCGTTTTCTGGGACACTCATCTCAATGGTGTTATCAAGATGAAACTAAAGAGAAACAAAAAAATGTGTTCTGTACTCTTGGATTTTTGCCCTCCCAGTTATCGTATTTATCCTCAGGTTTAGCGCTGCACTGGAGTTTTATTTGGCTTCAAAATAGAGAGCTTTTGGAGACTATCACAGAGGAGGATAAAAGAAGGGTCGTAGCACTGTCTTCTGTTATGTGCTATTAAAAATACTTGCTGTATCAAAGGAGTTTTCTTCCAGCCAGTATCTCTTTTTTGCTTCTGTATTTATACTTTTAACTGTCACTTGTCACCCAAACCTTCTTGCCTTGGTCTTTGAAGACTCAATTTGTGTTTGATGAAAAGGTCTTGCTGTTGAAGATACCCGAAAGTCATTATGATCACCCTGTAGTCTGTTCTCAGAAGGAAGGGGCTGAGGACTGCTGAGTTACTGAGTGGCTCTTGGTTGCTGGTACAAAACAGGTAGGGGACTGTTTCCCCCCCTACACACCCCGCCAATTTAAAATTGGTAAAACCAAGTCAGTGTTGGCTTGTGACCATTATTAGTGCCTGTTGTTCTGCGTGGTCTGACTTGCTATTTATGTAAAAACTAGTATTCTGTTTGCAAGAGTAAGAGGCCTTTAAAAGTCTGATTTATACCTTTTGTAAAGTTGTTTTTTTGTGATCCCTATTTTTACTTACACTTGATCAGTGTAATGTTTACGTTGACAGTTAGATTGATGATGTCCCGAACCTTCATTTCCTTGCTTTTCAGTAGACAATTGTTAGAGGATGTGCTATTTTAGTGTGGTATAACTCGGCAACCTCAAGTAATTTTTGAAATGTTTGCTTTTATAGAACTTTTATGCCTGCATGACACACACACACACAATTAGAGGAGAGAAAGATTTGTGATCTCACATTTTTCATAAGTAGTGTTTTTTCCTCTAAGCCAAACTGATTTTCTTGCCAGTACAGTTGGAATTGTCTTCTGATGTGTCATCAATGTTTGTCTGAAATGATGGCAAACTATCATACTCAATTATGTGAATTAACTCCTGTAATTCCAACACCAACCCTGTGCCATCTCTAATGTGTGTGCAGGTCCTAAGTGGGGTTATTCCACTTTACTTTTACCTGTTTGTCTCCTCATGTTCTGTGTTTCACAGAGCAGGTCACGGGCCATATTTTTGGTGGGTTCTGTATAACACTGTGGGGTTGAACAGAAGGACAGTTTTCAATATGTAGCATGAGGCTTGCTGTGGTGAGTTGGTGTCTTATTTTATACTAGATGTCAGCAGACTTCAGTAATTATCTAGGTTGGAAGGGACCTTTCAGATTGAGTCCAACCATAAACCTAACACTAACAAAACCAGCCACTAAATCACATCCCTCAGAACTATGTCTACCTGTCTTTTAAGTACCTCCCAGGGATGGTGACCCCACCACTTCCCTGGGCAGCCTGTTCCAATGCTTGACAACCCTTAATGTGAAGAACTTTTTCCTAAACTCCAATCTGAACCTCCCCTGGTGCAACTGGAGGCCGTCTCCTCCTGTCCCATCGCTGGTGACTTGGGAGAAGAGACTGATACCCCCTGGCTACACCTTCCTTTCAGGGAGCTGTAGAGAGCGAGAAGGTCTCCTCTCAGCCTCCTCTTCTCCAGGCTGAACACCCCCAGCTCCCTCGGCGTCTCCTTATGAGACTTATTTTGCAGACCCCTCACCGGCTCCATTGCCCTTCTCTGGACCCACTCCAACACCTCCATGTCTTCTTCATGGTGAGTGGCCCAAAACTGAGCTCAGAATTCAAGGTGGGCCCTCACCAGTGCCGAAGTACAGGGGAAGTACTTGAATGCCTCTATTCTGTACTTTGCAAGCCTTTTAAGGTTGACTTTAAAAGCTTTGTTTGTGTAACAGTTATTTTCAAGTAACTGTATCTGCTTGTCCTTCAGAAAGGTGGTTGTGCTGAGGGGGTGCAGTTTGCCTGTCGCTTGGCTAGTGAGCAGCATTTGGGAAATGTAGTTGATAATATTGTGGTGAAAACATGTTTGTCTTGTTTCAGCTGCAATGGTCTATGCATAAAAATGAGGACAGGCTTGAAAAGACAAAGAAATCTATGAATTTAGGTGAGCTGGTTTTGGGGTAGAAAAAGCCAAACTGCTGTCTGGAGTACAGAGCTTTTCTTGGGGCCTAGTGAGGGGTCGATTCAAAACTGGTCTGTTCTCTAGCTGTGCTGGTTTATTTAGTATTATGGATGAGGGGAGAAAAGAACCTAATTAGTTTCCAGTTCCAGAAGTCTTTAGAGAAAGTTTTCATGTTTAAAGTGAAGGAGGTGACTGCATCTTTTTTTTAATCTTAAGGCCTAAGGCTTCATCATGCTGATGAAGAACAAGAAACGTTGACATCTAAATCGTTAGTAGATTTATGTTGTTTTATGATTAATAAACAGGCCAGGAAAATATTGTATTTTGTCTGGAAAAATAATAAAATACCGTAAATTAAAAAATGTTTGCTTTGCTGAGGTACTTAGTGTTTTGTAGCCCAGAAGAATAACGTGGCTGGAAGAATGAATAGCAAGTGATAAGTGCTTAAATGGTACCATAAATCACATTTTAGAAGACTGCCAATATGTTTTACAAAATGGATTTCTGTGGGCAAATGGAGAAAAAACATAAAATAAAGGAACACACTGTGAAAATGGCAGTAATTGAACAGTGTCTTCACTGCAGTACGTGTTGTAATTTAAATTTGAGAGAACTATAAAACGAAGATCTGGTACTAGCGGCTCTGTGGTAGTACTGCATGTATGGCTCTGGGGTTTCAGGGTTGTTATATTTTTACTAGGATTTAAAAAAAAATAGTCTCCTTTACAGACTTATGTTTTGTTGCAAATGGGCACCTGCCTCAGCAAAAGAAAGGTCATCTTCATCTTTGGGGACTCAACTTGTAAATACAGGTATTGCTGGAACAGAGGCCTGGTTTTGAAGCACCATTGGAGGCCTGTGCCATCATCTTGAATTTAGCTCTGAGAAGCTCAACAGCTGGAAGGTGGCATTTACTCAAGAGGTGTTTAGGACTGCCCTGCTCGGCTACCAGCGTAGCGATCGCTGTGTCAGATGATCTTGGAGGTTCTATCATTTGGCTTCCTCATAAGTCACTGTAGAAGGTAATGCTTAATGTATAGGCTCCCGGAGAGTGTTACCTTAATGAGCTTCCTCAGGAGAGGTCTTTAAATGTTCCCAAGTACGGAGTAATTGAAAAATAGTAACTTCAGGCTCCTTTGGATGCTGCCAGATTGCAATAACCAGCAATGATTGTTACTGCAATAATGCATTAATCCAGCAATGATCATTACAGGATGTCCAAAAGTTTACCCAGTCTGTAATGGCCTTGCAACTACTGAACTGATGAGAGATGTGTAACTTCTGGATTTTCTTTTTTTGGCATTTCATTTATTCGACATAAACACAATTGGTGTGTAAATATCATCAATCTTCACGTTATGAGAGGATGTTTTTTTTCAATAGCACTTCAGCTTCAGATATCCCTGGTTCAGTTCTTTGAGTTTGTTTCTGTCCTCATACTTGGAAGCTTGGATAGAAAATTTCTACAGGAGTGGTAGCAAGTGTCATACTTGCATTTGTTGCTGATGTGGTTTCTTAAAAATAAAACAATCAAGTATGCGTTGTTGAGCTGGGTAGATGTTAATGTACATTCTTAAATAATTTGATTTACTCTTCTGTTTTCTTAAGAGGTGAGATTTCAAAAGTTTCTGCATTCCTTGCTGAGTACCAGGCTGCGTATTTGCTTGTGGGTTGGTTTTTGTTTTAAATCTGCAGACACTTCTGTTTTCCTGTTTATCATTAATTGAAGCCCTGTTGATGTGTTGAAGCTTCCTATTGATCGGTTGCATAGAACAGCATGAGTAACCAAATTGGAGAAAAGTTTTTCCAGAGCTGAACAGTGTCTGGGTTTAAGTATTTGTTTTATCTGGTTGCTGAGGTGACTGCTGCTTTAGAATCAAAATTAAGTTTGTTGTTTGGTCCTAGGATTCTGACTTCTGAATAATGTTAGTATAGCACTGACTTCATGAAGATGTCAGGTTATTTTTTCAGATGAGGTTAAACATTTCTCTAAATCCTGTTACATCTAGTAGATGTGGAAACAAAAAACAACTGTGTCATCAGGACAGTCAATTCTGCAAGTATAAATTAACAAACCCACTGCTTGGAAGAGGCACAAAACCCCCAACGTTTCTTTTCAAGGAAGAATTGGCCTCTCTTTACTGCTCACAATATTTCTAAAGCACATGTGGTGAGAATCACTTACCTGTGGACAGAACTACTTGGAAATGTTTTGGATCACCTCTGATGCTTCTGAACTTTAAGTACCTATTTATCCCAGTTTAACTTCAGGAGAGCTGTTGCAAGTCAACAAGCATATTGTTAAAGTGCTGCTTGTGTGAATTAATGTACGTACATCTATACCAGATCAAAGGGTGTGTGATAGGTTGTTCTATGTACTAATATCTGCTATAACAGTAACGAATGCCATGGGGAGGAAATGGTGATAGCTTGCTGCTTCTCTTCTTTTGCTGCCTAAGCTCCCCTCCAATGGATTACATGCTATTAAAGATTTTTTGAAGCCATCACTGAATTTTTGGGGAGGATTTGGGTATGTAGTGCTGCCACCATGTTTGACTGTGTGCTGCTCTAACAGCTCTTCATGCTGTCTGCATGTTCTTCTGTCCTAATATCTTGAGAATTAGCCCTTAATGTTTGAGCTTGGAGTCAGTGAGGTTGTCACCAGCTGAGGACCAGGAATTTCCCATTGCCTATTGCAGGTGGTTACAATCAAACAGCAACTCCGGGCAAAAGTAGGTATTTTTAAGAGAAGTAAAAATAGATCATTAGACTTAACACTGCTGGGGATTTCCCAAACTGTGATGCAAAAGAAAAGTGAAACTGGGTTTATCTATAAATAAAAACTTAGAACTTTCATACATTAAGTAATAGGAATATTAGTATGCATGTGCAGTACAAATATTAGTATAATAAATGCAAACAAATTCTAGATTTAAAAAAAAATAAATCAAAGAACTCCAGATATTAGAAGTCATTATTTCAGTTACCTGGGCAATCACAACCATACTTTCTATTTAATTCTACACATTTGTATTATGTATTTCATAACTGTGCAATATGCATGTGTTTTAACAGATAAATTATTGAGTTTACATGCAACCCTTATGAATAATGTATTATAGTGTAATGTTTGTTTATGTGATTATGGATTTCATGATTTGTGCTTTAAGGTCTATAGGATATTCTCATTTGTAAAAAGGATGAAAAACGAATCCTCATCTTTATACAGGTCTGTTTTCAAAAAAATAACCAACCCAAAAACTCAAACCCAAAACTTCACAGTTATGATAATATTGTGAACCCAGGAATGTGTGATTTCTCAGTCACTTAAGAGATTGCTTTCCTGTTCTCTTGAATCAGTAACTTCACTCACCTTTGTGTAGACACTTGGGAAACGAATTTAAAATGCCATTGTGGTGAAGCTTAATTGTACAGTTTTTGCCTGGTACTTTCTCGTCAGCATTGTGGATAATTTTGAATGGATTCAGATTTGTGGCTGACATGCTTTATGAAATCTGTGTACCAAGAGGAAAACGGAGAAGTTTGGAGCTGATGAATCTTAAACTTTGGTGGGTCTTGGGTTTTTCACAGAAAATATATTACAGTGAAAGCCTGTGGATTCTGAGTATTGCAGCTGGCTGGGCACATTTTCTGATGCATTTGAGCACGATCCCGCAGTAGAATAGTAACTTGTGTGTCTATATTGTTATATGTAAGGCCCTTAAATCTGTTTAATCACTTTTATTTTTCAGTTTAATGGTGCTACTCTAACATGCACATGGTCTCCGTCCTCTGAAATCTTTCATGCCATAGCAGGAATCCTATGATAAATCATCCTGGAATTCTGTTCACTTTAATTTTTTTAGGCCTTTGTAGTAACTTGTTACTGTAAGTGTGTTCATATAGATTTGGGGTGGGTGGGTTGTTTGCATGTTTTAAAAGTACCAAAATAACTAACATTAGNCCTTTGACATTAACTCAGGTTAAGAACCCTCCTCATTTCATACCCTAGGCTTTCTCCATAGAGGGTTACTAACGTGTCAAAGTCTATTTTCATGCTAACACCATATGCCTTAGTGCAAACTTAAGAGGCTGCATGGAACATCAAGAGGGTGTGCGAATTCTGCTGTTATCCCTCACTTTCACTGCTTCAGAGCTGACGTGTCTTGCTGTGGAATTCTGATGTGGAAAAAACGGGCAAGGAGTAGGCGGCCCCAGCCTATGATGCCCAACTAATGAACTCAGGAAGATGTGAGATGCCTGGATTGCCTGGGAACTAAAATGTGTGACCTGAAAGTAAACAAAAAGGTGTGGAAATGCCCTGTTCCTCCTTTTCCTGTATGAGTATTTTAGTCAGCAAGTCTATTTAAAGGATTGAGAGAGCCAGTCCAAAGAGACCAAAGGTTATTATGAGAGATAATCAAAGCTCTGCAAAGAGTTTTCCAAATGGGTGAGAATTTCAAGATCCAATCCATTTCAATGTACATTTGCTACTCTTTATATCCTGTGGGACACAGACTCCCCCCAAGGTTCAGTAGGTGTTTTGCTGGTGTTGGTTGAAGCTAGAGCAATTTTAGTGAATACTTGCTTCTAAACACTGTGAAACCCTAGCGATTTCTGACTTTGATCATGTCACTAGGAGGTTTAGTCTGGGTGGGGAAGACTAATAATTAATGTCTTCTGCTATCATGATCAAACTGGCAAAGATGGGTTCATACTTGTAGGCTTTTTGATTGTGCAATTTGTGGAAAAATACTTCTTTAATTTAAGGAAACTATTTTGTTTCAGCTACCCTACAAAAAAAAAAAAGGAAAAGCCCTAATCTTACTGCTTCTTACTTGTCATTTGAATGTGCTCACTACAGAATACTCTACGAAGTTTGCCTGTGGCTTATTTAAATGTGAAAGAACACATGTGGGTAGCCGGGAAACACATTTTTGCAAGCTATTATCTTTCTCTGCCCAATTCGGTAATTCCAAATACAAGTATGCTTGCCTGCCCCTAGGTAGCGTTGATATGTAATTGCCTTTGACAGTTAGTTGTATTTGGCTTTGTCATGAAAAGCAGATTTATGAATTCTCTATATTAATTATAATATTCTTGAAATAATTTTTCAGATCAATATAAAGAATTTTAGCTACAGAGTCTTTGCGTGCATGTAATCATCTACATCAGAATCCTTGAGGAATCACAATAACAGTGATTCATTCATAATTCACTATTTCCATTATCATCTTTCCACATTTAGTATGTGGTAAAATTTATAGCTTCATTTACATTGTGTTCTATGAATAATAGAAGAAATACAGTGAAGACCATGGGAAATGATCTGGTCGCTGCAGATGCACTCTTAAGCAAATCTGCATTACAATGCAGCACATTGCCTCCTGCACCAGGGTTTCCACAGAGCCTGCAGCTGCAACGGGGACACTTCAGATGGTCTTCATTAAATGTGAACTATTTCATGTTCAGCTTCAAAGCAGCGTGGTGATGAAACCTTGAATAAATTGCTGTAGGTAAATGATATTGTTGCAGCCTGCAGTTATCCAACTACAGTAGATCTCCATTTGAGCACGCTCGTAGACAACAAGTTAGAAACAGGAGTACTTAAGTAAGCAACTGGGGTTTGTAAGAATGTTCTTACATTCTTAACCAGTTGGAACTCTGACTGGAGAAAGGCACTTTTAGATAGCGAGGTGGAAATCTTTTCTGTTAGATCCACTACTGTGACAACATTGCCTTGGAGCATAATCGCTTATCAAAAGAAGCAGCCCTAATTGAAGTGGTAGGAATGCTTATAAAAGCCTGGTAATGGCATAATGAAATCCTTTCCCCTTTTCTAACACATCACATACAGAAGAATTTTTCATGTTCTGCTAAAGTTTTGCCAGCATAGAAATTACCTTAACTGCAACTTGCTGAATCCCATAGTACATTTGGGATGGATTGTTGAAGATGTGTTCTTTACAGTTAGGACATGTTAAGGTATGCTCGTTAGCTCAGGGAAAAGTTAAACTTTTAATTTTGTCTTCAGTTGTTATGTGTTCAGCCTGTTTCACTGAGATCACACAAATAACTGCACAATCCATTGAGGCGAATACAAATCTTTTGGTTCTTGCACAAAACCCCACAACAATTTATTATACATAAGTTATTTTTTCAAGTAGTGAAGAGGTCGTGGTAGTGTTTTCAGAATGGTAAAGGTGACTAAAACAAACCAACCCAACAAAACAAATCAGCCAAAAACAAGCCACCCAAGTTAGCAAAATATGAAAGCAACTTAGAGTTGCCACCTGCAAAATAAATAAAAAAGAGAAAGCTATTTTAAATAAGTTGCAAACTATAATTTGGTTTATTTGAGTTCTTGGACCCTTTTTGTGCCATACTCAGGTATACTGTAATGAAAAACTGTGAGAAGGATATGCACTTTGCTGTAAATAATGGTCAGATTGTCATTCCAAGGAAAAATAATGGCAGTTAAAAGGAGGGGGATATGTTTCAGTTTGAGAACTCGATGTTTTCAGTGCAGAACAGCACAGCAGAGGTTAGTTCTCTGAAATCATATCAGCATTCAGATGTCGTCAATACCTTTTTTCTTTCATACCTGAACTCATCCTGTCTGTATGGAGTGAAAGCTGCTTTTTTTCTCTTTTTTTCTTTTTTTTTGTTGTTGTTAGAGCTCTAATATAAAGATTCACAAAGCTGTTTCTTAGGTGCTTCAGCATGGTTGGATCTTTTTAATTGCTCCTTCCCTGTAAGTGTTGATACCCGAATTACGCTCTTATCTCTCTGATAATATTACTCAATTCTGCTGGTGTTTGTTCCAACAATACAAGGCTTTATCTAGCTTTGCAGGCATGTCAAATACATCCACACTTTGGTTTTAATTCACCTGTAGCAAGGCTACTTTTAATTGTTTTTGATAATCCTTCCAGTGAAGTTCTTAAAGACAAACGGGGCCTAATGCACTATTGGACTCATTGGGTAAAATCCATGCTCTGCAGAGCTCAATAGGAGCGTTTCTACTGATGTCTCTGAAGTGAAGGTATCGACCCTTTATTTCAGTGTAAAGGAGCAGCAGATGCAGTCCCAGAGCTACTTTTTTCTTTGGCCTTTTGGAGATGGCCATTACTACTCACTGAGTTTGAAATGGTAGATACAAATGTACCTGACACTCTATCATGTACTTGTTGGTTTTTATATAAAGAATTATTCTACCTGTTTAACATGGTTCCATTTCTATTGGCCAAGCAGGGCACACAACTTTCCTTAGAACAGTCTCTTTTCTGAAGCTTTACCAGGAGGATGTGACTGGATGTGAAATATAGTGTGCATGATCTGACAGATGGGCTTGAGTCATCCTGAGAGGACCTGTCAAAGCAGCATAGAGACATTGCTGTGGCAATACCTAAAAAGTATATTTCTTGGCCAGGAAATAGGGACGTGTGACCAAAGCAGGATACTTAAGGGATAAAATGATGATTGCTCTTCTGAACCCAGTTTACAGCAGTTTGGGTAGCTCGTGGATCACAGACTGCTCTCCAATTTAGTCTGTTATTAATTGACCCCTTCCTTATTGAAAATACTTCTATGTTTAGATGGGCGTATTTCATAGCTATATAGAATACATGGTGTTTTCTTTAGCTGGAGTGTTTCATACTCTAAGCTACACAAAGAACTGTTTTGTGAACTATCATTTTCATTATCAGAATGGGGATGTAGATATGGGTAAGTAATAGAATGGGAATTGATAAGGACTGGATCAGATGGAGATCATACCGGAACTGGCGGACAAGTAAGAGTTTTGAGATGGTTGGTAGTAGAAAGAATTTAATAAGTAAAAAATCTGTGAAATCCTCCTGAAGGATGTTCTGTCTGCTGTGATGGTTTGCTATTGCTGTATGTTGGGTTCTCTATCAAGCTCCAGTCAGAACTCCAGCCCTGCTGACAGTTCTGGGGACTGCTCATGGACTACTCTAATGCACAATGCCATGCTTTTTGCCTCCCTCACAGCATATCTTTTGGTGGCAAGTCAGGGCTGGGTGGTTGGAAAGCCTTTTTTCTTACCAGTCTTACCTGAGGAGTTACAATGACTGGGACAAGAAGTCAAAGAATAGCCTCGTGTTAAATACTGAACCCTCACCTCATGAGGAAGCACACGGGAGTTCAATACTTACCCATGCTTCTGAAATGGTAGGACAGAATATTGATGAATGCTGAAGAAAAATTAAGTGGAAAAACTAACTACTGCCAGAATACCATTTTAAATAGTGTGCAATAAACGAAACAGGAGTCTTTTTGGTTCAATGTCAACAAACCAAAATACTGAAGAGTTGCTCATTAAGCCAACTGCAATTCTCTGCAGCGAATGAGGCAGGATATTCATTAACTCAGTTATTTCCTAGTTTAAAGGCTTGAGGTTGCAACCTACCACTTGTGGTTTTGTGTGTATTGTCTGTGCGTCGGCTGTTCTAAAAGTTACGTTTGGTTTGAAAGTAATACTGAAGGAGGCAAACTTTTTAAATTTGATATATCTGAGAGCTACATGGAAAAACTTGGTGAGAGACCAGCCATCCATAAATATCAGGGTGAATTTCTCTTCTTCGGGAAACAATCTCTTAAAATTCCAAAACGGCATGAAATCAAAGCTTGTTTTCGGTGTGTTCTTTTGGGGGTTTTCTTGTGTGATTTTTGTATTTTTTCAACCATCAGAGTATCTCTGTGGATATTTACTGCTATTACGGATCATAAGAACATGACCAAAGAAAGACTGTATAAGTGTACTGTACATAGGGGTTACTACTTGGGCTACATAGTTCAGAGTTGTGATAGAAGTTTGAAGGAAGAGTGGGAGAATCCCACCTATTGATACTTAGGGTCTTTTTTCAAAAGAATAGATAGATACAAGTGGTTTTCTTTCATGATGGTGTAAATATTATATTAAAATGTGTGTTTCTGGTACAGGCTGAGTAGCTTTGCTGGGATCATGCAGTTAGGGCTGCAAGAGACAAATCTGAGGTATAATCTTGTACCTATATTTAAAATAATTTATCCTTTCAATTTTGTTTACTATATTTTAGCAGTCTTTTGAATATGCTGAGTGATTTGGAAACCTGCAGGATTCGTTCAGTTTAAAAACAAAACAAAAACAAACTCAAAACAAAATCAGTGGGTCCAGCAGAGGGCCATGAAAATGCTCAGAGGGCTGGAGCATCTCTTATGAAGACAGGCTGAGTGAGTTGGGGTTGTTCAGCCTGGAGAAGAGAAGGCTCCAGGGAGACCTTCCAGTACTTGAAGGGGCTACAGGAGAGCTGGGGAAGGATTCCTTGTCAGAGACTATAGTAGTAGGATGAGGGGTAATGGTTTTAAACTGAAAGAGGGGAAATTTACATGAGAAATTAGGCAGAAATTCTTTGGTGTGAGGGTGGTGAGACCCTGGCCCAGGTTGCCCAGAGAAGCTGTGGCTGCCCCATCCCTGGAGGGGTTCAAGGCCAGGCTGGATGGGGCTTGGAGCAACCTGGTCTGGTGGGAGGTGTCCCTGCCCAGGGCAGGGGGGTTGGAACTGGATGATCTTTAAGGTCCCTTCTTAGCTCTAACTGTTCTATGGTTCTATAAAATACTATAAACTAAAACCAAATAGGAAAAGCTGCATTTCATTCCAGGATGTTGATGGCATTTAGCTTGCTCAATTTAATGTTGTATTTACTTAGGTATCTTCGATAGAAATGCATTATAAACCAACCATCTAGTCTGGGCTACAATCCCAGAAGCAGTTAGGTGGTGTTCCATATACTTAGGTGGAATAGCTTCAGGTAAATTCTCCTCACAGTTGGTGATGATACTGTCATAAGGTGCCTTGCTCTTCTCTTCAAATTGGCCATAAATTTGTGCCTTATGACAGTGCTAGAAGGTACTGTACGAAAAGCCTTGTGGATAATACTTAGAATCATTAGAGAGCACGTCATATTTTTGTAAAACGAAAGGTATTAGCACCTTTCATATCTGGAGTATTTCCAGCTCTGCAATTAAGTTCTGTAATTATCTACACCAATTTGAAATGAATAACAGTCATTTTTAATGCCCTGTCATAAAAACCTGATGTGTGCTGCTGTATTCCAATCCAGAAGGGGCTCCATTTTACTGATGTGTACTACTACATCCCATCCACAGCTCTTGACGTTCCGGGAGAGTATTTTGATTTTGTGATATATAAAACTTTGAGATGTCATAACACGTGAAACATCGATTTCATGCTGGGTTTTTTTTTCCTGATGATATCTGAGCTTAGTTCTACTCAATCATACATGGAAGTGATAAAACCCCATGCATTTTATTCACTAGTTTATCATCCTCCTCTTCTTAATTTACTGAATTTATTAATCTACTTGAGCAAGGAATATATACAGTTTTTCGTAATTTTGACCAGCTTAACCCTTTTGACCTGCCATTTAAGGCTGTACCAGTATGCCACTGGGAGAAAACAAAGATGAAAAGGTACACGCTTAAAAAAAAGTGGAGTATAGGAGTAGTAAAATTATTTGTGGAATAAAGACTGGAAAATAATCCTATATAATTCAGGCTACTGGTATGTTCTAGAACCTGAGCAGACAGTTAGTAGTAGTAATCTGTTTTCTTTCTGCGTTATATAGCGTTTTCGCTCTTGGAATGAGGCTGTTATTCCCCTCTGAGCTCTTCTGCTTCAGATCTATTTTCTCCAAGTGCCTTTAGTTTGGTGTATGGTTTGAAGGAATGTATTGGTTTACTCACCTGTTAGAACTATAACAATATTGCCTTTGGAGTCCACCTTGGAAATAAATCTGACCACTCTGTTCCCCAGAATAAAATAATTAAAATAAAAATTGAATGTGCCAGAAAGTCTGTACTACAAACAGAATGGAATTGTGGGCTATAATTCTGAACGTTTGGCACAGTGTTCTATATCTGGAGAACAAGAAGGATTTCCTAATAAGGCTATATTTCACAAGGAACTTTAAATACAATTTTCAAGAGCTTTTTTTTTCTTGCCAAATAAAGCACCCAGTCCTACTGATAAGACTTACAGTATAATTCAATTTATTGTTCTCATTTTGAGGTGAGCTACCTTTGTGAACTCTGTCTGCGGAACTAAGAACATCCATTTGAATGAGGTATGGGGAAACTACTGCTTTGGGAGACCTACATCTCCTGCCAGCCTCCAGCCAGAGCATTTGCATTCTGAGTTAGTGCAACAGGAGTTGTGAGTGTTTTTGACCAAAGATTCTGTATTTAAACTTCATGTCTGTGTTAGCACATTATTGTGTTTTGAAAAAGCAAACATACTACCCCATCAGCTAAATACAACGGAGTACTGGTGTGTCTTTATGCTCCCTTTTCTACTTTATACTCCCTTTTTAATGGTTTGATGCATGTGTTGTACCTCTCTGATGAAGGATGGGTGTAAAAAACTGTAACAGCTGCTGATAGAGAATGTTTCTATTTGTCTGCTTAGATGTTTTTATATTGTTCTCCATAGGCTGTCCATTATTACTGCAAAATGTGAAGGTATATGATAGAATGTTACTGAGAAGAGTTTCCTCTTCAGAGAATACTAGGGGAAACACAAGATCCTTATCAAATTCAGTAGGCTAATGCCCTCTAACTCCCTTGGGATGCTATATTTAGTTTGTAATGAGCTGAAGTTGTAGAGGTTTTTTTCTACCTAATGTTATTTACTAGTTTATTCTGTGCTGATAAACTGGTAGCAGCTTTGGCAGATGCTTCCTTTATTCCCAGACTTAGTCTCTTTTCTGTCACCTTTTCAAGCCATGGATTCAAGATACCTGAAAGTATCTGGTGTGGTCACAAATAGAGATATAGTTTATAAAAGGCAATTCAGATAATTATATTTCTTTTAATAAGTTTCAGAATTGTGTTGAAATCTGTTCTTCATGAGGGGAATCAAACTGCATGCTCGTGTTTGCAGACTTCTGATTTACACAGGAATTCTTTGACTCCGTCCTTCATAGTTGTTTTTTAAAGATGCACATAGTAGGTGAGGCTGTGTATTAACCTGTTCAGTTTAGACCTGCTTGTCTCCTAGACTTTGTGTAAAGGGATGTTAGTGTCATGGGTTTCCACTAGTCTTGAAAGACCCTCATAAGTCTTAACAGATGTCATATCAAAATTATTGTTTAAGCTGTAGAAGGAGCTAAATCTATTTCAGTGTTTGTGATACTCAGTAAATTCTGTTTCTTCTCCTGTGAAGAGAATGAATGTTTGTTTTGTTAAATCTGCACCTTTTTTCAATAACCTGGCAGCACTGGAAATTAAGTCTGGCTTTCATAAGCGATCCACAGGCTATACAGTTGTCTTCAGTGGGTGGTGTGGTTTGTCTGTTGGAAGAATATGTCATCTCACATAACTATCATCATACAGGCATATAATTAATGGTATATTTAAAGAGACATAGCTTGGAGAATAGAGACAAAATCAAATTCTGATGTTACAATTGCAGGCTTTTCTAATAACTCTATCTCCACCTTTCCCTTAGCACTCTCTGTTGTTCCCAGTGGAAAGAAGGGGAAAAAAATCTGAACACGGCAATTTAGTCTTTGTCAAGACCTACACTTGTAATAATAATAAAAAGGCTTCTGTAAAGGAATAGCATTTAAATTTACAAACAGTTCCTGAGTTGAAGTAATTCCTTTATTAAATAGAAAACAATAAGCAGACTTAATGTGAACTGTGACTAGAATTTCAATGGAGCTGATCCTTGTGGGATGTTTTTTATAATACATAGTGCTAAACATGTATTTACAATCTCAGCCTTTGGGGGACTGTTTTCTTCCTTACATTCTTCCAGAAGTCAGAATGTGCATAAAATAGCATCGCTCAAAACTCTGGCTCAGTATAACAACATGCCAAATGCATTGTGTGCTCTGCACAAATGCAGACAAGTTATAAACTTTTTACTGATATGCTCAGGAAGATAATCCACACAGAGTAAAGCTGCTTCTCCAAGTGGGGGTTAAATGACTTTACGAAGGCCACATGATAATACTGGCAGAGCTAGGATTACAGTTGTGGTGTGTTCTGTATTTTTGTTCCAGGCTCTGTCTCATCTTTAAATCTCTTATCTCTTAATCCCTGTTTAATATGCTTTTTCCAATCGGCTTCCAAGAACCTCTTTTCACCTAAGGTCACACATTGTCAAGTTGTGGCTTTTCCACAACTCCTGCAATATTCCTATTTTTTTATTTTTTACTTACCAAATAACTACTATAATATTGTAAGGTCTTCAGTTGAGAAACTGGTGTATTTCTAAGGTCTTCCCTGGTCTAGGTTTCAGTACCTTTCCAAGCATTCTTCAGGCTGTATTAGCTGTGTTTTCAGTAGCAGAATTATACAAAGCATGGAGCAAGACAATCCATTGCTTCTGAATGTAGGCTCCCTGTGCTTGCCAGCCCGGGAGGAGCAGTGGGGTGTTTGTATCGTCACTGGCGCTCCATCCTCTGAGCTTAATGTCATCTTGAAAGCGTTACACCTGGGAGATAAGACAGCATGATGCACAAATTCATGTGAATTTGCATTTTCATGATGCACACGAAAAGTTAATTGTCAGACCCTGTAAAATTATTGCAGGAAAAATGAGTTTTCAGAGGGACTATGTCAGAACAGCTCAGAGTACGTGGTGCATATTCAGCTGAGAGCCCCTGTAGGTGAGGGTACTGAGCAGTGAGCATAATAAAAAGCTTTTCTCTTTTTTTTTTTTTCTTTTCTTTTTTTTTCATCCTGCTTTCTTATATGGCAGTGTAGTACTGCAAGGGAGTGAGACTTAGGTCTTTCAAGGCCTTTTAACTGATCAAACGAGGGATTCGTTGTACTGAACTGTTCCTTCAGTCAGAGGGTGGCAATTGCCAGCCCACAGAAGCGTGTGCAGTAAAAATCAGCAGTCATAGAATCATAGAATGTTCCAGGCTGGAAGGGACGTCTATGATCACCTAGTCCCACCTCCCTGCAGTTAGCAGGGACACCCCCAACTAGACCAGGTTGCCCAGTACCTCCTCTAGCCTCCCCTTGAATATCCCCAGGGAAGGGGGCAACCTGTTCCAGTGGCCCATGGCCCTCATGCTCTTCTCCAGCTTGAAGCCATGGCCCCTCGTCCTGTCACTGCAGGCCTTTGTAAACAGACCCTCTCCAGCCTTCCTGTAGCCACTTCAGGTACTGGAAGGCTGCTCTTAGGTCTCCCTGAAGCCTCCCCTTCTCCAGGCTGAACAGGATGAGCATCACAGCCATGAACCCTATTGCCAGCGGTCTCAGAATGTGTTCAGTGAAGCTATGTAGGGTTATGTTTCATTCTGCTGTACTGGCAATGGGAATAATGTCTAATTCAAATATGACACAAACATGGAATGTTTAATTAGTCCATATAGTAGATCAGTTTTCAATAGAGTAAAGCCAAAAGACTCTTGCTGATGATGTATTTCCTTTTATGCTTTGAAATCATACTGTATTTGTTTCTGCTAAAAAGCAGAGCAGGCAGACCTTTGTCCCTAATGAAGTGCATAGGTCTGGGCATTCATTTCTAAACCTCAGAGAAGAGCAAGTTCTCCAAAGACAGGACAAGCTGTTCTAGATCTGTGTGGACAGCTTCAAGTGGATTTGCAGTGTCAGAGGCAGCAGTGTCAATGTCACATCTGTATCGGGTGTTTGACTGTGGGGTGACTCTAAAGAGTTGGGGACCTTACCTTTATTAGCCAGTCTGCACCATATGAAAGCTGCAAATCCATGTAGATGAGGGAGAAATCAATTTCACTTAGTTGACCGGGTTTGGTGGTTTAGGGCATTTTCACTATGACCTGTTTATGGAAAAGAAGGAATCTTATTTATGGACTTAGGTTGGATGGTGTTTCTTTAACCCATTAAAATATTTTTCTTGCTTGCTATCCTCGCCTTAACTCACCCTAGATTATTGTTCCTTTCTTTAGTTTTGTTTTTTTAAACAGGAGAGTGGTACCATGAACAATGCAGGATGTCTCCATGGGAAATTGTGGCTTGCTTTGCTGGTAAAGTTTTCAACTCTTATATTAAGTATCTCCAAGACTCTGGTCTGTGGAGAAGCTTTCTTTAAGATGTAATAAAATTGCGAGGAGCCCAGATCTTCTAGAATTTACTGAAAATTAATGCTATGAGAGCTGGTTTTGAATGCTTAGCATTTGAGAAGCCTTTTTTTTTTTTTACTGGTAGGTTTATTTTTCTATCTGTAAAACTATGTCCCATCCATTCTTAAATCATGCTCATGGAGCATTGAGACAAGTAGGTTAAAACAAAATCTCTTCACTTCTGTGAACGGAGCTGACACATTTTCCTCCAGCTCAATTTGCTATTGAAATATCGTTTTCTGGGATGCCCTTTGCCTTATAAGAAATGTAGATTCTGCACTTCACACCTCTGCTCCCTTCTAATGAAGGCATGGGGCGTTTCCAGTGAAATACCTGTCGAGAAATATGGGCACCTACAATAGCTAAACTACAGTTTTCATGAAGCAAATAAAGGGGGCAATATTTGAACCTGAATTGAGAAATAGGTACTTGTTATTTCAGTGTTAATTTGAAATTGCTGTATCTCTTGTATAATTGCTATGAATAATTGCAATGCTTTTTAAATTATATTAAATTTAAAGCAAATGTTGTTCATGTGTTTCTAGAGATGTGTATATTTTAACCATTAGATCAATAGCAGTTTCTTTGCACAGCTTTTGGACGAGAGATACAGATGAAATAACAGCTATTTCAACACCGATATTATATGTGAAAGCCATTTTCAACCTTTGTAGCCAAGAGTTGTGTTTAATGCTTTTCCCTAAACCCCCTCAAATGTTCCTGATTTTCAAGTACTCTCATGATTGTTCCTTAAAAATTATTTCTGTCCCCTTTTCATCTGTGGTGTCTCATTAAAAACTAGGACTTGAGCAGGATGAGAGTTTCAAACATGTTAAAAAAGTACTTAAATATACCACTTTCTGAGTCTTTATTCTCTCATTTCAAAAGGTATCCCTAATTGTGGCCTTTCTTTTTTTTTTCTATGACTTTTTTTTCCCCACCTTTTTCATCAGTTACTCCCTCTACACACTAAATCCCTGAGCAGTGCCCTCATATTGCTATTACAGGTTCTCTCATGCTGCTATTATGTATGATCCCATGCTGCAATATAATATGTATAATGATCAGTCATGAAATGGGTTTTTTTTTGTTATTAAAATAACCCTTCACAAGTTACCTTTGTCCTCCTTTCACACAAGATTAGTACTGAAGGTAAGTTGGACCTAGAATAATTGCTGCCAGCTTTTCAATAGAAATAGAAAAGGAGCACTTCTAAATACTGGGTTTTTATGAGTTCAAATAAGTGCAAAATCATAATAAATATTTTAGAGATGTGTTATTCAGGTTCCAACCTGAAATTTGGCACTTCTGGGCAAGCATTGGGAGCTCCTTAAAACGAGTGAAGCTGAAAAAATGACAGCCATAAATATGGGGGTGACAGGGTGGATTGCAGGTCTAGAAAGTGAAGATGTTCTAATCTTACAGCTCTTTCTGATATTAAATGTCCTTTCTTATAATCTAATTATTTTACCACTTCAACAACACTTCTGTGAAGAAATTGGCTGGTCTTACATACTTGCAAAATCTTGGCGAGCTTATGGGGGATGCCATGTGGATCTGTGAGGGAAGGAAAGCTTCATGAAGAGGGTGCGACAGGGTGTTGTTCTGATTCCCTCGACCTTTCTGACAGTCAGTGCCTCTGGAAGTTCTGTTGGGATAAAGAGATCCTGCACTATCACCACCACAGGGCAATGCCATCTTAAAGGCCGAATACAACTGAAGTAGATAAACACAAGTTATTCATTATTACTATGCTTCTTATTCATCCCCTTGGGATGTTACCCTCAAAAAAACCCAAACCATTTTGGTTGTGTATTTTCCCCATGAGTTTACCTTTCCAGTTAATGTTAACTTTCTTTATGTTGAAGTTCAGTGACATAACACCTATCTGGTGTATGAGATCTGATGTTAGCTTCCAAATATGTTGAGCAATAGCATGAGATGATGCTGAGTGTACATAAACCTCATAATCTCATCCTATTTATTTGCTCAGCTCCTCTCCCGTGATCTTCCGTTGATCTAGAGAAACACTTCTTTGCCCTAACAGGGCTTCCTGCAACGTATTGCTGTGTTTGAGGGTTCTGACATGTTGCCTGTGGGATCACTGAACGTTGTGACTGGTCAGTGTTTAGATGTGAACAGTGGGGAACAGGTAATACTGACTGCCTACTACCACTTACATCCTAGTTTTGTTGGTATACCTAGTAGGTAAGGGTTTATCCTCATTTTCCTAACCTGCAGTGTAACATACATCAGTGCAGATAGTTTGGGGAAAAAAACAGCCAGCTTTTGAAAAATCCAAATATTTTGAGGTACTCACCTGTGGATTTGAACCTGTGTGAAGTGATGCATGGTGATAGACACCAAAAATATATATATTGGAGTGGAATTGTAGAACAGTGTATGACTCGCCATGTAGGGTGCTAGAAACCACCCCCCAATTATATAGAAAACCACAGCTCTTTGTGCTACGTTACCAGACTAGTAAAGAATATTAGGATGGTACGTGTTCAGCAGTTGAACTGGTACAAATGAACAGCTGTGATTAGATTTGCTGAGGAAGTAATGGTGAATAAGAAATTATTGTATTACAAATTGTTTTGAAACAGAAGAACTGGAGAAGGGGGTGGGGAGAAAAGCAAACAGCTGTTTCCTGAAGGAAGAGAAATCTATATGCCTGTGGTGTTTGTCGAGGGCTTGAGGCAGGTGTTTTTTGGAAGAACTAATTATGTTTTTGAAGTGCTACTATTTCTTTCTGGTGTGGTGGTGTTACAAAAGAAAAATATCCACTTTTATCTCCGCAGTGTATGTCTGTGTGTGAGGTGAATAAAACCCTTCATGTGGCCGAAGGCATTTTTATTTCAAGGTTGGATCCTCCCAATGCAGCTTGATTAAAATTTTCCATTAAGTTACTTCTTGTTCATCTACTTTTAACGAGGTGCAAACACAACCAGGCATTTCTGCCTCCCTCAAATTCCCTTTGGTTTCTAGGGTGTTACTAGCCACAGTTGTCACACGGGACCTGACTTTAGCCTTATAGCTCTGTACCAAGAGAAGTGTAGCTGCTGGTTATGCCAAGTGACACTTGGTGTAGCCTCTCTGGCCTCAGGGTTCCTCCTGATTGGTGTGGTGAGACTGGGATGGGACCACCAAAGTTGTGCAAATAATGATTTGGGGTCTTCTGAGGGCAAGTTACTCCTTCCCACACACACACCCCTGCCAGCTACACCCTCCTTTCAGGGAGTTGTAGAGAGTAAGAAGGTCTCCCCTCAGCCTCCTCTTCTCCAGGCTGAGATGGAGGAGCTCTTTTATACATACTTACTACATAGTACTGCTACATTAATGCATAACTTTCAATTGTGCCTGCCAATTTTGTTCTTAGGTTTAGCAAGTAATAGTTAAGAAGATCTAAAGATAAAAAGTGTTGAACTCAGACCAGAAAATTCTATATTTTGGGCAATAAAGGTTTTAACTCCTTTGTTGAAGGATTCTTACATTTTTAAAATGTTGACTTATGTTAGGTTGCTCAGTTACGTCTTATGAAGGTTTATAGACAGCTTTAATCACTCTTCTAGAGAGAGTCAAATGTTTGTGCATGATCCTTTCTGGGCAGAGACAGTGTGGAAAAATCTACCTTCACTTGGTTCCAAGGGGAGGCTGTAGAGGTGTAACTGCTGTACAGGCATGTCGGGGCCTTTATTCTGAAGGGGACTTCATCAATTTCTCCTGCTGACTGCACAGAAGTTCTTCTGCACTCAATACTTCTCCTCCCAATACCCACAACTAAGCAACAGGGGATATGAATAGGCATGTAGTGCTCTCCTGTTCATGGGTTCTCCTGAAGCTTCTGCTCAAAGAGTGTAAATCACAGAATCCCAGAATGATAAGGGCTTGGAAGGGACTTCTGGAGATCTAGTCCAACGCCCTGCCAAAGCAGGTCCATCCAGAGCAGGTCCCACAGGAACGTGTCCAGCTGGGTTTGAAATTTCTCCAGAGACAGAGACAGAGACCCCACCACCTCTCTGGGCAGCCTCTTCCAGGGCTCTGCCACCCTCAAAGGGAAAGAAGTTCCTCCTCTTGTTTAGGTGGAACTTCTTAGGTTGAAGTTTGTGCCCATTTCCTCTTGTCCTGTCACTGGGCAGCAATGAAAAAAGACTGGCCTCGCCCTCCTGACACACACCTTTAAAGTATTTATAGGCATTGATGAGATGCGCCCTCAGCCTTCTCTTCTCCAGACTGAGAAGACCCCAGTCCCTCAGCCTTTCCTCATCACAGAGATGCTCCATTCCCCTCATCATTTTTGTAGTCCTCTGCTGTCCCCCCTCCAGCAGATCTCAGTCCTTCTGGAACTGGGGAGCCCAGAACTGGACCCAGTGCTCCAGATGGGGCCTCCCCAGGGCAGAGCAGAGTGGGAAGATGACCTCTACCTGCTGGTTGATGTACCCCAGAACGCTGTTGGTTTTATGGAGGTAGAGGAATGGCTTTAGCCTGTCTAAATATGTATTATAAAACACTTTGGTGCAGGTATGACCCTTGTGTAATCTGTCTGTATTGTGAAAGGTAAGCCAAAATGGAGGGAATTTTGGTGTGTTCTCACAGGTGAGTTTTGTAAAAGGACTAAATAAAAGATCGATGTTTACAGAATAATATCAGTCAGGGAAAGAAGTAACTTGGTCAACGTGCATGTCTGTCTTGGTTAACTATTATCAGCTGTGCAAGGTGAACATTTTAAGTGTAAGCACTTCTTTACTTCCCTGAAGAGTTAACCAGAGCAATCTCCTCTCCTCCCCCACTCCTTTCCTGGGCTCTGGTCACTCTGCACAAGGAATAAATTGAAGCTGTGATGAATAAAAGTCATGAAGTGATCAGGGACTGACAGGAGGCAGTAAACCGAGCAGCAGCAATTGTGCCTATCAGAAAGTCCTAGCTCTGTAATTTAGAGATGAAATTGAAGACATGGTGATAAATATAAGATGAAAGCTGACAATGAAAGCCTGTACAATGAAAACCTTACTGGTTGGGGTTTTTTGGGTATTGGTCTGCTTTTATACAAACAAGACTGAATAAAAGGAGTTTCTCCCAGACAGTTATTAATCAGAAAACACTTCTAGATTACTTGGATGGAGGATGAGAAAATCCTTATAAGCAAAAAGCTGTGTGTATTGCAAATGATATGATCAAGTTTGGACAGTGAGCAGCTGTGTCCAAAATTACAGTCTCCAGAGGCTCATGGAGAAATTCTGTAGAAGGAAAAATAGGCAACAGATCTATTGAAAGTAATTTCTCCAGCTGCTTTGTCTTTTAACTGGGGGTCCTGGGCATCTGGACTGCTCCTAAGGAGGGTGCAAAGGGAAAAGGGGACCGAGCTCGTTCACTCTACAGGGATATGTACATTGCATCTGGAATGCTGCTTTAATCTTCAGCTCATGTCCCTTATTGTTTCTAGACTGCATAAATGCTCCTCGCTTGCTAAAGTACAAGGATCCTTACCTTGCTCCATGTTATATTTGTGATTCTGTTTCAAATGAATGAATTTCCAAAGGCAAAGTTCACTGTTGACAAGGAGAAGCAACCTTTGCAGGAAGCTGCCTGTTCCCAACACAGCTTATTGAACCATTCAGCAAGTAGCACTCTCTTCAAACTGGTTATCATCCTAATGATGGTTTAAATGAATCCAGTCCTTTCTGGTTCCAGTGCTGTATTGTGCTGTAGAAAAGTCTTTTTGACCAAAACCTCTGTTTCTTTCCAGTTACATGTGACTACCTAGATGTGGGTTTGTCAGATAGGCACAGAGTTGTTGGCAGAATTCAAGCTACTTGTTTTTCCTTGCCTTTGAAGGTCACCGAGGCAGCATCCTATAAGCTGTCTCAGGTGAGCTAGCTACAGGAGGTGATGAAGGAAGCACGTGTCTATGTTGAGTTTGTTCTGGTTGTGACCTGGACTGGTAAATGCATATTCAGGACCCAGGTACCCTGCCCCTCATGTGAATATGATATAAAGCTTCAGGGTTTTAAAATTAAACTGGTTAGAGCTCTTGCTTGTATCTGCATTGTGTAAGCAGAGTGAAATACCTGCGTGGAATTTAGGTACATAATGGATTTTTTTAACCTTGGCAGTCAGCTTTCTGAGAGTGAGGGGAAACATCTCCGCTAGGTAGTACGATCAGAGAGGAGTTGCACAGGATTGAGAACCAGCTTGATGATACGTTTGAGTCATTTCTTTACTTAGTTGCGTTCCAGAAATGAAAAGCAAATCTGAATTTCTCAGTCGAAGCTCAAAGACCGTAAAGCATGTTTGTTTACCATCTGCACCATCCTTTCAGTCCCCAGAGGCATATGAAAAGACAGGCTGTAACAATGGAGCACTTTCCCGCTGAAAGCAGCATAAGTGGAGTTCTAAAGACAAAGCAGGAACTTCCTGCACGACAGATGAAGCGGGAGAAGCAGCTTGTCTGTCTCCCATCGCTCTGAACAGTTGACATGTGTTTACATGATTGAAAATGGATGGAAACATTCCTGTGAGGCTATATATTCACGGCTATATGGTAACAACAAATATGGTGATTTTTCTGTGTCCTGGGGACTTCCTTAATCCTTTCAAATACTTTATAGTCCAGGTCAGAAATAAAGCAAGCTGAAATTCTAACATCTTGGTAGAATTTAATGTGACATTCATGGCTTTTTGCGGTATATGCCAAGACTGAGTTCTAATCCCCATCATTTCTTGAGTCAGCAGAAAACACTTCTAAATGGATTTATTTAGAAGCTTGAAGAGCAAGTGTCCTGTTTTCCAGTGTTTTCTTTTGTATTCAGTGGGTCTGTAGTCGCCCATTGTAGTGGAATACTGAAGAATGCAAATTTTATTTCCTGTGACACTTGATTTTTTTTAATGCTGAGCCAGCATGCAATCACAACCTGCTATAAAGGCCACTTAGTAGATTGATACTCCGTGTTGCATAGTTCCCTCTTTCATCAGGGTCTAACTATGATATATTAAGGTTTCAAATACTGTTTTTTTGGGGGGAAGGTAAAAGTGGCCAAGCCCAGTTAGTAGAGCAGCCACCGTGACAGACTGAAAAGCATGATTGTAGTGCCTGTGAGTTTTCTTGTTGAAGAAACCACTTCCTTGTAGAAAAATCTATTTTCATAGATTGGAGTATACGTGTGGGGAATGCTAATATAGGATTCTTGATTTTGCTTTATCTATTCAATATATGTTATAATGTAAACCTCACACTGTGGCTTTCCTTCCCTACCAGCAGGAGGGTTCAGCTGCCCCAAGGGCTGATAAAGAAAGCAAGCTGTCACAAGCAGCTGACTGGCTCCTGGCTTTTATACTCAACACAACTTTATTCTGGCTGCAAGAAGCCACAGGACTAATGTCCTCTTATGCTAATCCTCTCACCATAAAGTCCTCTGTTGCTCTGTAACATACACAGCCTATATTTAGTGGTCAGACCCTGGAATATGCTGGCCAGGGAGAGGGTCAAGTCCCCATCTCTGAATGTGTTTCAGAGCTGATTAGATGTGGTGTTGAGGGATCTGGTGCAGGGGAGAACCCTGTAGAGTAGGGCTGATGGTTAGACTCGATGATCCCAAGGGTCTCTTCCAACCTGAATGATTCTATGATTGTATATCCAGGTGGCATATCAGGGTTTCATTTGCAGCCTACAAATACAGACATCTGGTTAGGGCACATCCAGTTTGTCTTTATGTGACTGTGTTGTCACTGAAAGGTTTGCCTTGAGCTTAAAATAACACACTAGGTGACTTTAGTGGCCTAGACTAAGTTCCTGGTACTAGTTTACTGGCAGGCAGTGGTCTTGAGCAATGTTCCTTATTGAGGCTGACACCATTGTTCAAGAACT
This sequence comes from Jacana jacana, assembly GCA_013400555.1. Taxonomy (NCBI): domain Eukaryota; kingdom Metazoa; phylum Chordata; class Aves; order Charadriiformes; family Jacanidae; genus Jacana; species Jacana jacana. The sequence continues at coordinate 1,704 of VZTM01005292.1, read as the reverse complement.
ACATGCTATTCCTAATGTAGAGATCACTGAACTGTTAATTTATGAAAAAGGCTACGGAGTGCTCAGGTATGCTGATAGTTCTGTGTCTATGTAAATAGATTTCTTCAGTGTTTGAAGAAACTCTTGAAAGTGCAGTTCTTCATTGTCTAATTCCCGTTATGTCTGTATTATTATAAAATTGTAGCATTTTCCATGAATATTCTAATAGCAAACTCAGTTTGTGGTAATTGTCATGTCATGTCAGTTATCTAGAGTCATCAGAGCGGTTATTAAGGATGTAAGCTGAGCTGGGAAGATCAGATGTATTTTGAAATACCCACTTGGTCCTGTATTTCTGGCTCTGCAGAGTTCACTACATAAACTTTTGTATGAAGAGTTTTATCCCCCAAATAAAAGACTGAATTGTGCAGTTGAAATAATGTCTGTGTATGCTGTATAGATTCCTTGGTCAAATGAAAGTGCCACCGTAACAGTGCTGGGTTGGTCATTGCCTTGATTTTGGAGTAGAATGAAGAGTAACTGAGAATCTAGCATATTAATTTTAATAAAAAGCATACCATAAACCCCAGAAAATCTTCAATGTAATTTGTACTCTGAATAGTCATGCTTAGTTTCCAAGAGAGCACCTTCTTCCTTGCATTGTTGTGGTTCTGCATCTGTCCGTCAGTCTGATATGGGAGGCTAGAAATAAATGCTATAAGTGCTCTTTTTGTTCCCCTCCTACTTGTTTGCTGTAGTTGGGGAAGAGTCATGATTGAAAATATTTAAACTGCCTTTTCTGTTCAGTAAGAGTAGCTTCAATGCCAGGTGTTGTACCACTTAAACTGCTGAGTATTGACCTTGAGAGGATGTGGCTGGAAATTCTCGAGTTTAGGAAGAAATGCTTGAGGCTGTGGTGGCTGTGGCAATCGTACTGGTGTGCCTCAGGATGCAGAAACCAGACTTACATTGGTAGGACGACATCAGAATTTAATTTTAGCACGATGCTGTTTGAGTTAACAGAGCTGAATATGTTTGGGGATTTATTTTCCTATTGAAGGATATCTGGGAATATGGGGAGCTTAAGTGACAAATGTCCCATTTTTCTAACCTTTTTACCTAATGGATAAGTAATTTTTGATAATTTTTGATAATATTGAAACGAGATCTTCTGAAAGGTTCAGCAGAAGCATCTCCAAAATTAAA
>VZTM01005291.1:234-15471 GCA_013400555.1 Jacana jacana | reverse complement strand
TAAAACTACTGAACAGAAAATTGGTTTGTTTTACCTCAAACCAGGACAGGAGGTGTCTTCGCTGTTCCACAAACATAACTTCTGGTTCAGTCAAGTTATTTCCCATTTAATGTCTATCTGTGCATGTGCTGCAGACTTTCCTCCTTAATTTTTGAAAGCACTGTTCTTGCAGGCCCTTTGAGGTACATTTGTACTGACATTTAGGGCTAATCCTGGGGGCTTCTTTCTACTTAACAGAGCCATTAAACGGCTGCTTTTGGAGCCTGTGGAGCCTGCACCCTGTAGTAGGACACGTGCAGATGTTTTTATTATTAAGTCCTATAGCAAAACTTACTCTAGCCATCAGTCTTACCACTTAATCGGAGAACTAAGTGAATTTAGGACAGCTATTGCTCTAGTCTCTCTGTGCTTTATGTCTGCAGTAAGTTTCACAGTATGTCCAACGAATAGACTTCATTTCTGGCCCTGTAGCTGAGCAGAGCTTGTCATCTTCATCTGAGCCGTTGCTGGGAGTCAAGCTGAGGTATTTTTAATGTGGGTAGCTGGTAGGTCTGGGCTTGAGAGGTACCATGAAATTGACCCTAATGCTGCATCATACCTTACATAAGTGGAAGCAGCCTGAGGAATGAATTTAAGGACATAGATACAAACAAAATAGATCAGCTTCTGTATTTCTCAACTTATTGCTGCTTTCCCAGGGTAAAAAGCTCCTTTGGCATATGGAGAATTAAATGCTTCCTATACTTCAAAAGTTCTTGCTGCTAAGTGAAGCAATATCCTTGTGTTTTAGAAAAAGAAATGGTCTATTTTAAACAAGGAATAACAGAGCATTTGTACATGAGTGCTTCTTACAGCAGGAAATAGTATTTAAAATGTCTGTCTTCCATGGGAGACCCAAGTCCAGTATCATATGCTACTTTTTAAAGGGCCTGTCTAATAGAAGTGGCTGGGGTGTGTGGCCTGTGATGGTAATTACTTCCGGGTGTTACAGTGCTTATCACATAATTCTCTATGGCAGTTGATTTATATGGGTTATGTTAGTTTGTTAGTTAAAGAGTGTGTTGGGGTTCTGTTCAGCTGATAATCCATAAAGACAGCATTGCAAAACACCTTTTCAAAACTTCCCTCACTTAAACAGAAAACCCCTCAGGAAACTGCATTGGAAGCGGGGCTGGGAGTTTGGTTTGATTATTGTTTTTGGGTGGTGTTCTTGATGGGATTGCTGTTATCTTCTAGACTGTTTTATAATGTATTATTTACATTAATTTAAAAAGAGTGTCTCACTATGCACGGACACCACCTGTCCTGTTTGTTGAATGGTAAATGGGTTTTGCACAACAGAAAAATAGCATGTAATTATGTAATTTTAAACTGTTCTAGCACATGTGACTGGGCAGCCTACATTCTGTGCATTATTTGCTTTATTCTTTCAGTCCTATGTTCATTTTTGGCAATTGGTATACTATAAATGGTAGCCAACTACTTTAACTCCAAGGAGTATGGTTTTATTTATTTTTACTCCAATCTACCCAATAGATGATAGATATTTTAAGGGAATCTAGGTATTGGAAGCACCTGTCTGAGAATGCAGCTGACTGGGAAGACCACATGTTGAACAGCATACTTGTGTGCTATAGCCGAAGGATTTGAAAATATAGCAATGCATTTTCTTGATGCAGAAAGAAAATTAAACAAAACAAGCCAACTTGTCCTGAATATTTTTCTTTATGCTTATCCAGCTCTTTTTCTATTTTTTTGCAGTAGTCTTTTGCACATGTTGAATGTGCTTCCTTTCCATTCCAAACTTATCCCAAGCAGCATTTGGAAGTTTGGTTTAATAACATAGAATTTTGTAAGTGTTTTTTGGAATGTATATCTTGAAAAAGGCAGTTTCATCTTCACAGGTGAATTATTTTAACTTTATCATCTGGGTAATGAAGTCCTTGAAAATGCCTTTAATACTCTTTCTGGCCATAGATAAAATGCCTTAAAGTTTCTATTCTTCAATTTAGAAAGTCAGCAAAACAAAATTGGAGCTTTGGCATTATTATATTGATATTAACAACAGAAGCAAATGGGTGTCTCTTTGGCTTGCTTTACTGTAGAACAAGAGTCATAAAAGCCAGTGCAGTGTTTGAGTTTTCCAAGAAGTTGTGTAATGCTACTGTGTTTTGCTTTTACAGGTGACTGGATTGATTTATCTAATGTCAAATGCCTGAAGTAATACTTGAAAAACTGTTGCATATGTCTCACAATTCATTTTACTCTCTAACAGTTTTAATCTTTCATTTGCCAAACAGAAAATGAGTTTTGACTCTGGGGAGACTGCCTTAAACACTTGCAGCAGTATCTTAATTTTTGATGTCTCAGGTCAGCTGGTAATGACAAATGTAATTTTTCTCCTGCAGCTAAATGTGTTCAGAAGCCATGGAATTTTTAGTGCTTTAATTTTATAGTCCACCATTACTTTACTCATGTTCCCTCCACCCTCCCACAGTAAAGCCAAATTTTTGCTTGGGATAAGACTGGATGATATGTGTCAAATATATCATGCTTGTAACTGTTTCATCACTGAATTTTATTTTCTAGGTTTTGCTTTAGTTAGCAAACTTTGGGGTCCCTTTTTCCTTACACTTCCATCATATTCTAGTTTCAGCACAGCATTCTCACCTATGCACATCATGGTTTTCTTTGTGTTAGTATGTTCTGTGCAGTGTCATCTGCTGTCTTCTTTCAGGGCTATCTTCAACAGAACAGCTTTAAATGTTAGTTGGATGGTACATTCACCCAAGAAGTTAAGAAATGTTGTCTTCTATCAATATCTAATAAGCTGTGCTGGAGTACCCATGGATATCATTTGCACATTGGAAAACACATGGAAGATGATTCCAAAGGTTCCTTTGAGAACCTCCAGGAAGGTGCTGTCGCTGATAAGAGGGAGTAAGATAGTTCAGTGTTTTGAGTAAAGCCTGACTCTATACTAGCTATAGTATGACACCGTGTCTTTACTACTATAAGTTTGCCTTATTTGCATATAATTAAGTGGAGCAATTCTCCCAAATTTCATATATTTTGTTGGACATTTCCTGGGATAGTTTTCTGCTCTGCTTACATGTTAAGGCAGCTTGCAGAAATCTTGTAACCACAGGTTTCAGGATCTCCAGCTGGATGCAGGGCGAGGGCAATGCCCCTTTCCAGCGGCACTGAGCTACTGCATTGGCACATACTGTACCCTGATCCAATCTCAAGTATCCATCAGTCCTCTGACCAACTTGCCAGGAATTATTGAGGGGTGAACACATCAATAGTTTCTGCTAAAGCTCTTCTGCTGTGTTGTACCTGTTTAAAAGTTCTGCCAGAAATAAGATTGTCATTGCTTAAATGGTTATATGGGATGTTGGAGTTCTAGAGCCGAATCCTGTTTCTGAATCAGGAAGGCTAACCCTAGTTTTCTAATTTAAATGTGCATTTGTGGAGAGAGAGTTGAGAGGGCATATGGTCTGATAGGGATTGAAGCGTGAGAAGTCCTGAAACAGGCTGGTTTAATTCATGTTTGAGGAGTGAGGAGAGAGAAGATTTAGGATTATGTGACCTAAGAACTATCCCTTGAGAACTTCTGCTAGGTCCTTCCTAACAGCTCTCACGTATCCCCTGCAACACACCTCTTTTCAACCTGACCTGTACTGCAAGTGATCCTCTTGCTTCAGTATCTTCCTTTCCCCATTCTTTTTCATGGGCAACCAGTCGTTCATTTCACCTTATCCTATTTTATGTGGCAATGAGGCAGAAGAGGAAGGCACGGTACCTCCAGTCAGTACTTTTTGTTTAATAAAATGGCATTAGAAACTAAACTCATCTCTTACTGTCCATTAATTTAAGACAGAGAGACTATAGCTACAAAACTGTACTCTAATGTAGCCAGCTGGGTCAAGGAGGTGATGTGTTTTGGAGAGGACGTGCTCCTGGAGGTAGGATAGACAAGGCAGTGGTGAGGTGTAATCTACAAATATGTCCAAATTAGCATTTGTGCCAGAAAGGCATCACAGCTTCAAAGCATGTGTGTGTAATAACAACACATCTCATCCTAACAGCTCATCTTAATAGTGTTCCCCCACCTCCACATTTTTATTGTATTTTCTTTTATTTAAAAGCCCCATTGAGGTCACCTCTAAACACGAATTGGGTTTTAGTGAAGTGACTGAGGAACACAGTGAAATGGTTTGATAGCTACAATATAGTAAGCAGTACTAGAAATTCTGTCATGTAATGAGAAAACAAATATGTAACATTAATTTCGTATTGTATGTGGCAGGAATTTAATATTAATTATAAATACTGTCTTAAATGCTGAGCATTGTTGTTACTGCATTGCACTTAATCTGCTGTGAGGATACCTAATAAAAAGCAAATAATATTTTGTTATAACACTTGTGTTTCTTGTGCATAGTCTTTAAAGAAACACTGATAACCATTAGGTACAATTTTTAACAGGTCGAATTAAATTCATTGAGAACATGCATTTTTGGTTTTGATTTAGACTTTCTTGAAACAGTATGAAAGGTATAAAATAAGTGTAGTGGATTATTGATTTTTAAATACTGCTTGCCATACTTACTTCAGAATAAATCAGATTTTGAATCAAGAACTCAAAATGGAGTTAGAAACTCCAGTCTACGTATTGCAGGAAAGGATGAAGACCCCTTTCTACTGTCATCTACTTTTCTGGTCTTTTATTTTATTGGTGACATCCTGTTCCCAAATCAGTTTCCCCTGGTGTGAGAATATGCAGTCACTTTGCAAACAGCTGGAAGTCTTTCTGCCCTCATCTAGAGCCCACTATCTTTTCTGTTGGACTGTATTAATAGATAATGTGAGTACTCCTAATCTGCTTCAGGGAAAAATCAGGTGAAATAGTTTAAATCATCTCTAGAGTGATTTGCTTTTTAGCTGTGATTCAAGCTAATTTGGTTACAGAAGTGGATTAAGAGTGCACTCCTTTAAACTAGCAAAACTCAGTTGAAGGATAACTGTTGCAGTCAAATTTGGGTGAGCGTGTAATTCAGTACAAGGCATCCTGGAGTTGTGAATTTTTACATTTTCTTACCCTTTTGTGCTTTGCACTTTATTCATGCCTTTTCCTGTACAGCTTTATTTGATTACGGTATCTTTAGGTCTATCTCTAGGTCTCTGCAAACCCTGGGCATATAATTTGGTTTGGTCTGCAGGTAGAGCTATATAAATANAAAAAAACTAACAACCCCTTGATCCCTCAGCTTTTTTCACTGAGCATGATGCGGATGGGATGGAATACCCTAATTGGCCAGTTTAAAATTACCTGACCTTGGTTGTTCTAGCAGTAAGTATAAGCAAGGGCCTCTCTGCATACCATCCCTTGGTATAATCAGGTCTTATCACTGTGAGACGAAACACTCTCTGAACAATGTGCTGTTAATTTCAGACTTTAGTTAGTTAGAAGAGGCCCAGCTAAAAAAGTAAAACTACTGAACAGAAAATTGGTTTGTTTTGCCTCAAACCAGGACAATATATATACGCACATACCCACAGCAGAAAGTTGCCTGATCCCAGCTACGTGCATGGTGAATGTAATATTGATGTCTATTCATGTCAAGTTAGTGAAGGGTTAAGCAGAAATTGAGCAGACGTAGTTGGATAAAATTTCATCTTTAAGCTGGCCTCAATCACTGGACATAAATTGTTCGGGTTAAATAGACTGTCTGTTTCTGCTCTGATGATGCTTTGTATGATCCACTCTGAAACATTAATTTTTATTTTTTTCAGCATTCATTGTAGTAAAATGTCAGTAAGTCAATATTGCAACAGATGGAGCTGAACACTGCACTATGAGAGGTCCAGCTTCTTAGATGGAACATAATCTACATACAGAAAGGACCATTGAAAGAAAGCATAGTCAGAGAGTATAGGTAACAGAGCTAGTTGTGGGAAGAATAGCAGGTACATTAAGATTTAAGAGATGTACTAAAAAGCAAATATTTAAGGAGTATTGGATGAAACACTACCTTATGTTAACGTGCTAAACTGACAGACTGCTGAGGTGCAACCACAACATTCTAGATTTCTTTAAATTTCTGCGAGCTAATGAAAAACTATGTTGACATAATCTGTACTGAGTGCTTTGACATCTAATGTCCAATTTCGCTTCATCTACTCTTTCTAATGTTACACAGAAGTTCAAGCAAAAGGCTGTGGGTTATTGAGGGGTGAACACAATGGTTTCTGTTAAAGCTCTTCTACAGTGATATAACTGTTTAAATGTTCTGCCGAAAATAACAAGTGTCATTGCTTAAATGCTTGTATGAGATGTTGGGGATCTAGAGCCTTTTTAAGAGTCCTGTTTACTTTTTACTGTGCTTTGTATCTTACAGGGTAGAAACAGTCTGCCAGGCCACCTGGCATCCAGAACGATTCTTTAAATTTCCCTTAATGAGAGTGACTGTAAAGTTGAGTTCAATGGCATTTTGGTGTAACTAGTACTTCCATAGTGGACACTGCATTGTACCATATAGATAATCTTATAAAGTAATAGAGATGATGACTGTGCCATCTACACCCAAATACATAAAATATAATTAAAGTACAACCAATAAATAAGAAATATCCTTTATTTTGGGCTATTACAAACATTAATATTCTTTTCTGGGTACACAGGAGATCTTGCCGCAGGACAGCAGGTAGTATGTTTGATATCAGTTTCATAAGAGTCCACTACAATTATTTAGGTGTCACAGGTTGCTTTGTTCCAGAGTAGAAGACCATGACAAAAGTGGCCTGGGAGCTAACTGTCCTCTGTTCCCAGTTACTTCTTGTGAAGCATCATGTTCAACACATTGATTTCTACTATGACATTTCTCACAGAAAGAATATTTTGCTTTTTAAATATATTATTCAGCTAATTGCCCTTTGAATTCCTTTCTGTCGACCTCATGTACCAGCCTTTAACTTAGAAGGTCCTGAAGCTAAGCTGCCTCCATCATGTTAAAAACAAGTGCAGCATGAATGTGTTTCATCCAAAAGAAACATCCATCTCAAACATATTTTTGGATTTAGTGTGAAGCCTTCAGAATTGCAAGATGCAGGGCTAACATGCCACAGTAGCCCAATAGCACTCAGAAAAAAACATAACACTGTAGGACATTTTGAGTGTGTGGCAGTTAATATTGTTTTGAGGAGAGAAGTGATGACTCAAGAAGCTGATACTGCCAAAAGATACAGAACCAACATTGCTATCAGCATTGATGCCAGTACTAGTGTAGTATCTGCAGTGAAATTGTATGCAAAGAAAAAACAACCATTCAGTTTTTCCCTGTAGGAATTTTGGTGTTAGTCTGCTTGCATCTTATCATTGAAACCTTTTGGGAATTTTGTCTGTCCCAAGAAAAAAATGGCATCATCACTTTTTTCTTAGGTCTGAAATGCTAAATGTTATGAACAGCAGACTTCACTGGCAAAATATGTCTTTTAGTATTAACTCTTTTCTTAATAATTTGCCTTGAGACATGGAATAGTTCAAAAGCAAGACAGAAAAAAGTCATGGAAAGGCCTAACAGGCGTCAGAGGAAGTGTCTGAAACTGTAGGCAGATATACGCCCACTACAGTGATGATGGGAAGTATATCGTGGCTTCAAATGTGGTGTATTGTGTGAAAAATATAAGCTGTGGTCACGGAATGCTTTAAAAACCTTGCAGCTCCTCAGCAAAAATATTGAAGATGCCCTGGGCTCTCTGAAGAAGTTAAAGTGCCTGTATGCTCCCTGTAGAATTTCATATCATTAAGCTACTGGCATCATGCAGTTCCTGATTTTAGCACTTGCTAAGCGTGACATCTTATTGCAGGCAGTGAAAATACCGTGCCAAGTAGTGGCAGTAGGAACGTTGTAATCCTTCTTAAACACACTGGGGACATTCTGATATTCTTAATGGTTATTCTATAACCATTCCGGTATTATTCAGGATTTCCATTGAGCATGGTTTGAACGTTGGACTTGAAAAAATAGCTGCTATTCTGGTTGTACCATCCAAATTTTTTCTTTCTGCCTGGCCTTTCTACTATTCTTCCTGATCAGGAAAGTCCTTTGACTGAGAATTTCCATCTTTTCTGGAGTTAGAAGCTGCACACCACTGCAGAACTTCCTGCTCTTCTGTTCCTTCAGCTACTAATTGCTGTTTGTATGAACAATGGAGTCTTTGCCATACTTTGAGCTGAGGGTGTTTGTTTAGAATTAGGAAATCTAAAATCAAAAGTAGAATTGTGACCAATTTTGAAACTGAGAAAACTGAGAATGATAGTGCTGCTGCCAGGTCTGTTATCAAACATTAAACTTCTGGATGTCAACTTGCAGGATATGTATTTTGCTTCTCAAATGGCCCAACTTGCCTCAAAACCCCTAAAGATCAGTTGGGTCTTTCAAAATTTAGGCATTCTTGGAAGCTTTCACCAAATACTTGATATTAGTCGAGGCTTATCTCAGAATACAAAGAATAATTACATATCCATATGTTTTGAGATAAAACCATATGGATTAAACCATCAGAAGTTATGTACTTAAGCCCCCAAAAAGAAAGAATTGGGACTACATTAAACTCTACTTCAGCCAAAGCTGTTGTGAAGTCCACTAGAAAGAAAAAAATAATCTTTTTCAGTCAACTTAGTAAAAAGTACTGTGTCCAGCTTTGGAGTCCTCAGCACAGGAAGGATATGGACCTGTTGGAATGTGTCCAGCAGAGGGCCACGAAGATAAGAGGGCTGGAGCACCTTTCCTGTGAAAACAGACTGAGAGAGTCAGGGTTGTTCAGCCTGGAGAAGAGAAGGCTCTGGGTAGGTCTTATTGCAGCCTTCCGGTGTCTGAAGGGAGTCTACAGGAGAGCTGGAGAGGAGGGACCTTTTGTCAGGTTGTCTACCGATAGGACAAAGAGTAATGGTTTTCAATGAAAGAGGGGAGATTTAGACTAGAGACCAGAAAGAAATTCTGTGAGGGTGGTGAGACACTGGAACAGGTTGGCCAGGCTGGATGGGACTGAGTAACCTGATCTGGTGAGAGGTGTCCCCACCCTTAGCAGCAGGGTTAGAACTTGAGGATCTTTAAGGTCACTTCCAATTCTAACCATTCTGTGATTCTATGATAAATACTTGTTTATGTATAAATTTTCTAACTGAGGACGATTCATGCAGTGTATTTTTATGTTTGTATTAAATGTAAGACCTAATAAAACCATTCTGCTGGTATCAGCTTAAGTTAAAAAGAAAGGAACACGAGATTTTTCTGAAATAAAATGGCATGCTTGCTCTTCCATTTTGCAGAATTATGTCAGCTCTAGCTCAGGTAAACAGAGGACCACCCTTCATCCCACTGATTCTTGCACATGTAGAGCTCATTGTCTGTTCCTCCAGTCTTACTGTTGAGGTCTGTAATACCTTGGTATTGTGTTGTGGGTAGTAGGAAAGGCTTTTTGCCTGTCGTAAATACTTTTGTCTACAGATGTTGCTGGTACAAAACTCTGATCTTGACTAGTTGAAGTCGACTTAAATGCCCACATGTACTTTCCACGGTTATAAGCTCAAAACAAGTAAGCATATTCACAATGAGAAATACTGCTGTACTGCATTACATTTGTGATGTGATTGATGGGGTTGTTGTACTTCCATTTTAAAAACTGTATGCAAAACTCATTGTGGTAATTGCTTAGTTGTAGTTACAGACTTCAGAATAAGACTTTCAGGATGTTGTGCTTGCAGTGTAATATGTAGACGAGCAGGTGTTTTAAAATTCAATATGGAATACTGTATATGTGTTTCTTCGTTTCAGTGGAAGTTACTGAACTTTCTCATTAGATTTACCATAAAAATGTTGCACTGAATAATTTCTTCCTTTGGATGCAAACAATATGTCGGATATGGAGTCAATCTGCAACTGTCTTTTTCAAGAATCTAGACTTGCCATCTCTAATTAGATGCTGTATGGCAGAATTGATTCTGTAATCTACATTTGCATTAAAAACTGACTCCTAGAATTGCTCAGCTAGCTTATAATGTTCACAGTTAGTTTGTGTCAAGTTATTTCTCTGAGTTTGCAGATGTGAAAATTTTGTGCATCTACAGCTGGAGACTTTTGGAGCACAGAAGCCTTTATAATTGTAGGCTTAGAAAATTTTCAACAGATTCTGCTAGTAAGGAGATTACATATTCTCAGATGGCAATTAAATGCTTGATACAAAGTCTAGATGATGGGGCAATAGGAGCATGAAATTTATAGACAACATTCCCACAAGAAGCAGCTCTCTGATCTTGTACTCTGTTGTAATGGGAGGGTCAAGTGAATTCGATGGCCATCGGCGTAATTTGCCCTAAATGTTGTTAAGGTCTGGATGAAGTCACTGCATTGCTGTGCATGTGCTGTTTTCCAGAATGTTCAGGACTTGGTAGGCTGAATTTTATTTGAATGTTCATCATAATTAGTACTTTTGTCAAGGAAATACTAAACTTAGGAATGTCAAAGCCAAAGATGTCTCCTTCTAAACGGAGCAGTAATTGTTGCTGTGAAGTGCTGGAGAGTTCTATAGCTCCTGGACAGACTGCGTGATTGCTGTGAATAGCATTAACTAATCACCTTACAGCATTACCTTGTGTCATCAAAAAACAGTTTGTAGGGTGAAATAAAAATAAAATCCAAGCATGAACAGATAGTTAAGGTTATGTATTAGCAGCACATAACACATAACTGAAAACTTTACGGGCTTTATTTTCCAAGCTGCCTAGTTAAGCTTTCCAAATTAATGTTGCTACTAAAAAAAAATTATGCCTCTACTCAGTTATTTTGCTTTTGCTGCTTGTGGGCTGTTCTATGATGAAATTGAAATATGCTTTGAAACTGAGAACCATATGTTTATTAACCTATCTTCAGTTGTCTGCTGAACCAACTGTAATATAGGTATCTCCAATAGTGCCACAAAATTAATGGTGTCATGCATGGAACACTTTTGTGGCCATTAAAGCATCCGCAAAAACGTTCAAACTACACTATCAGGCTAATTTGGTGGTTGAGACTTTGAATTCTGAAATGTACAAAGAGTTAGGACTGTTTGACAATTCGTTTAAAGCTTGGCTTGGAGGAAGAGACAGTTCAAACTGCAGACCTGACAGAAAGAGGCAAGGGGAGCAGCAGAGCATCACTTTTCCTCCTAGAACATCAGCTAAAATAAGAAAAGTCAACGCTTACTGTTGTTAATCAGTCAGGTCCTTAAGAGCTCTTGTCTGCTGAATGTTAGAAAGTGTGGTTATCTTCTTCACAATATGGACTGAGAACTTGAATATTCATCTCAGTCTTTCAAGCTAAATTCTTAATTAGGCATGTGCTTCACGTAATTCTGTTCTTCATTCTTCTCAGGTCTGTCTCAAATTGACTTGCCTTAAAGGGATGAGGGAGGGTGAGAGGGAATCTTGGGAGATGGTGAAAAGTTCCCATACCTCAAGATTAGATGGATGTGAGGGTTGAGAGTGGGAGAAAAGGAAGCCTTTCCTTCAGTCTGGTCCTGTTTTGTCACTGCAACCAGCAGCATACTTGTTTCTTTTATCCTTGGCTAACGTCTAGCTAGTCAGAAAGAGGGTTGGATAAAACCCCTTAATATCACCTATTCTTGCTGCTCCTGGAGATGGAAGAACTGGGAACAGCAGTGACACCCAAGCCTGAAATGCAAGCCCTACCCAGCACTGGCTGTTTTTGTCTCCATTCTGATTCCTCCCTTAGCTGCAGCCCCCAAACCTCCAGGATACAGGCACAGGAAAAGATGGCCCTTCTGATAACTGCTGGGGCTGTTTGACACCCCTATGAAACCTATAGATAGCTGTAGATACCACAGCAGCACTACTCTAGAAATACAATAGCACTGTGTTGTGCTGCAAACATGGTTTGAAAAGTACCAAAATAGTAAGAAGGTTGTTGTGACTATGGTTTGCAATACTCGTTTTTTTTAGTGGTGCTTGCCATACTGGCCCAAAGGGAAACAGTTTTACAAGGTTCAGGCTTGTCCCTGAAGGAGCAGAGTGCTATGAAGTGGGTAAGCAGTATTGCAGCTAGCACTGGCATCACACGATTGATTGCTGGACCATACTGTTGACTGGTGCTGCCCGTTGCTGCCACGTTGTCGATGCTTTGTGAAGCTGGCTTTGATAGGCAGTATTACTCATCAAGTTTCTCCTTACGTATGCATATGTTCAGATTTACATTTTAACTTACTTTTGTTCGAGGTCACTAGTGGGAGGTGGAGTGAGCACCTTTTTTTTTTAAAGGTCAAAGCAAGGTGCTGTAATTAAACTTCTAAATAGTTTTTTTTTAGGTTTCTGCTGTCAGAGGGCTATTTCTTTTCTCACATGGGTCTTCTCACAGCGAAAAATTAATGTACCTACAGTATTGCTAAGGAATTCTGCTGTGAAGACATTCCAAGCTGTCTCTGAATGCTTTCATTTGTGGAAAAAGAATCAATTGCTTTTTGAATGAAGAGGTTAATAGATTTGTATCTATCCAAAAGTATATTAGGAGGGAAGATTTAATTCTTACCTTTTAAGTGGTAGAAGTAGAATGCTGTTATGTTATATACTCCATTTCAATTTTGGGTGGTAATTCATTCTTGTTAAGGACTTAATGGGGTACTGCCAAAGGACAAGACTGTTGTTCCCATCCTTCTGAAGTCAGTTATGAAGCTTTACCAGTTTGAAATGCGAGGAGAATGTCAATATGTATTCTTTGCCTATTTCATCTGTTTAACTAATCTTTCAATACTCTAAAAGTAAATATTACACATGCTTTTGTAGCCTCTGTGAGTTTTAATCATGATTTAAAAGTTTGAAAGTAACCCATGTTAGTAAATATCTTTGCTTCCTTTTTGAAATTCTAGGGTAAATGTTTTCATTGTCTTCTAAGTCCAGTCCATAGCTGACTGGGTTGTATGTGTCCTGTATGACATGGAGCTCCTGCTTTGTCTCCTACCCTACTGCAGGCACTTGGCACTAAACAAATTAACCATAGACCTTGCTATACTAAGATAAGAGACTAATTTTACAGGTACAGCATTTCATAAATCACATTACAGTTGACAGTTCAGAACTAGAGAATTAATTCATATTTAGAAATCTAGTCAAATGGGAATAGTTGCAGGCTTATTAGAAACAAATGTCACATTGCTGTTTGGTACAAAGATTTCTAGGTCAAAATGACTGATGTTTGCGTGAAATTTCTTATATGAACGTGAGTAATTACTTTTGAAAGGCCAAAGCTTTATCAGTTAACTGTGTAACTGCTTGTTTAACATATAAGAGAGTGTTCCTGAAAATACCATCCTTTTTTTTTTTTTATTTACTTATTTTCAGTGTCACTTGACTGCTATGATAGTTCTGTCAGTGGAAACATGCAAGTTTGCTGACATCTGGCCTTGAATTTCAATTCTTTTTGTTCTTTCACTGTGTAGTTGAAGAAATCTGCTCGTGACCTCTGTGTAGTTGTACTTCAGATATTAGACTTGCTGAACTGATTGAACAAGTAGGAAATTGGTGGGTCGTAGAGTCTTGAGTGACATTAGCTTTATTCTGTTGAAATGAGTTAGTTCAAAGTAACAGTAAACCTGTGACATTTTGGGAATCTTAGATATACAAAAGAATTTGATGTAGTTTTAAAATTTGGGTAAGAAGTGATGCATGTTACTGATATAAGTGGATACTTTCATAAAATAGACAAAATGAAAAACACAGATAAGCTTTTCTATTCTTGATTGCTGTCTTTGGAAGTCTTTCATGCTAGTTTGCTCATCTAACCTGTTGTGTGCTGTGGTATTCCATTTAGTCATCTGAACTACCACTTACCTAATGACTGTAATCTCTAACACTTCTTTAACTAATGAATTTCACATTGTTATTTACATTCCAATTAAAATGTCCATTGGTGGGGTTGGTTTGAGGATGTTGCTTGTTTCAGAAGTTCACCCAGGCTTTTCTAAGCCTAAACTTTCTTTACAAAAACTTTACAGCGTCGATACCCCTAGCCTTGTTAGTTTGGCGTGAAAGAGTTACAGCTTGGGGTAATATGCACTGCAGTTCTTCTTACAGCAGTCTGATACCTAATTTGAAGAATTAATGGGCTTTGTAATAGTTAAAGGGTCTTGCTACCTGAAGTTTGAAAAATTGGAAGAATTATGTGTCAGAAAAGTGGAAAATGAATGCCTCAATGGCAATCCATCAATGTTTTTTAATGGTATATGGACAATCTGGAACCAAAGGTATGCATGGAAGGGCTTTTCTTCTACACAGAGCTTTCTGCAGCAGAGAATGTACAAGCTTCGTAGATTAAACTTCATCTACATAGATTCTACGTGGTGTAGATTCTTATTGATTGAAAGAAGGGAATATGCCAAGGAGATTGATTTGATAGTGTGAACACACAGACTGATTCCTTTTGGTGCATCGTTACATTGCATTGCCTCTCACTGTTACGTGAAATAGAGCAGCGGCAGATTTAGTGGGTAGCTGTGCTCTCTCAGAGTGGGACTCCTGCACTGATTCTTCCATGATCTTAATTCTGCTTCAGTGGTGTTCTGGATATGGTAAATATATGGTTGATAGACTGTATTTGAAAACTAGCTTTAAAAAGGAATGCAGAAAATTACAGGAGTGTTTGTCAGAGTGATAACTTTTTTAACGTTTAACAACAACAACAAAAAAACACCTCCAAAACTGTAATATTTTGTCTGTATATATGTGCTGTCTGTAGAAATGAAGAAAATACAGTTATTAGTAACTGAGAGTTTATAATGCACTTTTAAGCTCTATACATTTAGAGAGGGCCATTGGCCATTGTACTTCTATACTAAATGAGATGCTAAAGTTTAGTTACTTTCTAGGCCTTAGAAAACAGATGATTTAAGATATGCCTAAAACTTAGGTTCCTGATTTTCATTCCCCTGCTCCACTTTACTCTGTTTCTTTCCAGGTTTAACTATAGATCAACTCATCATCTTGCATCCCATGGGTTTTATGAATTTTTAAATTGGTTTGATGAAAGAGCATGGTATCCACTGGGAAGAATAGTAGGTGGAACTGTAAGTATTGTAATAATAATTTAAAGGTGAATTTGCAGTAAATTTTTTGAACTTTCAATAAAATTCAACATTGATAAAAGGAGGATCTTAATAAAATATGCTTTTAATTGTCAAATC
>VZTM01005290.1:30625-61909 GCA_013400555.1 Jacana jacana | reverse complement strand
CATGCCGACTTG
The DNA here is from genome assembly GCA_013400555.1 of Jacana jacana. NCBI lineage: Eukaryota > Metazoa > Chordata > Aves > Charadriiformes > Jacanidae > Jacana > Jacana jacana. The sequence goes on along the minus strand of VZTM01005290.1, from coordinate 61,897 downwards.
GAAAGAATATGGTAGGTTATCCATTATAAAAGCTTAGTTGGCAAAGTGTGTTCTTACATAAGGATGTCTATCCTGACCACTCCACTTTTCTTAGTTGTAAAATGCCTGTGAACTATTTCATGTTCATTTTATTCTCTCATTGACATTCATCATCANGTTAGGGGATTTATTCTCAGGACAATATCAAAACTATTCTCTGCTGTCAAAAGAAATCTCCAGCAGAAGTTTTGTATTTTTTTGAGGTGTTTCACTCTGTTTGTATTTTAAAGGTTATAATACAGTTGGATTTTTTTTGTTCTTAATGTGTCCTGGCAATTAGCAATGGTAATCAGCATTGTCAAAACTAATAAAGTTTATAATGATTTATAATGAATTATTGGTAACATTTAAATACAACTACATACAATAACAGGTTGTGAGCCAGTAAATGCCTCTTAATTTGATTAACTTTAAATTGATGTGATTACTTGTATATGTCAAAGTTAAGCACAGGAAGTATTTACAAATTTAACCGTATGAGGGGTTTAGACTATCTAACACTGTAAAGTACATTTTGTTCTCAGACCGGTGGTACACAGGTTGCTTTTCATGAGCCAGCAACCGTCTGCATTAATTAACCCTTACATCTACATTTCAGATGCCTTATCACTGAAATTACAGCCAGGGACTTTCTTCAGCTTTGCAAACTGGTATTAAACAGCTACAACTATAGGAGTTTATAATTAATGTTGTGGTAGTTTAATTGTACAATCATAACTTCAATTGAACAAACACAGCAGCTTCAGAGTGCAAAGACAATGTTTCCTAACTGAAATTATGGAACGTATTTAAGCAAGTACAAATAGACTAGACACTGAAACATACATAAATATTCATTAATAGGAATCCAGTGAGATGGCTAATGTCTGGCCTTCAGTCTCAGAAGCAAATGGGGCACAGGCAAAACCTTCCTCTGGAGAGTTATTCAGCTTACACATGCTTTAATTACCATCCATTACTGGATGAAACTTCCTGTTCCTGAAGCAACTCTCTCTAGGACGTCCACTAGCTGAGACAAGATGCTTAACTTTTACATGGGAAGACATTGGGGACATAAATGCTAGACTAAATGTATGTCAGAAAAATCAATTTCATATCTTGGGTGTACCTACCATTTATCAGGCCACCTAAATTTATCTTCTCAAGCGTATTAGCTATAGAAGGCAGATGAACTCTCTAAGTCAGCTGTAAGGGAGTTCTAGATGATATTTTATGAATAATCCTGCTCCCACATAGCTTCAATCAAGATTTTAATTTGTCTCCCTATTATTTAAAGAAAAATAAATTGAATATTAGATTTGTAGATAAGTTACAGCCTTAACTAATAGTTTTAAAGCATTCATTCATTTCAATAGTAAGAACCCTATTAAAAATAACAAAGTTTAAATATTTTGGAAAGAGAAAAGAGTTTGCAACACATTTCCAAATGCAGAAGTACTCATATCTTTGGGCTCATTTCCTTACTTGTTCATTCATTTTAGGTTAAAATTGTTTCCATTCAATATTATCTGTATTTTGGCTATGTGCCTTCGACTGTCTGTAATTACCAGCATATACCACTAGCCTAAAAACCACCGTGTCATCTTATTTTTATCATTTATAGAAGGACTTTAAAAGTCTAGATTTTGAATTCAGATTGGAAAAGTAAATCAGTGTGAATTCAGTTTCAGAAGTGGGCAGTACATCAGTAAGGGCTTCGTAAGCAGACAGGTTGGTCAGCTGATAATCAGGTGGAAAACCTGATTTTTACTGTTCGAATTCTCAAGTATTTGCAGAAATTACAAAGCTGCTGTAGACCACAGAAGTTTCTTTTTAGATTAGGATAAGTTTTTGTTTCAGTGAAGTCATGATTTTAATTAGACCTAACCAACCCCATAAGCAATTATTTGTACTAGTATTCTGAGTAGACTTGTATATGCAATACATACAACACATAAAGTTCTATATTTAGGCAGAATTTTAATCTTTCATCGCTTTTAATATTAGAAAACATTTGTGAGGTATGGTGCATAATTTGCCTTATTAGCTTACACAGTTGTATAAAGATAGGATTTTTGTTAAATATTAATATCAGTATTTTCATTATGACATTGTAGCAGCATAATTCAGCTTAAAGGAAATTAATATTTAATTAATTAATATATAAGATAGGCTGCCAAAATCCGGTACATTCTGTAGCATTCACAGAGGTACACAGGTGTGAGCAATATACCTACAATGCTAATAACAATATTAATGCATAGATTCTGCTTCTTCATTCTCAATAAGTGGTAAGTGCAGCTGCTGAGGAATCTTCAAAGGGAGCCACATCAGCTTCCTTTAGTTTTGGACTGCGTTAATGCCATACCCAGTTTCACCATAATTTAGAGCAAAAAGATGTACTATATCACACTGGGTCTGTGAGAGCCCACAGTCCTCAGTGCTTTGGAAAGGAACATGAAAATTTTTTTTTCTAGCTAATATTAACATTTTTAAGGTTTCTGGAAGCAGTCTAGTACCCTGACAGATTAAGTCCTCAAAAACCTGGGGCAGCATAGAAGAAATCATAAAAACATCCCTGCTTAGACCCCTCCAAATGTCTCCCTGAAGTTTTCCTCTACAATAATCACTTCCAAAAAATCCAGACAATGTATATAGATAGAGCATCTGGTGAGGACATAAGTGAGTAGTTTTTCATTGTATTCCTGTGTTTAGTTGTAAGCCAGTGGGACAGTTTATCTTCTTTTTCTTATTTGGTATTTTTGTTGTGCTTTAGGCAAGAAAGATCCTAGGCATTGTAGTAATACTAACAATTAAATAACATTCTTATGATCAGACACCCTATTCTACCTGATTCAGGAGCAATCCGATGAACTTCACTGAGGCAAACCAGCTGGATTCACTTGCCTTAAAAACACTAAGGAATAGACCAGTGTTACAATTTCAGCCCAGGAAAATTTAGGATATTAAACCATTTCATAGAGGGAGACATGTATCTACAGCTACAGTACACAAAATACAAAGTACAATCAGTAGCTGGGTAAGGAAGTAATTTTCCTTTATGGTATGCAGTTATAAACCAAGTACACTACAGTAGGTGTTAGTATTATTAATCCTGTTTGTGACAGTAGTGCCTAAAACCACACAAAAGATGAGCCTCGTAGGATTTTGTACTACGCAGAGATACACAGAAAAAAGACCATAGCTATCCTGAAGAGTTTATAGACGAGGTAAACAACATAGGTACTGGAGGGGAAAGTGGTACAATAAACGAGCAGTGTGAGCAATGCAATCACAGCAAATGTTAGTTTTGCACAGGAAATAGGGAACAAGAGGCTTAGAAAGGAAAAGGTGGAGGGGGAAAAGTATTAAAGGGCCAGCTCAAGCCAAAAAGATAAGACATAGAAATATAGGTGAGCATGACCAGGACAGAAACACTTGGGGCAGATGTGAAGTAAAACTGAGGTGAAGGGTGGTGGCAGATTCAGAGCAGACATCCACTAAGCAGAGGGGCAGAGACAAACCTGCCAAATGTGCAGAGATAGCTAAAGACCACAAGTAGCCTGCTGCAACTGCTGGCTGCACTCTCTGAACCCTCTGTTTTCCCACAGCATTGCCCGGGAGCTGGTGGGAGCTTCCTTGGCAAGCCAAGAGGCATTTGGGAACAGGTTCCACTGGACACATCTGAGAAAGACGACCTCACTGATTTGTTCTTGTATTTGTGCTCTTATATCATTTTATTCAGAGATGACCATGCTACAGAAAAGGAGTTATTTGTAATTTTGGACCAGCGAAAATAAGAAATAAAGCACATATGACATCCGCCTTAAAAATTAAACCAGCCATAACTCTCTGATTGAACCAAATCAGCTCTGCAATCAGAACAAAGTGAAATTAGCCACTTCATTCCTGAATAGATATTACTTAACTGATGGAAGTGTATCTCAAAGAATTAGGATAACTGTCAGTCATATTACAGCTTTGTTGTTCAATATTTACTGACATGTTTTCTCTGCCCTAAGCACAGAGTTAGATGGCAGTGAAAATCACGCTGCACATAAAATCTTTTTAACAAACAGCAATGACAACTGACAATACAAAATTAACCAAAATGTTGGCAATAGTGGTTTGTTTTTTTTCCTTTTGGTGTCACCAGATGAGTTTCACAGCAGAGAACGAAAAGGCGTATATTACACATAAGGCTGCACGCAAATTAATGCCAAAGGCCATGTGGATACAATTTCCTAGGGCAAGGCCTGTTCCTATAAACAGCTGCATGAAGGGAAATTTCTGACCCTAGAGAAAATCCCACAGAAGTCTGTGGAATCCTCTGGGGGAGCATTTGGTCTGGAAGCCTCTGGTTTCAGAATCTGCATGAGAAATTATTTTCATGGTGGTCTTTATTTACCGGGCAGGTAGTCAACCTAAAATGTAGTGAATATGAAGACTTGTTGGTTCAAGCACATTAAAGAGATGGTCGTATAGTAACACCTTCATAAAAGGGTTGTAAGACCAACAAGCCATATAAACAACTGATTCGTATGCACGCATATATAGGGATGAGGCAATTCATACGCACACATATATAGGGAGGAGGCGATTTTATTTCTGCAGATAAAATTGGGAAACCTTACAATAAACAAATGCATGCAATTCTGGTGGAAATGTGGAANTTTTTTTTTTTTTTTTCCTAAATTGTATTTTATCTTCCTTAACAGAAAACTGACCCATAATCTAGTTAGTGTATATGCACTATCAAAAAGAGAAAATACTAAAAGGATATTAATTCCATCAAAGGAAAGCATTGGAGCTAGTGTCCTGAAGCTGGAATAAATGTCTGGAGACAAGCAAAACACTCACATTGTCATGGAGTATAGTCATCCACTAGGAAAACAATTGAAAAAAGCAGCAGACCCTCTACTGTTTGATGTCTTATACATCATTCAGAAAGACAGTTACTCGTTAATTTAAAGTGGTTTAGATCAACACAAGAATAACTTGGTGAAATTTAATGATTTCTGAATGTCAAAGGAGGACATATCTGTACTAGGTACAAAAATAAACAAACTAAAAAAGACACAGGTGTACATGAAAACATCTCTCACAGCTGAAGAAGGTTTGGCTTTCCAAGGGTGACAAAAAGAACCCCAATTCCTTGAAGCAATCTCCTTGAGAATTCACAGTTTCTTAGCTTTTCAATAACCTTCCCTTTCAGTTCATCTTCCATTTTGTTCCTTTTATCTTTTTTACAGGAGGTTTTCCTAATACAACTGGTGTACACCTGTTTAACAATCTCAGTAAACCACAGGTGGAGTTGAGGAGTCTTCTATTCACCTGACTTTTGGTAGAAGACATACCGTCTACCTACATAGCAGGAGTCTGCCTGCCTTCCTTCCTTCCTTCCTTCCTTCCTTCCTTCCTTCCTTTCCTTCCTTCCTTTCTTTCTCTTTCTTTCTTTCTTTCTCTTTCGTTCTTTCGTTCTTTCTTTCTTTCTTTCTTTCTTTCTTTCTTTCGTTCTTTCGTTCTTTCTTTCGTTCTTTCTTTCTTTCTTTCTTTCTTTCTTTCTTTCGTTCTTTCTTTCTTTTTTCTTTCTCTCTCTCTCTTTCTCTCTCTTTCTTTCTTTCTAATACCTAGCAGATCAAGGAAACACTGCATAGTTATCAAAATACACTCCATATTTTCTGCATTCACTGCAAACCTCAGTGTGTTTGCAGTCAAAGAAAATTGCTACGGAATTACATGTTGTAGGTTTTTCGACAGAGAAAGAAAAACAGTGAAACTACTTAGGTCACCCAAGCAAATAATAACCACCCATCCAGCAGCCACCCAGGAACAGCTCCGCGGCCCTGTCCAGCCCGTGACATAATTGCCAAGGCAGAGGACCAAGAAGTGAGGGAATATTAAACCTTTCAGGACTTTGGGAAACTGGTGGAGCCAGAAGCACAGTGAAGCGTTCAAGGTTTTTAGAGTAATGAAAGCAAAAGCTGTCACCTTAACCAAGGATAATACAGGGAGCCTGAAAGCAGGAAAGGTTTCTCCTTGTCAGACATGGAGCTAACACACACAAGCGGGAACTTATATTCTTATTTTTTCTTACCAGCTTTTGTAAATAAGTCACCTGCACAAAGTGTTATTGTTGTTTGACCTTCTGCTTGCTTTTGAAGGTTAAGTAATAAGTAATGAATTATGAATTATTTATAATTAATGAATAAGTAATGACCCATTTCAGAGTGACTGGGTTTGACTTGCTGATCACAGTATTTCAGAAAGAAAAAAACTTGTAACAATAAAAGGATAATTCTGTCCAAAGAATACAAAGAGAAAACACATGGATAAAAGCTCTATCATAAAACTCTTCTAGAGAGAGGTGGAAGAGGCCACCTTAATTGAGAGGTGGAAGAGGCCACCAGGTTAATTTCCAAGGACTGTACTAGAAACATCTCTCTGGGAAGGAGGTATTAGGTACAGTTTCAATCTCCAAATGAAGAAGTTAGTTCCTAAGCAGGAAGACAGAGAAACTGTTCCTGTTTTCTGGGAAACCTTCCAAAAAGGGAGTTTGCAGACAACACCTGCACGGAGCTCTGAACAGATTCATGTCACAGTGTGCTTGCAGTGTATATGTCAGTGTAGGCTTAGCAATGCCTCAGGCTGGCTACACATGAATGGTACTCAACGTCACTGCTTACAGGTATTATAGTTCTGTAATGTTTACCTTCAAAATCAATACTTCAGAGAGGCTTGACTGCATTGCATCAACAGTGTGGCACTAAAGGAACTGACACTAAACAAATATCCTCGTCAGGATTGAGGACCTAGAACAACCATTCCTAGGTCAGGTAACAGAAAGAGGCATTAACAACATAAAATGGTATTTCTTTTTCCTACTCTGCTCTCTTCCCACTAATTCCTCCTACCATAATAAGTTCTCCTGTACCCATACCTTCTATGTTCTGCTCCGTATTAGAGCTCTGACAATATCCACTCCCCTTTCTCCTGCAATAATGCCCTGAATTTTTTATTTGGTTGAAAAGATGTGAGCTTCAGGGCATGCTCTGGTGGCCAAGACTGTAGGGATTTTTTGGGTGTGTATGGTTGGACTCAGTGATGTCAGAGGTCCTTGACCATGGGAGCCAATGGTCCAGCCATGACCATTCTGTGATTCTGTGAAAAGACATGCTATTTGTCCCCTTAAAGGACTGAGAGGCACTGCTCCTCTCAGACAATCAGCATGCATTTATCTTTTGGCTAGAAGATACTTCTACCTATTGGAAGGAGTGCTCCTCTGACCCGGCTTCAGTGGGGACTCAACACACACCCTGTGGCTACTTTGTTGCTGAACTTTTCATAGCATCAGTGGTGTGAGCAGCACTCTGCTCTCCACTGCAAGTGGGCAAAACTTAAATCACAGGCATGGTGTTCAACTACAGAAAAATTATGCTAAGTCTGCAATTCTTTTACAGACATGAGGAAGAACCCCGTGAGAGGAGATACTTAAAATGTGCTTAATTTCCTACCTTTCCTGTATTACTTCAGTCTGTGTGAAAGAATTAGGATTTTGAAGCATGAATTCAGACAAGTTAAGAAGGGTCCTAGCCTGCTGCAAGCTCAAGTTTGTATATACATATTTACTTATCTTTCACTAACAGTTTTGCCCAGTATCAGAAAAACATGTAGTTGGGAAGATTTGCTTGAATAGCTCCTCACTGAAACTGGAGATATTTTGCCATCCCTACAATTCCTTTGCTGCCGACTTTACTTTCCCTCATTTTCACATGTGCAGAATGTCACCAGGGTGTCCACTGGATAGTCTGACAAGCAGGTCCTCTGCACTGGACTCTAGAACAGCTAGGAAAAATCCATAATCTCACATTTGATTTGATAAAGCTAAACAACACAAACCCATGACATATGAAAAATGACAAATAGGTCATGTATCTAACTGTGAAATAAACTCCACAGGGGATAGTTTAAACATAACATCTGTTATGTATAAAAAAGGTTATGTGCTGGGTTTATTCATACCCTTTTTAGAGAAAAAGCACACTTAGTCCAACTAATAAGTTGTCCAAATTAATTTTACACATGTGGTTTTATTTTTGGATTTACAGATTGCATCAATTTATCTGATTTTCCTCACATCAAATGAGGGAAATTAAATCTCTATTATGCTAGCATGAAACATGTTTTCCTTATCACACTTTCTTCTATCCACAGTAATTAGGGTGGCAGTACCATTATTGGTTGTTGTTCCCACAGTTTCTATTTTTCTACTGAAATCCAAATTTGCTTTTGTTGTTGACTCAATCTAGATAAGTTTATTTGGAACTTATTTCCAAGAAGTGTTCTTAAAAAGAGGAGGCAAAGTAATTTGTTTTGCCCTGAAGGAGCTAATTTAAGGCATTTTTAAATAGATCATAATGTGGAGTCATTTTCTTAATTTTGCTTTTTGTCAGAGTGATTTTATTGTACCTTAATAGTTTCAGCAGAATGAAATATCACTAAGTGTGTTCCAGAGAAAAAAAAGGAAAAGTGAATTTTACTATAATCATCAATTATAGGATATTGGATGCAAAGCCTTATTAGAATCCAGATCTACCAGTAACACAATCTTGCTAAAAGTTAAGAAGTCTACCTGTGACATAAACTGTACAGGCTTAGGAAGGAAAAGCAGGAACTGAAGCAGGAATAAAAGGTAGAGGAGATGTTATCTCTCTTGACCATTTGATGCTAAATATTTTAACTTTTTATGATAATTATAACTAAAGAGATATTGAATATTGTCCCTTTATTGCACATAGAAGTAATGCATTATCTTTTCGGAAAAAAAATCTGAAGCTACATCATAAAACACGCTAATCTGAAATCACTGGTCCAGAATACAACAGTATCAATAGCTTCATTATTTCATCAATGAACAATGAACAGCAAAGGAATGCATGTGTTTTATTACATGAACCTTTGTGAAGTTATTTGTCCACTGAATGTGGACATATATATGAAGTTACATGTCCACTGTAAAATTTAGGGTTTATATTTTTATAAATTCGTATGTATAGGATTAGTACTTTTTTCTCCGAGTCCATATATTTTGGTAGTGTATCTTCACATCATACAGGTTAACACAAGGTTAACACTCAGAGATAACCATTTTATTTTTCTATACACACAGAAGAAAAAAGGTTTTATATAAATTCCCTTTGTTAGAGACTCTGAGCACAAAATAACCTCCCCTCTTCACCAAGATTACCATATGTGCATCTGGCACACCAGTCCATGATGAGAGGAAGGCAGTGATGCTTTCTCTGTATCAACAGCCCAGACTTCAGGGTGGGGGGATGCTAGAGGTGCCACACATCAGCACTGCACAGTTAAATATGATCGCCATGACCTCTCAGGGGCTGCCATAATTGTCTGCACGTGGTTAATTATTTCTTTTGCATGTTAAGTGCTAAAATGCCATCACTGCAGGCGATGTGCTCTGGCATTTTCTTTCCGTATCTCAACTGTAACCGCTGGCATCGCAAGCGCCTTCTGTCTTTGGGTGAAAGTGCTGAGGATGCAATCTCTTCCTCTTGTCTGACAGAGACCAAAGACACAAATCCCACTTTCAGAGACACATCAATAGTTCTTTGTGGAATTATGTGTCTCACCAACATTTGTCTCACTAGCTGTGTTTCACAAAGGAAAGAAGCAGCTCATTGTACCAAGTGGATTTCAGCTGAGACGCATGACTACAATGAAGGAAATACACGATAAAGGGGTTTGGAATTGATCTCACCATGTTCATATTTTATCGCTGCTTCAATGCAATTCAGTAAGTAACAATTAATCATAAAAACACGGTAAATGCAGATAATTACAGTCTCTCTCACTCTAGTAACATAGCATACTTCTGTATCTTAAGGAAGCTCCTAGATGATTAATATTTGGGGGCTTTTATCCCCCTCCTAGGCTAAAGAATCCAGGACATTTTACTTTCTGGAGCTCTAAATGATATTACATGCTCTATCATAACTGATATAAGTCATAATACTTCACCTGAAGACACAGAAGATACACTCCTTTCTCAAAATGTCACTTAAATTTTGGAGGATATTTTAAAATTACTTCAGTTGTAGTCAGTATATTGCAGAGCTTGTCCTAAGTGTTTCTATTACTCTAAAGAAGGACTAAATCATCATTTAAGTGTTGCTTCTAATAATTCTGCCAATATCTTCGGAGGGTGCTTGCACTGCTTCACCTGTAATTACGTCATCAGGTTTTCACAGGGTGCTTGATAAAACAAGAGATAAAGTCATACATCAATAGAAAAACTTAATTCATTTAAAGCATTAAACTCACTTAAGACACTAGCAGTGAACTTCAGGCAGTAAGAGCTGAAGAGGAGGAGATAACCTGCACAAAGCACCCCCACACAAAGTATACTGTGATTAGAAAACAAAACATGAGGAAAATTTTCCTCACTAGCTTTGTGTACCAGAAAAGAGTATCCAGTACAAATTCCACCCTGTACTCTTCTGAATATCAAGTGAGCCTCACATTTGGTAGATAATGGTTTAAGTACTGGAAGCTCCTGAATTAATCTCCATAGCATTAAGTAAAACCACTTCTATATTAGAAAATGTATAGAAGAAGTACTGATTGCATTAATCTAACAATTCTAAAGAGATTAAAAAAGAAGATGGAAAGAAATGAAGAACCTGAAATTCTTGGAGAGAGGTTTTTAAGCACGGCACTCAGGGTCACCCCAACAGGACTGTACATGGGGTTTTTATTCTTCCCCATCTCACTCTCCCAATAGAAGGTCAGAATTTCCTGAATAAGAGTGATATAATTAGCAATCAGTGCTGTTTAGTCATTCTTTCTCTGAACTGGCAGCTGTCACACAGCTTACGTTTTAAAAAACACATTAAAAAAAGAATGTTTTTTTCACCTGTATTTCACGCTCCACTAGACTTCTGCAGAGTTATAATATTTGCTGTGGATATAATGTGTAATTTTTTTTTCTTCTCAACATTACTTGAAACTGTTTCCATTTGAATCTTTTAAATAATTCAAATCAGAACAAAATCCTGATAAACCTTATGAAATGTAAGATACATCCAGTCCTATTTAATTGAGGAAAACAGAGGCAATTGCCCAAAACTGAAAACCCTTTCCAAAACTCCTTTGGTCACACAGTATTCAAGTATTTTTGAATAATTTACCGAAAGCCCCCCAAATTTCTGCTAATTTTTATGTTACTGAGCTCTCTATTGAAGCCAATGTATACAGTCTACTCTTACTTCAATAGTAACCAAAATGGGCTATTAGAAAAGAAGGAAGAAACTAGAACTTAACAAATAAAAGAAGAAACTGTACTACTTTTCCTTGTATCAGTATCTGCATATGTATAAGACCATTCAAGTATCTTTAGCATTAGCAATTTCATATCAAGAAGCCATTAAAAAGTAACTTATTTTGCATTTTAGAATACCTCAAATAAAAGAAGAAAATTAATAATTAGCAAGTTAATACATGGATATTGGTTTATCTTTGCATTTTTCTGCTAAGAGCTGAAAAGTTTTTTCAAATATTAAGTATTGCTCTGAGTGTTTCTATTATCAACAAATTGAAAGCAAGGAAAGTACCAATGACTGCTGAAAGTCAAACAGAAAGTCAATGGCAAAAAAGAGCATTTCAGTTTCTACAATCCTGATTACCCACCCACAGACTTCATCACACAACGACACTCCTCTTTCTCTATGAAGACAAGATGATTTAACACTGCCTTCTCCATAATTGGAATATTCATAAGCAATTATAGCTGTGTTCAAAGAATGTTCTTGGACTCAAACTCTTGAATAAAAGTATTATCAAGGATTTAAAAAAAAAGAAAGTGCATTTCACAGAAAATAGTACATATTCATTTTATCAGGTTGTTTCAACTCTATTTACGAAATCCATGGAGTTGTACAGCAAATTTACTACTAATTCTGTACTTTTAGAGACCTACAGTCCAGCAACACCTGTGACAACTTTGACTCCAAATAAGAAATAAAGTCAAAAGTCATTATGATCCTGTTATGCAGAGCCACAAACGAAATTAACTACCAAAGTCTTTTTACAGTTTACAGTATAAGTCCTGCAATAAACATCCATGAAGAGAGAACAAAATCTCTTCAGCTTTATCTGAGGAAATGTAACCAATTCACAATACCAGAGCAAATTGAAAGGGTAATACATGAGAAAGTAGGCAACTATTCAACTTCAAAAGTTACCCTTTTAAAAGGTGTATTTTAGCACTCACTCCTTCTGGAACTGAAAAAGAAAATTGTGCTTATTTTACTTTAGCCTAAACTCACAGCCTCAAAGAGGCTTCAGCAGGTTTTGAAACAGGCCCCTGGGAAGCTAGAACTGAAAACAAACAAACAAACAAAAAATAAAAACAAGCCACTGCTGCCCTAATATCACTGCTCAGTGCAAACCAGGCTCTTCTGTATTGACTTAGCGGATCAGGACACTTTCCTGCACTAGTAAGAAGCTTGGATTTCACATTGCAGCATGCAGAGAAGGAAATACCAAGCAGCTTTATGCCAATTCCACACATTCCTGGAGCTGTTAAATGAACACCTGATTTCAAAGTGTTTTGACATCTTGGGGGAAAGCCCTGGTGCAGGCTAGTCCCTCTGTGGCCACGCACCAGCTCAGTTCTCCCAAGCAAGCCAGCCGCTTCAGAGTGAGGGCAAGCAGGAGCTGTCAATGAACGGGTGCTTTCTGTACCTGGAAACTGCAGCCCTATAGAATAAATATGCTTAAAAATTCCACCCACACACTCAAACCTGGCTCTAAAGCAAACCCAGAAGGCTTAGTGTCAGTGATCCGCCGGCTGAAAGGATTTTGTTTAAAACCCAGTTGCGCACACTCAGCCTCAAAGCAGTCACATACCACCTTACTTCCCAGCAAGATGGCCCAGCAGCACTGGAGCCTCACAGGGAGCCCTGCAATCCCCTCACCTTCACATCCCCCAAACCATGCTGGTGAGACCCCATGAAACGTGTGCTGAGACCTCCCTGAGGCAGAGCCAGGAGGGATGTCTGCAGCATTGCTGGAGGCAAGCCCGTAAGAGCCTCTCATAGGGATGCACAACACGGAGAAGGCTGACACTGAGAACCCAGAGGCAAGGAAAATTCACTGAGGGCCACTGAAAGGAAAACCAAAAAAGTGATGTTCTGGCTTCAAAGAAACAAGTGCCAAAATCTATCCTGGCTATCTCTAAAGCCTACTCATTTTTCTTTTAAGTAAACAACAAACTCACTGCTGACAAGCAAGCTAAACTGAGTTAAACTTTTCTATTACAAAAAAAAGTTAACTTTTTGTGTCCACGGGAACATACTGATAAACTTTCCCATGAAATGATCACCATTAACTTTGCAGAAGATTACATAAAATTGCAAAGCACCTGCACATACATACAAATTCCAAAATTTGCTTGGATTCTTCTAAAGTCATTGAGGGTGTCTTTTCTCTAATGAGGGCATTCTTCAAAACCATACATTCTTTAAAACTAAATTTAATTAATTTAATGACATTCTAAGTAGTAGAACCTCTAAAAAAGAAGTGCTAGTAGTATTTCTCTCCAGGTGTCTTTTAAGAAAAAAAGAGATTTGCTGAGTGGATTTATTTCAGATGTTTGCAATAATATGATTTAGGAAAAATATTTCAGGGAAATAGAACTTATTGGTACCTGCTTAATGAAGCAATGGAATTACTTTTTTTCAGTGTCAGAATGTACTAATGAGTTTAGTACATCAGAATTTGCTTTTAATAACTAAGTGGATAACCACAGACACCAAAAGTCATGAAATTCATATTTCAACTTAAGTTCAATATATTTTCAATGTGAATATGTTGTATTTCATTTACAATCATATTTTTGAAATATGCAGGTAAATAAACAGAGTCCAACTTTCTTTAGCTGTTTTGAATGAAAACCCCAACAGAACAGTGCGATTTGATTTCTGGCAGAGAATGTATGGCTTTTCTTGATCTCTGTGACTTCTACAATGCTCCCACTGCAAACACCGTGAATCAATCAGCGTGCACTTTCTGGGGCATGGTATATTGGAATAAAGCATCAGCCATACCAGAACTGCTGAGCTGGCAACTATGTTCTGCAGAGAGATCTTGAGAGGTAGATGCATGTCAAGTTCTCTTTGGGCCGATGTAAGGAAGGTTCCTAACATTGCACAATAATCTCTATGGATTTATCTTTTGCAGTAAAGGGAGACTGGCTCTGCCTGTAAGTTGTAAGAGAAATGACAAATACAGACCTTTCCTTGAATTTTATCAGGATGGTGAAGCCATCTATAGGGGAAAAGTATTTGATGGATTATGAGAAATTATATTTTACCAAATCCCATTGTATTTCCATTTTAGGTGTTTGTGATCCTAAGTTCTTCTTTTACAGCTGGCTGAAAATAAATAAATATAAGCACCATAAACCGACAGGGGGTAGAGACAAAGCCTTTCTGTTTGAACACAAATATGTGAAGTCCACCTTTCAACTTTTGGCTTGTAAAGCTAGTGCCCTAGAAGAGTACTTATCAAACACAACCAAGAAGAGAGATGCTCTAGATTTAGCTGTCATTTGTTGCTATAAGAAGTAGGGGAGCAATAAATGTAATACAAAGAAAACGTCAAACTCTTCAGCCCAAGAAAAGATGTCACTGAACAACAGCTATCAAAGGAACTACTAAAGAATCCAGCTGATTATTTTCACCAGACTTTAAAATTTCATTTCCACAGTTTAAATTGCTAAAGTTGCCTTTGAACTCAATGGAAACAGTCCAAAGACCTTGGCAGAACTCACATGTATAACATTAACCTACTATTTCTCTGACATCATCAGAGTCTATTTGCTGAAAAACTTGTCCAATATGCAATTGAGTTACAGTTAAATACAAAGTATACACAGAAAAGTATATAAGAGGATATCCGAGGTAAAGCAGAGACAAAGAAGAAGACACACAACAGTTATAACCACACAGGGTGATGACTACTTTTACTGCATTGTTCTTCCTTTATATTTGTTCAATATATTTGTTCTTTATTGCCCCATATTTAAGGAATATGTAAAGTGGCTCTTGGCCCTAGGGAGTCCAGCTCTGGGGAAATGACACACACACACACAGCCCTAAGAAAAGATAAAAGGAATGAGTCTCAGGAGATTGAAAATTCAAATGTGGTTTAATTGAAAAAGTTGAAGAATAACAGAGGAAAACATCTTTTTTTCTTAAATTATTTCAGCTTCTGCCAGAAACGAAGCTGAATTTTTCTTGAGTTTTATCCATGAATAATGTTGCTGTGAAGCTCAAGTATGCAAAACTAAATTAAATAAACAGGACTGATTCATCATTACACTCCAGTTGTTTCATACTGCTCTGGTGAAGCAGTAAATCCAGAAAAACCATGTTGTTAAACCAGCTTTATGTCTGTTCTGCATCACCAAAGTGGCACAGAGCAACTCATCAGAGATGTAGCACAAAACAATTTGAAAAACCTCTTGCTGCTCTTCACGTCTCTGTCCAGTCTCCTCTTTCAGCTATTTTTGTATACTTTGGGAAAATTAGCTTGAGGTAGCCATTTGAACAGACCTGCTGGAGGAGCAGCTCAGGCACTTTACAATGAATTAGCTGCAGCCAGGGATGCAACTGCCCCTGGCAGTTTCACAGGATTAAGCTCACTCATTGCCCTCTTGCTCCTTTGACCCATCCTGTACTTAAAACCTCTATACTATTACTTTCATGTTGCTACTCACCCTTGAAGCAGCTTCACAACATAAAGACGGAGCGAACCAAAGATGATCCCTAACCCTGACTACTGTCCTGCATCAGTGCCTGGCTGCAGTCCCGCACAGAGCTAGGGCAGGACTGGGATCAGTGAGTGTAAGCTGTACAAACAGATGAACAAATCTAACAAAGTATTACTAAGAGCTATAACAAAAGTGGGGAGCGAGAGGGGCAAGACCTTATACTCAAGAACCTCTGGAAAACAAATGGGCCTATGATGAATACCTGCACTTTGTAAGGTACTGCTCAGCAACGTACTTACACTGCCACCGCTGAAGTCAAGCTCTCTTAAGGGCTTTAGCACACTTCAGTTTCAAGTGAAACACCTCTTACAGACACCCCATGACAGTTCCCAGGGTGGTGAGAAAACGGCACCCACCTCGGCACCATGCACCCAGGGGTGCGAAAAGCCGGCCATGCAGCAAATGTGGCGGGAACATAGCAAAGGTACTAAATGCACTTCAGGCCCCCTTCACATGTGAGAAACTAATCCACAGCTGCTCTCTTGCATGCAAGTGGTTTCCCACGCTATACTTGTGTCTGACTGGCTGCCAACCCATTTCAGAGGTGGGAAGTGAAAGTGACCCTCCTTACCCATTTATTTCCTTTAGAACAGGAAAATAATTTACGATCTGTGTTCCATGTCAGGAGATAACAAGGTGGCCTCCCCAGCTGCAGCTCGGCACTTTCACCAGTTCACTACCCTTTTACATTCGCAGCCTCACTGCAGGTCTCTGCTTGGGCACTGCTATTCACGGCATGTCCACAGTGTAACGGCAAAGCCCGCATTTCCTTACACTAAGATGATTTTTTTTTTACCACTTCTAAATCAATTTAATCCCTGTTATCAGTTGAATTCAAAATCATCTTTTCCTGATATGCAGGGAAAAGAAGGAAATACTTTGTATATCCTTTATCCCTTTTATTTCCTTAAGGCCAGCTGGAGAGTTCCATTCCTAGGATGTCCAGGGGAGACTAAAAAGCATGGATAAATATACTGCTAATCAAAGTTCAGCTATAATTGCACCAGGAATAATATAGAGCAAGACTTAGAAGCAAGTATGATGGTCTAGAATCCCACATAAAGAAAGAGTTCAAATTCACTGGCATAAGGACAGGAAAGATATCCACTTATATTACATTCATTGCTCTCTCAGTGGATGACTTGCAAAACCCACCTTTGATATATTTACCAACACTTAGCTCAGGACAGGACATCCACAGACACTTACACACTAGACTTAACTAGACACTTAACATTAGACTAAAACTCTCCAGTGCTTTATACCTACAGGATAAACTGTAGGAGGGAAAATGAAGAATAAACACAGCTACAGAGATTAAGTACAGGGGTTGATGCTGACAAATTTTGAACTGCCCAGCTCTCACTGATGTCATCACAAGTTGCATTACATGTGTTTGATACTCCTGGAGATTTTTTTAAGGATTCTCGATCCTTAGCTTTTAGCTATTTGGGAATTATTTTCATTAGATTAAATAATCAATTCGCTGTTCAGTTACTAGTAGCATTTTCAGCCTAACTGGTAGATGAATCTACAGCATGCAAAAAAATCTGAAAAGCATTTACATGGTTTTCAAGAAAATTATGCACACACATTGAAACATCCTCCCCTGCCCTCTTTTCATTGGCTTGGATCACACTCCTTTGAAATAAGTAAAATTACAAGTGTGCATTCATGATTAATTTTAATTAGCAAATACCTACAAATGAATTATTAAATTGTCACCTAATTAACAGGAATAGTAAGCTGTGAGCAGTAATCAGTGAGAGAAACTTCAGAGAGGGAACGAGAAAACAAACACTGCCAAACAAGCATACTCTCAGAGCCAAGTTCAGCACTGCTGAAGAGAAACTGAGACAGGGTCTAGGAAGCTCTGACCTGTCTTTCAGTTTCAGTAATGAGACTATTCAATAATTCCTGCAAAACTGCAGACTCTCTAGCTTTACTGTGAGTACAAGAGCAAATGAATGGAGCTGAAGTATCTAGATGTTGTGCTACTGCACTGCGCTTCTCCATAGCACACAATATTAGGAGTTTTGGCAATTGTATTTTCTATGTATTTTGATAACATTTTATCATCTAAAAGACACTTTTAGCCATATTCTAGCAGGCTACAGAGACAGGAACATCCTGTCCTCTCTACTCTTTCCCTGTTTCATCTCCCTTCCAAATCTTGGCTCAGTTATCGAATCAAGAGGATTCAGTGGGCAGGGCAGTCAGGCTATTGAAGAACTGAATTTCCTTTTGTTGAAAAGAATGGAATCCTTGCAAGAATTCCATTGGGTGGTGATATTCATAGTGGTGGTAATATTAGGTGGTAATATTCATAGGCCACGTGATAAAGAGGCTCTGAACTGTCCTTCATTGTGACCATACTTTTCTAATATTAGAGAATGCACATCAAAAATTATTCCAGTGGGAGTAGAAAAAAATTGATTAGAATTTGCATTTCTTGATCAGCTTATTGCACAAGCTTATGCCTCATATGCTACCCAGAGTGGTGCATAGGTGCTGGTTTTGGAACAGAGTAGCTGAACTCAAGTACCACTCAGGTGACTTGGGCCTGACAGCATGTGTCTTGCTCAATTTCTGGAGGAAAAAACCAAGGAGATTACTCCCTCGGTGCCTAGGACAGTGAAGGAACTGCACTTAGGTTCTCTTTTTAGAAGAGTTGCAATTTCATATGCAAACATCTAAAAAAGAGAAAAAATAACCAAAACCACACACAAAACAAACCATCAAACACATTTCCTTTCTCTTTGCCTTCCTCGAATGAAATACCTTGCAGAAGGATCTTTATTCATCTTTCTCTCCAATACCACTATTTAAAACATTAAGTCTTTCTTTACAGCAAACGGAAAAGCACTAATCATGTAAGTGGGAGTTCTAAAAATTACAACGTGCAGTGCTTTCTATACGAAAAATCATTTTTCTTTTAATATGCAGTGCATAGAACAATTCCCTTAAGTATTAGAGTTCCTGACTCAATATAAATTTGGCTTTCTCTCTCCTGAGTTTTATCATCTAACAGAATCATATCGGCACAAATGGCATTACGCAATGTACCTTATAATGCTCCTACTGTAAAAGCCTGCCTTAGTCTGCTTTCACCAAAAATTTCTGTATACCCTTTAACAAAGGTAAAGGAAAAGAAATTTTGGAGTCTTTGAAAATATTTCTAAAAGAACTTCATATGGCATATATTCATAACAGTGAAAAGTGAAAACATGGTTTAAGAAAGCAAGTACCTAAAAACGCTTGACCTAAAATACAAGTTTTAAAATGGGTCCAAAGCCTGTCGGCTGTTGTTATGGTTGGGGTAGTGAGCTGGGAATTTCAGTACCACCTACACTTTCTCCTCGATGAACTGTGCAGCAAACTTTGCTCTCAGGTTGAAGAAAATATTTTATTCTCCATCCTACTATTCCAGAAGGCTCTTGGAAAAGACCAAGAGCTAAACTCTCTAATGACCTCAGAATGAGATACGAGGATTACTGTGAATACTATGCTCTGCATTTCCCAGGCTTCAGAGCTGATGAAAAGCAAATGAAGTGTTCTCAGTCTTGTAGAAACTAGTTCCTTTCTTCCTGAGAAAGGAGCATCACGAGAAGAATAACCATTTATGCAAACTGCATGCTGAGTTTTGAAACCTGTTCTTGACAAAAATCTTTGGCAAGGCGTATGATAAGGAGATCTCTAACGCAAAAGCCAGTTGATAACTGACTCCCTTACTCTCTAATTGGAAAGGATCACCACTGTGAGTTTTCTGGATGATTCAATGCCTACTTAAGAGGATACTGTGCTGCAGCCGTTTTCTACAATCTAGTTTTGCTTATGAAATGATGCTTCCTACAGTGGAGTATATTTTTTCACATGATGAGAATGATTCATAATCACATTGTTGCCTTGATAAGAATTTATTATTTTTCTGGCTCTATCTTACACCAAGCTTATGGGTCAACCAGCCAGAATATGTCTGTCATGCGAGACAAAAAAAACCTTCCTGTTGTACTGATCTTACAAACTGTTTATTAAAAACCCCACACTGACAACAAAGCCGAAAACAGGTGGAGAAAAGATTTCTCACTGAAGACAAACAGCTGAAATCCCTTTCAGGCTTATCTGCTTGAATTGAAGATAATCCACTCCTCATGCAGCACTAAATATTATAAAGAAAAACATACTGCCTTGTTTCAGCACTCATCCTAAGAGAAAATGCTCATCTTTGAGCTGAAATAAAAGCACCAAGAATACACTGAGCACAGCTTTTCCTAAGTGTTTTGTACAGAAAAAAACCTTTAATACAGGGAATTCATAGTTTTGCCCCACTAAAGTATTACATTCATAGTAGTGTAACAGATTTCAGGAAGAACTTGTCAAAAATCTCCTTCTGGATCGAAGACGCACAGTGCAATGACAATAGCATATTCTGTACACAAAACCAATTTGATGCCATGACAGGCCCACATGGCTCCTTACTTAAAAGCCTTGAAACCCAGACTTGAAGACAGAACTCATCCACTAATTCCATGAAACAGTTATAACATTTTAAATACATAAAAAGCAAGTGTTTCCCTCTAGTACCTTTAACAGATATGCTGAAAGAATGCTCCAAGACATTTTTCAGCATGCTGGTGATAAAGGAATTTCTGACTTACATAGGTCAGCTGCCACGGCACAGTGCTAAAATTGTCAGATGAAATGCTCTGAATTACCCAGTGGCTTGAAAAAAAACAGCTTACTTCAGATTTAATCTACAGACTGAATACAGATAGCTATGTGTTAAAGAAATGGCAAATATTACAGGACCAAAAGGACAACTGAGGAACAAACCATGAACTCAGAGATACCTATTATGTTTACTAATATAAGAAATGTAAAGTTATTGTTTCTGAGCCACATAAACGAGTACTATGAAATTTAAAATATCTAGAGTTCTCCTTTAAACAGTTCTGTTACCTTTAAGTCAGGAAAAAAGTAGCCAGAGAAAAAAAAAAAAAGTTCTAAAAAAGTAGTTTAGATGACCAGTGCTTCACAAAATTAAAATAGAGCTTTTGGATGTACAGCCATAGGATTTGAGTGCCAACACTTAGAGAAATATAACATGAATGAAAATAAACATTTCACCATTATCTCATGAGAAATAAAGTTTAGCAGACAAATAGCATATAATGCAATACAGCTAAATCATCTGCCATGTTTGTATAAGTTGATAGAATTTGAATCCTTGTGATAAGTGCTAAGGTGCAGCAGTAAAATAAAGATTATCCTGTCATTGATGTAGAAGCACAAGTGGTTCTATTGGTGCTCCTTATTACCACTTGTAGCACTGCTAATATCAGTGGTTAGGGATAAACAGATACATGGCCCTTTATTTAGGAAGTAATCTCTCTGCTAAGTATAAGGAACAAATTCAGAAAGCTGCAAATACCACAGTAAAGTGTTTAATTAAGTGGGCTCTTCTGGAACAGCCACGAGGTCATTGAAAGACTGAACTTTTTTTCTGTCAACTCAAATACAACTACAAATCCAACCACTGTAAGCAACTATCTCAATTCTCATTCACATGCATATTTTGCTTTTACAACAGAATGAGGACGAAACTGTTATCCATTTCTGTAGACTTTGCTAGCCAGTGACGCAAAACAGCAGGGCTGGTACTAATGAACCATACTTACCTATATACATGTGCACACGCTTCCTGTGACAACAAAGCAACAGCACATATCAAGTTCTCTGTGGTTAAAAGGTGATCTGCATCACTTCCTTGGCAGAGACAAAATGAAGAAGGAATATCTTCCCTGCCACTGTACCAGCAAGGACACCTGTGATCCAGAGGAGTGATCTGAAAACGAATCACTGTAGGACTGCACTATCTTTATTTGAATGTAAAGTGATTCCCAACTTAATTTTGGTGCTTGGCATTAAGCATAGTTTAAGCCTTAAAGATTTGGATCATTCAGTTGTAACTCAGGGGAAAAATAAAAAAGGCCACAGGCTAACATAGAAGAGTTGAATGCACAGGGACTGTAAAAGCTGTGCCCTCTTGAAGCTGAAATGGGGTCTCTGATCATGGAGTGTTACATGTTCCTAAAGCTGAAAGAGTAAGACAAAGCTACCATGAGAAAAGCACCCCAAGGTTTTAGGGCACCTTAAGAAGTCGTCCTGGCATATTTTCTGGTATATTTCTTATAATACTCTGTCAGCCACAAAAACTC
Organism: Jacana jacana; assembly: GCA_013400555.1. Lineage (NCBI taxonomy): Eukaryota > Metazoa > Chordata > Aves > Charadriiformes > Jacanidae > Jacana > Jacana jacana. Next base: position 39,808 of record VZTM01005290.1, on the reverse strand, counting down.
CATGAGCAACCAGAACTCACTTAAATTAAAAAAAAGGAAGCACTGTTTCTTTAAAACATTGTAAAAATGTAAATTTAGAGACAATCTCCAGAAAAAGGGAAGCTCCTGATCTTACAATCCAGCTCAGGGAGCCCAAGAAGCTGGATTAGCAAATACCACAGACACAGCTGCAGTCAAGTTCAGCCCTCCTGCATGAAAGAAGGGTCTTCAAGAAATCCACATGTGGGAGAGGAGAGGGACTGCATTTTCAGGGAGGGGATGAAGCAAATGTAGCCAAAATTATGGAGTATTTTAATAAGAGTGTAAGTTGCTGCAGGCCCCCACCCTTCAGGTCCTGGAGCATTCAACCTGGTCAGACCCTTGCCGACTTCTGAGGTCTCACAAATAGTAGGGTCAATGCAAGAGTAGGGAGCACAGCACAGACCCAGCCCAGGGGCAGGGATAGGGATCCTGCCCCTACTCCCCTGCTGAGACTGCTATGTTGAGGAGAGCTGCTGGGGCAGAGCACTATGGGCTGGTGATGGTTTCAGTACATTTACAAGCCACCTACCACAATTAAGAAGATTTCCTACAGACAATAAAATTTTTGGTGGAATGCATAGAGAATAGTCTCAAGCTAACCAGACAGGTGGGAGGCACATTATTTCTCAAGAAGAAGATAACACCAATAAATAGTGTGCAGACAAAATCCTTGCAAGTGTTAGCAAACCCAGGCAGCACAGAATAAAGATGTATTTCCCACCAAGCTGTGACTGTAAATGACTGATAAGGTCAAGTGCCACAATGCAAAAAAATCTCCCTCAGGTATAAGCTAAAGCCATTCTGCCACAGGTGTGTGGCAGGGAGGTGGCATTCACTGCTGCAATGCTCCCTGGAGATTCAACATGCAAAGTTATCATCAATCTTAAAACTCTGCAGAACTGAGACTTTTCAGGGAAGTCAAATAAGTGAAAAATTGTCCATTCCTAAAACAAAACTTCCATCCTGTTTACTGAGATTTCAAGTTATGTATTGACACACTTATTGAAGCAATTAAACCTAAGTTATCATGCAACCTTAATTGTAAGGATTTTAGTCTACATCTTTGGGCCCTGTCTCTCTCTTCTCTCAGTAGTTATGCTGCTGTCATTCCCACTCCCCTCCCTTCCCTGTATGAACAATGTTGTATAGGAATAATGAGGTCCTTTGAAAAAACCCTGCACTTTTACAGAGAGCTGACAAAGCATAAAAGCCCTTCAAATGTATCAGAGGTAGAAACATATTGATATTTGAAAATTAAAAACTTTTAAAAATAAAAAGTACCCAAGGAAAAAAAAAAACCACACCTTTAAATTACTCTCTTAAAGACTTGAGAGGATGAAATCTTTCAAACCCATTAATATTTTGGCATCAGTTTGCAGTTATTAAAACCACACTTGATTGAACTTTATCTTCGTAAAACTGGGTTATACAGACACTGCACAAAATTAGATAACTTTGATTATGTGCTACTTAATTCAAAATGATGACCTAAAGGGTGAAAAAAAAATAATCCCCAAGCCACAACTCCCCTCAAAAAATGCACAAAACTGCCCCCCTGAAACCCAAACCCCCAGAAACGTAAAGAGGAGGAGGAGCACAGAGCCCTTTCTTTGGCTTTCTCTCCCACCTTGCCCTGGGGTCAGGATTTCAGAGGAGTCACAAAACTGGCTGCAGAACAAAACAGAGATGATACAAACTGCAAATTTCTGCATTTACATTAAAACATTCAAGTTATTCAAAGAGCTGGGGAGACCTGTGCTCCTTGAAGGCCACAGTGCTCTAGCTCTGAGAAACAGCGGAGCTTTGGTGCTTTAGGCAAAGGAGCACTCTACTGGCAGCATTGCTGAGGGAGCCCCAAACGCAGCACTTTACCCTGTTGTTGGGACACTGGGAGCAGGAAGCATGAGTTCCCTTCAAGCAAAGGATTTTTTTCAAACCTTGGTGAATGCTTTAACCAATAAACAGAAGGTACTTTTTTCCCTCCAACTATATTGTGTGCCAAAGGCTGCTGACTTGACTACAGCAGAAAATTAATGAGTGCAAGAAAATGTTTCACTTCACTCTTCATGAAAAGTGGCCTCCACAGCATTTCCTGGTGGTTCTTTTAAGCAGATTCCCAAGCAATGTGATGGCGTTTTAGGTGTTATTTCCGATGTACTGTGGAAGGTGCTGGGTTCACATTTTAAGGTCTCGTAAGATAGTACAGCATCAAAAAAAGCAGTTTTGCAATAGTCAGTGTTTTGCAGTGGAATGCTGTTTAAGTCTTGATGTGTCCAGCGCTCAGGCCCTTGCCAAAAGGTTATGAACAGGGCCTGGATTAGAAGTCAAAAGTAACTAATTAATATAATTTTAATCACTTTAAGGTAAGAAATATTTTATCCTATATTGGATATATTTTATTATGTGCAATAGTAAAAAACGCAACATTATATCTCATAGCCTTTAAAACCATTCAATGATTATCAAATAGTTGGCCTGACAATAATTTTGTCCTGAAAATTAGATATCTTTTTCCCCCAGTGGTTGATCAAAAGATAGAATTAACTATGAATAACTAATAAATAATTTACATTCAAAAACATGTAACTGAGAATATATACACGGATCCAAAGTGTTCAGCTATAACTGAAAGGACACCAATAGACGGATTTGGAGAAGACAGAACTCTTCCATATGTTGTTTTGAAGATTAACTATAATATCTGTAATGCATTAAATACAATTTGATAAATCCTGAGATTAAAGAATTCTAAACCTTTCTTACTATAGACAACATATCATTTCGTTAATTAAGTTTTGGCTTTCTCTTTGTCCATAAAAAGCAATACCTGTTCAGTTTCATTGAAATAAGCTTTCATTATAACCATAAATATTACTTGAGAAAGCTACCATAGATTAGTATCTGTATTGTATATATTCACTCTAATTGTGTCCTGAATTTTGTAGGCAGAAGGAAAAATCAATTTGCCATACTGGGTAAGCTGAATGAATATAAAAAAATAGGAACTTTGTGATTGCTGATTATCTTGTTATTTTTTTACCCTTTGTGTAGCCATTCCCTTGAGTCCTATCACTAGTTATCTGATAGAAGAGGCCGACCCCCTTCTCTTCACAACCTCCTTTCAGAAAGTTGTAGAGTGCGATGAGGTCTCCCCTGAGCCTCCTCTTCTCCAGACTAAACAATCCTAGCTCCCTCAGCGGTTCCCCACGGGGCTTGTGCTTTTTTGTTGCTCTTCTCTGGACACGTTCCAGGGTCTTGATATCTTTCTTGTAGTGAGGGGCCAAAAACTGAACACAGTACTTGAGGTGCGGCCTCAACTGAGCTGAGTACTGGGGGATGATCACCTCCCTCAACCTGCTGGCTACACTATTCCTGTTGCAGGCCAGGATGCCATTGGCCTTCTTGGCCACCTGGGCACACTGTCAGCTCATGTTTAGCTGAGCATTGACAAACACTCCCAGGTCCTTTTCTTCTTCACAGCCACTCTGCAAAGCCTATGGCGTTGCATGGGGTTATTGTGACCAAAGTGCTGGACCCAGCACTTGGCCTTGCTGAATCATAGAATCGAATCATAGAATCACAGAATCATTTGGGTTGGAAGAGACCCTTGGGATCATGGAGTCCAACCATCAGCCCTACTCTACAAAGTTCTCCCCTACACCATATCCCTCTTAAACACATTCAGGGATGGCGACTCAACCACCTCCCTGGGCAGCTGATTCCAGTGACTGACTACTCTTTCTGTGAAGAATTCTTTCCAATATTCAGCCTAAACCTACCCTGTTGCAGCTTGATGCCATTCCCTCTCGTTCTATCGCTAATTGCCCTTGAGAAGAGACCAGCAGTGACCTCTCTCCAATGTCCTCTCAAGCAATTGTAGAGAGTGATGAGGTCTCCCCTCAGCCTCCTCTTCCTCAAACTAAACAATCCCAACTCCCTCAATCGATCCTCATAAGACTTATTCTCCAGGCCTTTCACCAGTTTCACAGCCCTCCTCTGTACTTGCTCCAGCACCTCGATATCTCTCTTGTGTTGAGGTGCCCAGAACTGGACACAATACTCAAGATGTGGCCTCACCAGTGCTGAGTACAGGGGGACAATTACTCCCTACCTCACCCCATTCACCTCAGCTCAGCAATCCAGCCTATCTAGATCTCTCTGAAGGGCCTCCCTACCCTCTGGCAGATAGACACTACCTCCCAACTTGGTGTCATCTGCAAACTTACCGAGGGTACACTCAATCCCCTCATCTAGGTCATCAATAAAGATATTAAACAAGATAGACCCCAGTAGCAACCCCTGGCACACACCACTTGTAACAGGATGCCAGCTGGACTTAACTCCATTAACTTTGTGTCTTGACACATGTTCTTATGGTGAGTTCTGCAGGCATGTCACACAGTTTTGTCAAGTCTACTTTCCTTTCTATATTTCTGTTTTTAATCCAGAGCAGGTTATTCTGAATAATATCTAATAGACTGAAAGATGCCAAATTCTTGCACAAGTTTGGATACAGCAACATCATGATGTACTCCTGGTCCTCCAGGAGCACAATTTGAACGTTGTGCTCATGCCCAGTGCCCTGCTGACACCCGTGTCCTCTCGGTAGCATTTCTCATCCCAGAGATGCTTTCTGCCTCCTGATTCCTGCTGCTCTCCAGTTACAAATAAAATAATGCAGTAACTTAAATGTGTTTATAACATATCAGCACATAATAAACCCTAACAAATAAATCAGATAGTGCACCAAAAAAAGGCAATGTTTAGGCCAAGTTTATCCTTCATCAAAGTCCAGCAAAACACTGGTTTAGTTTTTGTTTTCTTAAGGTCAAAAATGTTGTAATGTTATATAAATACATCTGGGTTACTGAATTTTTAATTTGCAATTTGAGATGGCAGAGCAGGAAAGATCAGTAGAGAGAAGATTGTTTTACATATCCATCTTGTTTTAAGACCACAGTTTTCCCTTATTTGCACCCGAGGAGAAATATACAAGTGTTTTATTCCCTTTTAATGAGAGTGAAAGCGGTAAATATGCTCCTCAGAAATTAAATTTGTAAAGTGAGGGGTTATTTGGTATCAACAGCTGTTTTATCAACAGAGGCAGAAGTTAACTAGGCTGTCTTGATGATTATATGCAAAAAATTGATTCTAGAAGAGTTAAATGTCTTTGAGAATGATTAAAAAAATACATCCAAACCTAAAAAAATAAACACAAAAGGCCAAATAAATCATAGATGCTCCTCTAATTTGAAAAGGGCCATACAGGAATTACCCCTTATGCTGAAGCTGAGTTTGGTACATATTTTATTATTGAATTCTGTTTAACCATATCATGGCATAGGATTATGAAGAGAACATCCAGAGAATGTATTTGCCTATGCGACTGTATGGAAAGTGCTGCATATATCATGAAGAGTCAAGCTTCTTCCAAAGGAGATTAATCAGTGGTAGGGAAGATGCAGACTGCAACTTGTGCACACTAACTATGTACTGAACTGTGGTCCTCATCAGCCATATAGAAACAACCAGCTTGTGCACAAAGACAAAAAAAAAGTAGGGAAATAAATGTCTCTGGAGGTACATAAGATCACAGGGCAACCTCCTGCTGCAACACAGCTCTGAATTGGTCTAGTGGGTAGTCATTGCTGCTTAGCTGGCAAAATCAAGCCTCTGTAGCTTGAAAACTCCAGAAGAGCCACCCTTTGCTCAGTCTGGGCTTCTTGCTGGAACAACTCAGACATGCTCTCTGGACAGAGATGACAACATGGTTCAAACTTTTGTAGTTTAAGTTTGCAGATCCTAATTAAAAAGTGTATTGTAGTTGCGCTCACAATGTCTTTGACATTTTAGATTTATTATATGAAAGATAATATCAGGCCTTGCTATATATTCCCTGGACTTGGCTTTTCAGAGCCAAAGAAAGCCTAAGAGAAGATTGAAAATACTTCCATGGATTGAGGTACTGCAGAGTAATTGGCATAATTTAAAAGCCAATATGGCCAATGTCAGTATGGTTTGTAGAGCATACTGCTTTAAATGAAAAGGAATCCAGTGTATTACCACACTAAAGACTCTTAAGGGATGCTTATTTATCTTGCATCAACCTTTAAGTATAGCTGTAAAATTTGAGATTAATCAAGTTACATGAAAGTATTTTATTATAGTTTTCAGTTCTATTGTCTAAGCTGAACAATAGCTGTCTGATTCCATTTGGCAAAAAATCTGTTGGTAAAATGGTGAGTCCTTATCCCCCATAAAATCAATGCAAAGACTGATGCTGAGAGTCCATTTCACATTCCCGTTCAACTAAAACTTCAGAAGCTTTAATAGTTACATGGGCAAAGAGACTTTAAGTTGATGATACTGAAGGTTAATGAGAGCTGCTGCAACATGAAGCCCGAGATCGGTTAACACATTGACTGCACAGGTGCTTGAGAAGTTGCATAGATATGTAGGCTGCTAAGTTGAACTGAACTCTCTAATTATCCCAGATACAGCAATTCTAAGCCAGCTGCGAGATGTTTATATGAGGCACATTATCTCAAGTGATTACACTGTAGACACAACCATCGCTTTATCATAGTCTGGTAGATAAAAACACCATGGTCCATTTTGAAAACAGATCAATATACATTTTACAGGACTTTTCAAGATGCCACCATTTTTATTTTTTCACCTTGCTAATTGAAAGCTAAGAACTACTAATTAAAAAAATTGAAATTGATCATTGAGACAAACTATATATACAATTTTTTATCAATACTGTAGTTCTCTTTACCTTAATATCGACAGTATCAATCAAGAAGCTTGGTAAAATGGAACCAATTAATCTCTAAACAAAGATGAGATCTCAGGATGTCGTCACCTATGCAGGAACAATTCTGACTTGAGTTATCAAAAATAATAGTTACTATTTACTGAGAGGAGGGCACCTCTGCGAAGTTCACTGCTGTTCTCAGTGCTGCCACCAAGGCTCTCACTAGGTTCTCCTGGGTAACTTTCAATCCTCCAAGGAGCTTCACACAAAAAGCACTGCAGGGAATTATTGATTCAATGAACTCTGAGAGGAAACATGGCTAAAAACAAGACGAAGTAGCAGATTTCCCAGTAATCCCTTGGAAATGCAAGCTGGCTTTAGGAACTTCATAGTTCTGCAGTACCAGCATATGCTACCCCTTACCACCCTACTTCTAGACATTACAATGTTCCAGGAGTATATTTTCCTCTTAAGATGTGTTTCCAAGTGGCAGAATGGGAGAATTACCTTCTTTCCCTTGAACCTAAGATATGTCAAAAAATTATTCAGACACAACTGCAGTAAAATGACAACAGCAGCCTTTTACTAGTTTTGCCTATGTCTTTACAGATAGAAATTCATATTGATGCTTAGGAAATTTTGTGGAATATTATTCTAACTTTTACTTCATTTACTGTGGATTTTAAGAAAAAAATCCCACCATTTTTACTATTTTTGTCATAAATAATTAATAATAATTTATCAGCAATACAACTTTACTGCAGAAAAGTGAAGACTCACCTGCATGACAGAACTATTCATCAGGAACACAAAATACATTGTGCTGTATTATATGACTAGGCTTCAAGTAGGATATTTTTTACTTTGACGAAAAATACTAAGTATGTGTAAACTCTAGCTATTTCAGTTTGAAGCAAGAAGCCATTTAGTTTCCTTTGTGGTATGGTGGAGTCTAGATCTTAAGAAATTGCTTGAGTTTCACAGACAAGACATAGTTACTCCAAAAATCTCAAAATGGACATAACCAAAGCAATTATGCTCTGATCTGAAATCCCACTCAGAAGATTCAGAAAAATAGCTTTGTCTTGGAATTTGGCATATGTAATAAATCTACCTCTGCTACCTACAGATGACTATGCTGTCTTGTATTATTTCTTTCCATTCTTTCTCATTAATGATTATTGCTGCAAATTTGCAAATTCCACTCATGAGTAAATTATAATAAAAGCAGTGGAATACAGGCATAAGAACAAACAATCTTAAATAATGACTGGCAGCAAAACAAAGAAATAAACCAAGAAATCAAAAGGATATGGAAAAGAAGTGGATTTTTTTTCCTGATAACATATATCACCGCTTTTTTATATCGTGGGCTTCTTTAGGTTCATGTATTTATCCTAACTGTTCTAGCTGCCCGACCACATGGAGACCTGGTTCCCACTATAGTTTTCCTCACTTTACATATTTCAGTACAGGTCCCCAGAAATATTAAAGCAGCTAATTCCTGATAAGGTCAGTGAAAGCAAGGAGAGCCCAAGCCAATCATGTTCATGTGGGCCACAAAGTGGAAATGCACATTGCTAAGAGGAGACAAAACCGGATGGGTAGATATAATGCAAAACAGGTATGAGGAGGAATCCAACTCGATCTGGGGATTCTGTCTTGGCCTGGAGTAAAATCTCTAACAAACCTAGAATTTATCATTGAGTTTTTGTAATTTCCGAAAAATCTGGAAGTGGTTATGCTGCCCAGAGTATCAGATGTTCAACTATTCCAGCACCTGTTTATGCTAAGACAGTTCCCTACTATTTTTCCTACTCTTCCAGAGTCTGTCTGGCATTGGCTCAGCCACTTTGATTAGGTGCTGGCATAACGTATTATTTAGCAAAAAAAATTCAGTCATGGATCAGAAGGTCTACAAACATAATTTAACTGTTATCCAAACCAGATGAAAATCTTGCAGGAAATTAATCTGGAAAGAAAAGTATGTGTGATAGGCTAATCTACTCACTGGTGTCACTAGCCTTAACTCTGGTTAAAAAGAGATATGTTCTTTTGGGAAATGACCTCTTGTTCCTGGAATATCTCTGCCAGCACAGAAAGACAGAATTTGAAGAATTTGACAATACCTTTAAGATAGATCTATTTATATATTAAAAAAAAAAATAAATCTGAAAGAACAAGAGTCAATGGAACAAATGTCTTCACAGTACCAGGAATCAGGACATTACAAAAATGATATTTTAAAAATTACAGCTATTACTATAAAGGAAAAAAAAAAAATTAAAGCAAAATTTCCCTGGTTCATAGTTTTTTAAACCTGTCTGCTATTTTTACTTCTTTTATGTCCTTGTATCATACAGAGTATTCAAGTTAGGGAAGGTTACTGTATATTAGATTAA